>JAQNCB010000010.1:22116856-22135419 GCA_030068295.1 Euristhmus nudiceps | reverse complement strand
CCCCAATGGCAAAAAACATCCGCAACTGCGCCAACGTTCAGCAAAGTGACTACATTTCATCGGCACAAACCTACTCTGTGTGTGTTGGGGCAGTCTCGACGTCACAGAAGCGAGACATCATGGGAAAACATGGCAGCGTACACGGACTGAATTTTTACTAATATAATAATTACAGAATACATACACATTTTTTCCTATGTTGAAACATGAGGTAAAATTCCCGAGGAAACATTCATTCAGTTTTTGAATTAGGGTTATGTTTTGCTTTAAGTCAAGAGACCTTTACTGTGAAGAGTCTTAACAGGAAGTATTTAGTGCTTGTTGAGATGGCTGACCCAGATTTCCAATGATCCGGAAAGACGGCGCATTTATTGTGAACGTTATGAATAGGACTATTAAACACGAGAGGCAGTGATTCTGCAGAGTGAGAACAGATTGGGAGGACATCGCAGTGACTTTTTCTCTCCATCGGCATCTGAGACAGGTAAATACATAAGAGACTGTGGATCAAAGCTGAATGACTCCTCGTGCAAGATATATGGCAAATAATATACCGTGGATTGAAATGAAGTGTTTAACATGTTTGAGCCAACAATCTGCTTCAGTGGAACTATATGTTCCTGTGTGTAAAGGTGAGACTGCACCTTTTGTTTTTCCTCCCCGCTCGGTGTTGGCGAGTAGGCAGAGTTGCTATATGCACTATGAGCGTCTCACACACCGACATTTTTGTTATGCCACGTCTCTTCAAATGTGTGTCGCCAAAGATCCTTTTTTAGTGCATCATCGTCAGGTTGTCGTCATACAAAAAGGGGCGTTAACGAAATCATTTAAGCACTGCCCCCAAAATGCAACCTATACTCCAGTGTGACTTGTATATGTGTTTTTTTTTTTGTCTTTATTATGCATTTTTTGGATGACTAGACTTATAGTCTGGAAAATATGGTAGGCTTGTGGAAAGGGAGTGGGCGGAGCCAGATGCATGTATTATGTCTTATTTGAACAACAAAAAAAATTTGCGTATTACAATATATTTCACAGTGAGTCGAAGGCTGCTGATGCATTACAGCAGGAAGCGGGTGAGGGCTTGGAGGTGGGGCAGGTTAAAAAAATAAATGGCAGTTGTTTCCTGTAATCCAGGCTGAGAGGATGTCGTACATGTACCGGGATGTGAAGACAGCGTTCTTGTCTTTTTAATGACAAAGCAGAGTGTGTTGAGTGATATCTGGTATCAAGTGTTGGTCCTGAGGAGCGTATTTCAGTGTGCAGGACGTGAAGAGAGGTGACGTGCACGCTCCTGAACACCGCCGTACGTTTAATGGTATAAATATGGCCATGTGCACATCTGGACGTGTTCCAGCGGTACCCTTTACTGTATGTTAAAGTTAACTGTGTATCAGCCGTCTGCTCCAGCATCTTGGACTTGCTAAGAACTGACCCAAGTGGCACATTTAAATAAAAAGGTAGAAGGGGACACAAAACGGACAAAGGCGCTCACATTCATTATCCTGCTCATGTTTTTTCGTCCCCCCTCTCCCCACGACCACCACCAGTTCATCATTTTAGACTTGTCTCCTATTAAAAATGTTCTCTTGTTTGTTTGTGTGTGTGTGGTTTTTGTAGTGGAGAAGGCAAATGCAGAGCCCCACTCCCTGAAGGCTGAAAGTGGTCCTCTCCCTGCCAACAGGCGACTGTAGGCAATTACAAAACGTCAGCCGCCACACCTTTACGCTTCCCCCAACCCCACAGTCCCCCCCCCCTCTTGTTTGTTTCTCTCTTTCTGTTCTCTCTCTCTCTTTCTTTCTTTCTTGCACTCATAGGTATATAACATGTTAAGTGTGCGTAGTTTGCCAACATGCCACTGTGCATAAGTTCAGTTCTCCACATAAAACATTGTGGTTGTGTCAAACTTTTTTTTTTTTCCACTGAAGTGACTCCATGTGGATTAATCCAAACATACATGATATATTAAGCTGTTTTTTTTTTTTTCTTCCATCTTTCATATCAGATATACACATTGATAGGGTGTGATTGGGGTCCCTCAGGAAAGAGCTTAGCCTTAATAAATAGAGCATTTTCTGACGTTAGCTATGGGGGTTTGTATTTCATAAGGTGGACTCCAGATGATAAAGAAATTCGGGTGTGATTTTTCTTCCCTCTCTTTAACCGTGGTCTCTTGTTTTTGTTGTTGTGTTTTACAGTTCTTTTTCCTGGCTCTGCCAGTCCTGTTTACCAGGCCGTGCCCGAAAATGAATCTCGAAAAAACAACCCTACAGTTTTGCCTCCTGCAGCAATCTTTTTTGTTGTTGTTTCCTGATGTGCCTGTTCATTATTTTATTGTTTGGAAAAAAAAATGTTTTCTTATGTCAAGTTTCATTTTTTTTTTCTCTTTGCCAGTTCATCCATGTGTATAAATGACAAAATTGTGACCTCATCACCCCCCTCTGTCTATCTTTCTCAAATGCACACCTAAATGTTACAGGCTTTTGTTGGGGCTGGGCTTTAAAAGAAAAAAAATCTCTTGAAGTCTTTATTTTTGTTTTGTGGGGGCTGGGTGTGTTGATGTAAGGGCACGTGTTTGAGAGCTTGTATTCTGTGGCTAGGCTAGTGTTCCTTTGAGCCACCAGGTAAGGACAGTCTCCAGCAAAAGCCCAGAGTTTAAGACCGTGACGTGAAATTGAATGTGTAGTCGTAACTTATTTGAATTTTTTTTTTTTTAAGAGTACTTCAAAGCATTATTTACTGTTTCATCGCCACAATCTCTGAAAGTGTTTTTGTGTTGTGTATCTCGATCTTTCTCTGTGTGCTTTTAGCGAAGCTGCCAACGTGAGTCGCTTGTTCATAAAACGTCTATATGAAAAGTTGAAAGCACATCACCTGGAGAAGCCACTGTGCTCGCTCACGTTTGGTTCATGACTTAAATAACACGCGTCCAGGTGAACACATCTTGGCAGTATTAACTGCAGTAGTGTGTCTTTTTTTTTTTTTCATGAAATTTCCCCACCTTAGTTTCTCACTCAGTGATAAGTGACTTGGACAGCAATAAAAAATAAAAAGTCAAAAGATACCTAATGAGAAGAGACGCAGGTGGTAGTGCCATTTGGAGGCGAGTATTTGTATTGCCTGAAAGTCTGAATGTTGTGTCTCTCTCTCTCTCTCTCTTTATTTTTGCTTCTCCCCTTCTTGAGCCTGTGAGAGATTTCGTGTCATTTATCAGGTTTTAATTCAAGTTTTCTTGATCTTGAAGGTGTGATCCCAGACGAGTCGAAAGCTCTGTCGCTGATGGCACCTGCCAACGCTGTCGCCGGCATTCTTCCAGGAGGAGGATTACTGCCAACACCCAACCCTCTGGCATCGGTAACTTTTCCAACCTTATGCTGTATACTAGACTACACATTTTAATTATCCATCCATCCATCCATCACTACACCTCCATCCATCAATACATGTATTTTCCATCCATCACTCCATGTATGAAATATCCCTCCATCCATCACTGTTAAATATCACTACATGTATTAATTATAATTAATGTGTAGTGATGGATAATTTTCTAACAATTATTACATGTTACAAACTTCGATTTCTGTAAATTGAATAATCATCATAAGGTGTTGTGCCTGGAACAGGCATTGACGGCCATGGCCTTCCATCTTTCTCTGTCATTAGAGGCCTTCATGAATTGGTTGTTGTTTATTTTTGATGTTGCCCAGGTGTTTAAACTGTTAACATGTGTTTCTTGCTGTCGTCCTTTGCTTCTTCTACCATCAATTCTCCCTGTCATGCTAAGGTGTTCTATTCCACCTTTTCTGTAGATGTGTCTCATGAATCTCATCTGCCTTTTCCTGATTGTCCTGA
The DNA here is from genome assembly GCA_030068295.1 of Euristhmus nudiceps. Taxonomy (NCBI): domain Eukaryota; kingdom Metazoa; phylum Chordata; class Actinopteri; order Siluriformes; family Plotosidae; genus Euristhmus; species Euristhmus nudiceps. The sequence goes on along the minus strand of JAQNCB010000010.1, from coordinate 22,131,564 downwards.
TCAATGATCTTTCTTTGTTGGCTACTTCCAGCACCTCTTGATTGGATTTCTTCGCCATCCATGATATCTTTAATATCCTCCTTAAAAACCACATTTCTGTTGCTTCTAGTTACTTCCTTATGTTGTTGGTGATTGTCCAGCATTCACAACCAGACAAGAGAACTGACCATACATAAGCCTTTAATATTCTATATTTGGTGTTCATCTTAATGTTTCTGTTGGTCATGATTGGTGATACCTTTTTGAAGGTGACTTTGGCTGTTGCTATGTATTTCTGTAGTACATTTCCCATCAGATGTCAACATGCCACATTTGACCTGCACACCACAGCTCTGTGTTACATGTTGGAGCTTGTAGATTTTTTGATATGGTCATGCATTCCGTTTTTGAGATGTTCAAAGCTAGTCCTTTATTTTCACTTGTTTCTACTACAGTATCCAGAAAGTTTTGGAGGATCTGTTCTGAGGCTGCTATTAATACAGTGTCATCTGCATATCTTAAGTTGTTAATATTGTGTCCTTCCAGACATATTCCGTTGATGTCTTCAGTTTTTCTCAGTATGTCCTTGCTGTAGATGTTGAAGAGATCTGGTGATAATGCACATCCTTGTCGGACTCCTCTTATTACTATATTTTCACTGTACTCTCCATTTTCTTCTGACAGTAGCTGTTTGTCTCCAATAAAGGTTGCTTAGGATTCTCAGATCTTTCCTATCAATGTCTACACTGTTTAGTATTTGGAAGATGTCTTCGTGTCTCACTTTGTCATGCTTTTGAGTAGTCGATGAAGCATAGGTAAAGGTCTTTCTGCATCTCTATTCATCTTTCTGCTAGCATTGTCATAGTGAAAATGGCATTTGTTCCATTGTTGGCTACAAATCCAAATTGTGCTTCTGATAACCCTGGTTGTATTTTGTTTCTCAGTCTCACCATCATTATTTTTAAGAGGATCTTCAAAGTGTGGCTCGTCAGACTAATAGTTCTCTGACTCTCGCAGTCAGTTGTTTCGGGTTTCTTGGAGTGTAATGAATGTAGATGTTAGCATTTCAGTCGGAATGTTTCCATTGTCATAGATGTTATTTAAAAGTATAGTTAGTTTCTTTATACCCCATTCCTCTAGCGCTTCATATGCTTCGACTGGAATGAGGTCAGGTCCAACAGCCTTTCCATTGTTCACTTTCTTGATGGTGTTTTCTACTTTGGCCTCTAAAATTGGTGATCCTTTCATTGGTTTGTTGGTCTCCTCTGCTATCAGAAAAAAGGTCTTCAATGTATTCTGCCCTTCTCTTTAGGATGTCTGCCTTATTCAAGATTTCACCGTCTTTTGATTTTATACACCCACTCAGAGGATGATTTCTGACCTGCAGTATCTTTGGTTTTGCAGTGCATATATTTGCTGTCGGTTATTTTTGTCTTAATTTCTTTAAATTGCTTATTTAGCCATGCCTCTTTTGCTTTATTACACATTCTCTTTATTTCTTTATCTATGGATTTGTATTTAGCCAGATCAGCTTTTGCTTTTCGTCTAGCTTCCATTTTGTACAAGATTTCTTATCATCCATTTTTTTGTGTTCTTTCTTCGGCTTCAGTGGGATATTTTCTATTGCCGTTTTAATACCATCTCTTAGCTGTTCCCATTGTTCCATGTCTGTGACAGCTTTCAAGGTAGAAAACTTGTTGACTTCTACTACAAATCTGTCTGAGTTCATTGTCTGTTTTTAACAGCTTCAAGTTGTGATTTGGTTGTCGTTTGGTCTTTTTAAGGGCTTTCAGTTTATTTTGAATGCACATATTACAGGGACATGGTTGCTACCAGTCTGCTCCTGGCATGGATTTTGGCTGGTAGAATTTCATTACGAAAGCGTGACTGAATAAGGATGTAATCAATCTGATTGCGATATCTGTCTGTCTCATGGGCTTTTCCATGTTCACTTTCTTTTTGGATCGTTCTTATACCATGTGTTTGTAACTGTGTAGTTATTTTCTGCACACCATTCTACTAGTCGTTCTCCCATTTCGTTAATTTCCCTAAGTCCACGTGGGCCAACAATAATCCCAATTCTACTTGCTCCTAGTTAGGCATTAAAATCACCCGTAATAATCTTGATATCAAAAGATTTCAGTTGTTTCAGGGTTGCTTCCAGTTGTTCATAGAATGTTTCAACCTCTGAATTGAATAATAGACATTGATAAAGGTAAGTACAGGTAAATTGAACGTTACGTCAGCATTTGTGCAAAATTCAGGGCATAAACTTGCATTTCTTCGAACCCCTTGAATGCTCAGCAGCAGGTATATCTCTCTTCAGAGTCCAACAGGAATCAGCCATGACTGCATCCCAGTGTCCCCTGATACCTCCTGGTCCTCATCTCTTTTATGTCCTGATGGAATCTCTCACTCTGCTCACACTCATTGATCCCAGATTCTCAGGAAACCAATCCATGTGTGAGAATACGTTTAATGCTCATGTTGCATCGAAGATTTCTGAAAGCAGTCAGCATATTGCCAAGTTCTGCATAGTTCCTAGCCTTATTGCGAAGAAAGTTCTTCATGACCAGAACAAAAGCTTTCCATGCTTCCACTTCCATTTAGTTCATTGAGTTTTCAGTTTCAGGATGAGTTGAGGACCATCAAAGATGCCAGCTTTCGGCTTCTCTATGGTTAATCCTGGAAAAGCATGGCATAAGTAAGTGAAACATCCACCATCTGTGTCTAGAGCTTTGGTGAACTGTTTGAATCAGGCCAAGCTTGATGTGCAGCGGTGGGAAGAGTACCATGTCTATGTCTACCAGATGATTGTTGAGGACTTTACTTGCTCTCCAAGGCACTAATTCCTCCTGCACAGGACAGTCCTTCTTTGTGTAATGCTGATCACTGTTCCTACTATCCCACATGCAAAGAAAGCAAGGGTACTTGATGAAGCTGGACTGTTGTCCTAACAAAAAAATTCACCATATCCAGGTGAAATAAATAAGCCACTCATGCTGATCAAGCTTGTGCAGAAGCTGAGCAATATCTGTGCAGTACACAAAGTCCTTGTCTTCAAAGAAAAAAACGGAAGAACTGTTTGTTGTGGTAAAAGGTGATGTGAGCACTTTCAGAGAGCAGGTTCTTTTCCTTCATTCTGGATGCCAATAGCTTGGCAGAGACTTTGACATCAGAGATTGCGAACTGGATCATTTAGCTCCTTTTGGGGTAAAAGTATGTTTAGCGTCATCGTTAACCACTTCATCTTCTGGAACACTGGAGTAATCTTCGTCACTGATGTCAGGATGTTCTCCGTAGACAGGTACTGGAATTTTATTAATGATCTACAGGATGGCATGCTAATTCAAGTTAAGGATACTTGAGGCTGCTTCGGTTCTATCTGTTGATCCCAGTCACATCGATAGCGCCGAAATAGCAGTCAGTGACATGGTTTGTCGGCTCCCTCCAAACCATGGGAATTCCAAACTTCACCACTCTTCTTGCCTTTGATTCTCTGACGCAGATACTCAGTGCATGACTAGCATACCATGTGTGGAGCCCAAGCTGTATCCCGGTCAGCAAGTTTGATACCTAATTAAGAATGGTAAGGATGCTTGAAGAAACTTGACTTGATTCCTGTTAGGTACAGTGGTGTATTCACCGCAGATGTAGCGGACTACTTCAGGCATATTTTTGCAAGATCTTCTAGTCGACTTCATTTCATTCACATGTACAGTATTTCCCCGCACCATAAAGCGGATTTAAAGCCTTAAATTTTCTCAAATTGATGGTGCACCTTTTGACACGGTGCGCCTTGTGTGCATGGAGTTCCAAAATCTATGAAAATGATTGTGGTTTTAGTAAGCACTCCGCTTGATTGACTGTTTGTTGACTGCATAACGTAAAGCCACACCTCCGGTAGGTAGGTACTACCGGTATGCTGCAAAACATTTGTTTGGCTAAGGACCCCTGAAAATGGCACCAGCGAAGAGACGCGCTTATGCGGTTGTAAATGGGAATAGAGCAGCCACCTGTGATTTTTAAGAGGAAGATGCTGCCGATAGAAAAGTTTCCAGTGGGAGTGATTGTAAAGGCCAATCAAAAGGGCTGTATGGACGAGGAGAAAATGAGGGGCAGATTCAAGAGTTTTATTGTCACGAGCAAGAAATTACATGAAGCAATTACTGGCAGTGAAATGCTTAAGTCTCAAGTTCCCAACAGTGCAAAGAAACACACAACTGCAATCAAATAAAATAGAATAAAATAATATAACAGAATAAAAATATTTAAATATGAAGGTGAATTTTGTGCAAATGAGAAGAGGCAGGAAAAGTGTAGCAGTGTGTGCAAAAGTCAGGTTGTGCAAAATGAGCAGGTCATGAAGAACTTAAAAGTAATGGCCTGAGGGATGAAACTGTTCCTTTGCCTGCTGGTGCGGGCACCGATACTGCGGTACTGGCGGCCAGAAGACAGCAGACAGAACAGTTTGTGGCTGGGGTGATGCGAGAGGTGTATGTAAAGAGACCGGATGGCTTTTTTTTCCCCCACACATCACAGTCTGATTTGCAACTCAATGCGCACCCATCTCACAAGTGAACCCGGGAGGATTAGCCTGCTACTGTGAAAGGTGCTCTGAAACAAATGACCCCTGTAGCATTAGCCCTCTACCATGAAAGACCAAATGAACCCTGGTGGATTAGCCCACTACTGTGAAAGACCAACTAAAACAAATGAACCCCGGATGATTAGCCCTATTGCATGCTTGTTGCCGAAATTGCCCAGCTGTTCAATTCCGATACAGAGGATTAGGACTTTGATGAATTTGGGACACAATATTGAAGAAATAACGCGAGTGTATTTTTAAATATGCAGTACAATACAGCTTCCTGAGTGTTTTTAAATATGTATTACTATAAAGTTCAACCAAACTTACTGTTTTGCTTCCGTTACCTTTTTTTACCATGCGCCTTTATGTATGTATGTATGTATGTATGTATGTAAAAATAAAAAAAAGCCAATTCGTCACAAGTTGGCACATACAAAATCTTAAGAATTCATTTATTGCAAGAAGGATGAAAATTTTGCATCATATGTGAAAATACCTGTACATGTAAATAAATGTAGCTTAGTTCAGAAAGTTGACCTGATTGAGCAAAACCAATGTGATATTTGGATTCAGCACATCAAAATTATACATATAAAATGAATCCTAAATTAATAATTATCCATTCATCATGACATGTATTTATTATCCATCCATCTCTTTTAGTCCCACCTCAATTTTAAATTTTGTCCATCTGTCTCTCAGTTGTCAGTCCATCACTACAATTTTTTAAATTCTGGCTCTTCATCCATTTCTTAATTGTCTGTCCAGCTCTCTTGGCAGTCCACTATTTTTATTTCTGTCCATCCATTAGTTTTGTTTTAAATAATATCCATCCATCCGTCACTGCAGGTTTGAATTCTTCCATCTCTGTTGTCCAGCTATCACTACAGTCTTTAATTCTATCCACCCATTCCACATTATTTTGCTGGTATTCATCCATGACTCGTGTTTTTATTTTTGTTCATTCATCTATCTCTGTTGTCTATCCATCCATCACTGTTTTGCCTTCCATCTTTATCTTAAATGTTCCATCCATCTTTCCTTCTTTTAATTGTCTATTTATCCAACGCTGCTTTTCCAAATTGTCTAATAGTCAATCATCCATCCAGTCATGGATTAATTTAATTGTCTCTTAATTACCCATCCATCTTCTGATTGACAAGTCTATCTATTCCTTCATCCATTATTTCCTAATTGATCATTCGTCTATCCATCCCTCTCATTGTACAATGTTGGCTAAAAATAAAATCCTGATTTTTATTTTTCTCTGAAAACTGTTTTCGATTTTTATTTATTTATTTTTTGGTAAAAATTACAAAACAATGTTACTTCAAATAGTTTTTATTTTAGAAAATGACAATTTTCCCTATTTGAAATGAAGTGCAATTGAGCTATAAATCCTCGTTGGGTTTGGTAAAGTGACAACCATTACAATCTCCTTAACCAGACAAAGATTCTCAATATTGTCGATCTTGAGATGCACAGTCTGTGTAATAAATTGCATGGACTACATTCACATATATTGTTGAGGTTAAATATTGAGTTCGGATTGACACAAACGCATACATTCAAACGGTCTGTACGGTGTGTGTGATGTGCTATTACATATATCACAAAAGAATACCGCATCCTCCAGCTGCCTCGTCACTTTTTCATGTGTGATGTACAGATGGGGCAAGGTGACGTCGCCAGAATATTTGCGGCTTGGCTGTTCGTAGCGGGAGTCTGTCAGGTCCAGCATGTGTTAGAACCCAGTCTTTTCTACCGGTATATGTCGGGACCATGTGTTTTGCTGTATGAAATGCCACCACTTCCGTAATCCTTGCACTTGGCCTCTGTGAATGAAGTCTCCAACGTTACCTGCTTTGGAGACTTTGCAGCGGGTGAGTGGTTTGCTCAGTCTGAAACTACGATGCCGTACAAGTTACACACGACTGACTCGCTCTTGCCCTCTTTTGCAACAAAATTCTCGCCTCATTTTGCAAACGGCACGTTTGTTTCCACTGGTGTAAACTGTGTGTGTGTGTGTGTGTGTGTGTGTGTGTGTGTGTGTGTGTGTGGGAACTGTGGAGTCCTCTCGCAGGAAAGAGGAGTCTACGGGATATGATTTGATATGAGAATTTTCACTTTTTTAACATGGTCATAATCAATTAATCCGATTTAAAATTGACTAATTGTGCAGCCCTGATTCGTCCATGTCCAGTTTTGTATTTCTTGTTGCAGCTTTTATAGAACCCATCGTCTAGATTTTTGTCTTCATATAAAAATGGTTATGACTCTTTATTCAGACACGTCACACACATGAAAAAGGATTTTAAAAATGAGCATATTTAAAAGGTAAAGTCAAGTCTGTGGGCTTTTACACCCGAGCCCAGTGGCTCATCAGGCTGGTGCTTATCCCCGGTTTCTATAGCGTGAAGTGACTAGTTCAACTCCTCCTAGATGGGACGCTAGTCCATCGCAGGTTATCTTCCCAGTATTTTTACTGGTACCCATTTATACTGCTGGGTGGACAGAGGCACACTTGTGGTTAAGACCTTGCCCAGGGGTCTTGGCACAGTGGGGGTCTCACCGAGATTCGAACCCACGACCTCCTGATCATGAGCCCAGCACTCTAACCACTATGTCACCGGCCCCAAATATTTAAAAGAATGACTTTGAATGACTTATTTTTAATCAGTATTATTTGTGTTGTAGATGGGAGGTGGAGTTCTAGGTGCTCTTGGTGGTCCTGCCATGATGCCTGGAGCAGGCATGAACCCCCAGGTGAGTTCTGTAACTCCAGTATACAAATCCACTTTTCAGTTTGTTTAAGGCACGATTGAATTCACACCTTGTTGCCAACAGGCGCTCTCTGCTGATCAAATTCTGAAGCTGATGACCTCAGTGGACCCGAAGTAAGTATATTGCGTGTTGGAGGAATGTATGTGCAAACATGGCAGTCATTTCAAAGTGTGTCTGACGTGAATCTGTTGTCTTGCAGGATGAACCCCATGGCAGCGAGCATGGGTCTGAAGGCAGATGCTTCCAACAAGGAAATTGAGGAAGCCATGAAGAGGGTGCGAGAGGCGCAGTCCCTCATCTCGGCTGCGATTGAGCCCAGCAGTGCGTAGATCATCCCACAGCGCAGATTATTATTTTTATTATTATTTTTGATGAGGTACAAAAATGAGCGATGTCTGTTTGTTTCAGGTAAAAAAGACAGCAAGCGCAAGCATTCCCGCTCCAGATCCCGGTCTAGATCCAGGCGAAGGAGGTCCCGCTCTCGCTCTCGACATAGGTAAGGAATGTTATGCATGCAGGCTTTCTCTTTTTGTGCAGCGTACTTCTGATTGTTTTATTTGTTCATTGCTTGTGTAAAAACAAGTAAATAAACTGTGCACATTTGTACAAGTTCCCTAAATGCCCCGTGTTTAGGGTAAGTTAATTTTAGTTGTTATGGAAGGTATATACAGTGGAAGCTGGAGATACAAAATCCGTTCTGGAGTAGTTTTCGTATAATGAATCGTGTTTTACATGTAAATCGCCTAATTTGTTCCAAGCTCTACAAAAACACCACATTAAATTTTATAGTAAGGGTAGAACCAGAATGAAATAAGAGCCAAATACATTTGAATCATTCAGTATACCTAACCATTAATTCCTTTAAATTAAGTAGATGATAGAACAAAATGTGGAACCTTACCTTTCGAGTGAGGCACTGTCCAAAAGTAGCGAGGAGGGGCAAAGAAAATAATTAATGGCAGAAAATAAATGGCAGGAAACATTAAATTTATTTACACTTAAAACACATCGGATTCCTCTTCTTTTCCTTTTTTTGGCGGTTGACAAACTGATTAAAGGTGTATTGCCACCGCCACCTGTACTGGAGTGTGGATCTTGACTCACTTCCCCATGACTGATGGTTGATGAGAGAGATTCGCCAAGGGAGGGGGGGGTATACTATATACTGTATACAAGTAAAATCACATCCAAGTTGTGTAAAAGCACAGTAGAACTGAACATTTAACACCCAAATAATACATTTATATTGTACCTGTACAGTAAATGTTTGTAATACATTATACAGTAATTCATTTAACTGGCACCTGAAAGGCTCAACAGCACCGTCATAATCACTACATGCTTCACCTTATTACATATACTGTGATGATTTCTAAACCGCCACAACCAACCTGTGGAAGCCTTACAGTTTATTCCCATGTGGTGAGCCAGCTTATCGGCGGCGGTCATTATCTCCACACCGCATACTTTCATGGTCATAGGAGCCACGTACATTACCTTTACTGTCCTTAGCAGAACCAATATCAAACCACACAGCAATCTTTTGTACCTTTTCTTTTGATTTTCTAATATCACTTAGCGTTTGTTTTTTAACTCCAAATTCTTCACAAACACTGACCACTGACGCACCTCCTTCAAGCCATGCAGAGAAAATGCAGCACAGATAACAGCTCAGGCTTGTAAACACGGCACGCTCATGACACCTGCTGGACAAAGTCCGAACTTGCAGACAGAGGGGGATTGTGACTGGACGGCTGGATTGTTGCCTGTTGGATCCAATGTCCGGTGGACCGAGGTTCAACTGTAAATGTTTTTTATTGGTTGAGTGTTTTATTGGCGCATTTACTCAACAAAATCTGGTGATCGCCATGTCACAACCCATGGGCCATTTTCAGTACCGTTTATGCGCGTTCAAAGCCCATAGTGAACATATTGTCATAAATAAAAGCATGATGAGTATGTCAGAGTTAATTTCTGAATCGATTGAACTTGTATGCAAGCAAAGAAAGTACGGTAATTATTTTGGGATTTATGCTGTCTGCTGTTGCGCCTCGCTTCGTGGTTCACAGCGTTAGAGAGCGACCCAAAAGGGATCCACTTATCCTCTTAAATTGAACAGATTTTGGTGAATATTGGAGCAGTGCCTTGACTCCGTGTTTTGTTCTGTAGGAGGTCTCGGAGCAGATCCCGAAGACGTTCTCGCTCCCGGAGTCGCCGACGTTCCCGGAGCCCCAGGAGAAGGAGATCCCGCTCCAGAGACCGTGGCCGACGCTCCTTGAGCAAATCCAGGTAAAGGGGGGGGGAGTGTTAAGTGCGGTCTCCGCCTCATCTATATACCACAATCAAAAACCTGTGGATTTCATTCACGACTTCCTAATTCGAACAGGATATTTTGGGCCTGTGTATTGTGTAAGAAGAGCAGCATGTGGATGTGTGGTGATTCTCTTTAGAATGTGTAGAGCCGGTTTGCTTCAGTGCTGTTAGCTCTTATCAGCTGCTGTGTCCCGTTCCATTTTTAGAAATGGAAAATCAGGACGTATAAAACTGTCCACGGCTTTGCAATCCGGGGATTTTTGAGCGCAGGTGACGTCTCGGTGATGTCTTTTGACTTGCTATTTAAAAGAATGCGTTTATAATATGCTTCTGTATTGGTGGTTTGAAGTTACTCTGGTGGCCCAAATTTGTTTCAGCTTCTTTCAGATTGAGTTAGTTAATCTGTTTGTGTGTCTTCGATCTGGACAGCCATAGGAATAGCGATGTTCTTGTGTAGCGTCCGGTATAAACCCGGATGCTTGGCATCGTTCGGGCAGATCTTGTCTCATTGTGTTCTTCCTGTTCCGTGCGTTCATACTGTCAAGTACGCTGTTGGTACCCGGATGATGTAATAAGTGGTTAAAACCTTCTCACCCTCCGTAGTCCCAGTCAAGCCGTGTACTGAAGGGCTGGAACTTTGAGCTGTTGTTAAAACAGCAACTGAAGATGTGGAACATAGGGCAGTGTCATAGTTTTTAATGGGTTTGTTTATTTAAGTGTGGCTGGCAGGTTGCAAGATAGTTGGTGAATGTACTGTAGGGTTTTTTTTTAAGGGACTGGATTAGTGTTTCGTGGTAATGTGTCGGGGAAGCTTCGTTTAAAGGTGCAGCTGCATTAATGAGTGCAGAAGGTCTCATAAAATTATTTCCTAACCCTAAAAGATGACAGTTTCTGGGAATTCTGTCACAAAATAAAACCTAAAAGAATCTCAATAATGTGATAATGTCGTGTGTTAGTGTGAGTCAGATCCCAAAATGAAAATGTTTTAAAGAGACTGATCTACAGGAATGATGCAGATGAAGCTGGTTTTAACTTCATTCTCTCATTCTCAGGGATAGGAAGAAGGAGGACAAAGACAAGAAGCGCTCTAAAACACCTCCAAAGAGCTACAGCACTGCCAGGAGATCCAGAAGCACGAGCCGGTAAATATGATCACCTCTACCATCTGTTTCATGCTCCAGCTGGAGGCTTTGTGATTAGAAATAATACTTTTCGTGGTGGGGGGGGGTGTCGAGACGCTACGTGAACACCGAATTTCCACAAAGTCGGATCGAACCCCCTGTATGACGTATGCGTACATGTATGTGTATATAATATCAATAAATACATATTCAATACTATAAATGCTTATAATAACAATTACACATTCAAAAACAATGCATAAAATGTAAATAATATGGAATACATGTAGTTGTACATAGATGTAAATAAAGTGTAAAAAATGTTTGGTAGCAGAGTCCCAAACCGGAGTCAGTAGTGACCTTGCGGCCTTTCCCTATTTAATTGTGGAAAAAGTTAAGGGAAAGGTCACAAGTTCACTACCGACTCTGGTTTCGGACGCGGCCTTGAAAGCTCGCAAGCTGATTGGTCGAAACGAATTGCTCAGCATTGGTGTAACCCAAGAAGAGGCTGGGATCCAAATCAGAGTCTGTAGCGACCCCTTGCGGCATTTTCCTGAATTTTCTCTATGTTTTTCCGTATTTTATTTTTCGATGAATATTTGTAAAAATCCAAGATGCACTGAAGCCGCAGAACCAATATAGCAAGGGGAGACTGTATTTATATAACAATGATATATTTAACTTTAAAGATCTAGTTCTCTTTTAGATCAGACTCGACCATCCAGCACTTTGTATTTAATCCCTTCCGCTGTTTTTTTATGGAAAAAAAAAAAAAAAATACTTAACACCCCTTTTGGTTTCTTTGTTATTTATGCAGGAGACGAAGAAGGAGTCCTAGCCGATCTCCTCGTAGATCTCCAAAGAGAAGAGCATCCAGGACTCCGTCACCAAGAAGGTGAGATTTATTCACAGGGGGGAAAATGGCACCATGTCTCAACATCCCATTCCAGTCTGTTTCATTTCTTTCCATTGGATACAAAAAAAAAAAAAAAAAAAAGCTTTTCTTCTGGGATTTAAAACGTTACTACAGAACTGAAACGTCCCCAACAGTCAGGTTTCCAAGCTGAAGGGGCAGAGCTGCACGGTGACGTACAGTGAAAGCTCTTGGTTTACGATAAGGTGTTGAGTATAAACTTGAGAATCCAACAAGATGTGAAACAGTTTTCAGTGCCTGAGCCGTGAATCAGAGGCTCAATGATGGTCTGGAATCATACACAAGTGCCTTTGTGTGGAAGTAGATGGTGTGTGTTTTTAATTTATGCACGGCTCGTCTGACTCGGATGGGGGGGGGGGGTTTTATACTGTACAAGTAAAATCACCTCAAAGTTCTGTAAAAGCACAGTAAAATACAGTAATTCATTTAACTGGCGCCTGAAAAGCTCAACAGCACTGTCGTTAGCACTACTCGCTTCGCCGTACTCCACCTTATTACATATACCGTGAGGATTTCTAAACGGCCACAACCAACCTGTGGAAGCCTTTACAGTTTATTCCAATGTGGTGAGCAAGCTTATCGCGGCGGACATTATCTACACACCTTACGAGAGCCAACATCGAACTGCACAGCAAACTTTTGTAACTTTTCTTTTGATTTTCTAGTATCACTTACCGCTTGTTTTTTAATTCCAAATTCTTCACAAACACTGGCCACTGATGCACCTTCTTCAAGCCTCTTGGGCAAAAAAAAAATAAAAAAACATTTGTTTCCGGTCACCCGACCGACTCCCTTTTATTTGAGCTGACTGTACAGTTTTTTTTTTCGTGTTTTTGTAACCCAGTGGTTATTTAAATACAAACTGTTATTCAGTGTCAATAGGTACACTGTCTCTAAGAAACTCAGCGGGGAAAGTTCACTTTAGCGGTGCTGAGAGAGAAAGAGAAGGAGGGGGTGGGCGGAGCGGAGCACGGGGGGATTCTGTGCGTGCCTTTGGGGGGAAAAAAAAAAAGTTTTACCGACCTACCGACCCAAAATTATTCTACAATGTTATCGTAAACAAAGGTGTATATATATTTTTTGGCCTAACCACTACACTACCATGCTGCCCCACCCCTACCAAAACACATGAAGGCACATTACCTTTTTCTTGCGAGAGCACAAATCCAAAAGAATACAAAACCAAATCCAGAAATTTAGCAACCATGGCTTGCCTTTTCTGGACCTTGATCATCCTCAGTTGTCACCGTCATGGCAGCCTCGTTTGACCTCTTACTTTATCCGATCTCTTTTTGTAATCACCTTTTAAACATTTCATTCTTTTTTTTCCCTTCTTGTCTTTGTTGAGCAGCAAAAGCCGTTGCCAGTATTACAGAATTATGTAATGACATGCATGTAGGACATCCAGTCATTTCACTGGGGGCGGACCTTTACCACAGTGAGACATGGGCAGAGGCAGTGCAGTGTTGACTCAGTGGTTAGGACTCTGGATCCAAGGGTTGGTGGTTCAAGCCCCAGTACCACTAAGTTGCCACCGTTGGGCCATTGAGCAAGGCCCTGAACCCTCAATTGCTTAGTTGTATAAAAATAAAAAAAAAGAGGGTCTTCCAAATATAACTTGTGTCTTCATTGTCAGAGCATTTGATTTGCATCAAGACTATACAGAGAATTTCAAGGAATAGAACAAAGAAAGGTTCTAAAAATAAAAATTACTAACCCAACCTTCAACTTTACACTCGCCGGCCACTTTATTATGTACACAATTTTAGCACCGGGTTGGACCCCTTTTGCCTTCAGAACTGCCTTAATCCTTCATGGCATAGATTCAACAATTTACTGGAAACAGTCCTCAGAGAGTTTGGTCCGTATTGACATGATAGCATCACGCAGTTGCTGCAGATTTATCGGCTGCACATCCATGATGCGAATCTACCGTTCCATACATCCCTAAGGTGCTGTATTGGGTTGACATCTGGTGACTGTGGAGGCCATTTGAGTACAGTGAACTCATTGTCATGCTTAAGAAACCAGTCTGAGATGATCTGAGCTTTATGACATGGCGCGTTATCCTGCTGGAAGTAGCCATGAGAAGATGGGTACATTGTGGTCCTAAAGGGATGGACATGGTCAGCAACAATACTTAGGTAGGCTGTGGCATTGCAACTCTCAATTGGTACTAAGGGGCCCAAAGTGTACCAAGAAAATATCCCCCACGCCATTACACCACCACCACCAACCTGAACCGTGGATACAAGGCAGGATGGGACCATGCTTTCACATTATTGACGCCAAATTCTGACCCTACCATCCGAACGTTGCAGCAGAAATCGAGACTCATCAGACCAGGCAACGTTTTTCCAATCGATTGTCCAATTTTGGTGAAATACTCAGACCAGCCCATCTGGCACCAACAACCATGCCACATCCAAAGTCACTTAAATCACCTTTCTTCCCCATTCTGATGCTCAGTTTGAACTGCAGCAGATCGTCTTGAGCATGTCTGCATGCCTTAATGCATTGAGTTGCTGCCATGTGATTGGCTGATTAGAAATTTGAGTTGATGAGTGGTTGGACAGGCGTGCCTAGTAAAGTGGCATGTGAGTGTACATCATGATGCATTAAAATTTTTTCACTATATTTTTTCCAAACAACACCACAACTTTTTCCAGATATCAAACTAAAGTCTCCTTAACTCTTTATAGATTACCCTTACAACTGTCATCACCGAATGAGTCACACACCACTCTGGTCAATAGCACGTGGAAATTTGGCATAGGAGAATGCACTGAACGGTTTATCAGGGACATGATCATCCATTTCCCTTCATGTTGTGTGCTGGACTCCGAGGGCCAGCCAATATCATGGATATTAACCTACGATTCCTGTGCAATGGGAATGCTGTATACTAGGGCTGTGGTGAACCGATTATTTTTTAAACGATTAATCTGGCGATTATTTTATCGAATAATCGACTAATCTAACGATT
>JAQNCB010000010.1:21882187-21902598 GCA_030068295.1 Euristhmus nudiceps | reverse complement strand
GTAGTAATTTCATCTGTGCTGTATGTTTTGCATATGACACATTTGACAATAAACCTGTCTTGAGTCTTGAGTCTTGAATGGGGCTTGAACCCCCGAACTTGGGATCGGTAATCCAGCACCCTGTCACCGGGCCGCCACTGCCGCCTGAATCCCATCATAAATTTTTGATTTAAAAAAAATAAACAGCTATAACTAGAAGCACTTGGAGAATGCAAACCTCCGCCAAGGTGTAAAAAAGAAAGAAATAAAGAAAGAATGAATGAAAAAAGAAGAATTAAAAGAGAAGGGCCACAGCAGCTCCTGCTAGGTCTGCTGTAATAACGCAATTCCAAAAAATCTCACCGAGTTAAAGAATTCTTTTTAAAAATTCCAGGATCCAGCATTTTATCCAGATCCTCTCTTCAATGTAATGGATGGTTAATAGGGCTGTATTCCACTCTTTTAAAAAAGTCCATAAAAATTATTTTAAACAGCCCTCTTCCTCATACATGAGCTCACAGATGCCTGACAGGAGAAACTGGGGTTGTAGTTGAAGAAAAGGGAAATGTTGAGAAAAATACTGAGCTCATGTATGAGGAAGAGGGTAAATGGTGGTTTCCTGCAAGTCTGTATTGCTCATGCTTCTGTGTAATGTAGCATGAGCATCAGTGTGTGTGTGTGTGTGTGTGTGTGTGTGTGTGTGTGTGTGTGTGTGTGTGTGTGTGTGTGGGAATAATAAATACATTATGCTGATACATATTTACTTTACTAACTAAACGATGGGCAGCAGTAATAACAGACTCACATTCCCATTGTGTAAATACTCAGCCTATTGGTTTACTTACATCTGGTCTTGTATACTAAGTACACTTTCACAAAGCAACAACAATGACAACACACACAGTGTCTCATTTGGTTCCCTTTATCCCTCAATGAACACACCCTTCGCTGACTGAGAGGAAAATAGGCATGATATTGGGATCAGACTTTTCTAGGAGCAGGTGCGGAATATAATGGAAGGCGAAAGGAAGACGAGAAATCAAGAGACAAAGATGAGTGATGGAGTCAAGAAAGCTGAGCAGGTCTTGAACCATACTATCATTTTAAATGAACCCATAACCAGCACTGGCAGGTATAACATTCAGCAACAATGATATTGACGATCAAAAATGTTGACATGAGTATAACATGTAGCACTGGGATTGTACATCATGACATTTAAGAGTACAGTTATCCCTTGCTACTTCGTGCTTCAGGTTGTGCGGCTTCAGTGCATCGCGGATCTTTCAAAAATATTCATCAAAAAATCAAAAATAAGGAAATTAATGAAAAATAGGGAAAAAGTTAAGGGAAATGCCGTAAAGTCACTACCGACTTCGGTTTGGGACTTGGGATTGTTAGGGGTCGCGCTAGGTGGGTTAGCATTGAAGTTAAACCCGCAAGCGCACCTGCTGGAGAAAAGAGGAAGACCCATACGCAGACTGAGCAGACGGCCAGACGATGGATGCAAGAAAAAACAAAAACTCTTTATTTTAAAGGCAATTCCGGAACACGGACTGTAACACTGACTGACAGATTTGTTGCACAAAACCCCAGTGAACATAAACAAAACAACACAGGCAGCCTTTGGAACCGGAAAAAGCCAAAACTTCAAGCCGAAAATTCGGTGTTCGCGTAGGGTCTCGACCCCCCATTAACCGCAAAAGGTGAGGGATCACTGTATTAGCATACATTTACTATTTTTTTAAAACATTAATTTAGTTCATATGTACATACATAGAACCAAAACAAATATTCACGATCCATGACTTGTAAACCCTGCATCACGCTTTTTTCAGGGTGCAGACCAGAAAAAATTTGGACTGCACCCTGAAAATTTCAGTGAATGCAGTGGGGACGTGGTCCAATGGAAAAATGTGCAGTTGGTACAAGTACCCACTAATTTCTTTCCTTGAACACGATAACGTTTGCACCATGCACTTTTACTACGAACAGTAAGGTGGTACTACGTGCTTACCTCATTCTCACTGCGTCCATCCTGTTTCTATAAATGCTGCAAACAGCAGGCGCCCTTATCCAGAGCGACTAATGAGCTATTGAGGGAATAATGGTTTAACCCTGATAGTGGACCAATCAGATTGTGCCATCCCCATACAGTATACAGTATTAGACATTTTCCCAAGTAATAGGACGTAGTAACGAAGGTATTGACGTAGTAATGATGTAATCAAAACCTTGAGTTCTTGCTCAAGGGCCCAACAGTGGCAGCACGGTGGTACTGGAAATTGAAACCCTGACCTTTGTCGCAGTAACCCAGAGCCTTAACCACTGAGCCACTACTACCATGCTGCACCATGTACTGTGCACTTATTCATTCTTCAAGTCTTCTTGTGTCCATCTCAACATTCACCAAGTCCATGCCAGTTTTGTACAACAACCCTGACTCGGTTTTGGTAACACCATTAGGATTTCAATACCTTCGTCACTACGTCCTTATTAAGCCTTTAACTTTGTGAATGCCTATTAGTGTATGTTATATGCGAATGGCACAATCTGATTGGTCTACTATCTTGGGGTGAAAAACCATTATTCCGAGTGGATAATACTTGAACCAAAACAACAGGCACTTAGGGTGTTTTCACAGTCATTTGGAACAAGCTGTGTATTTATTTCACTATAGAAAACTCAAAAAGGCCAGTGGTGGCTCAGTGGTAAGGGGCTGGATTACAGATCCCAAGGTTGGGGGTTCAAGCCCCACTGTTAATAGTTGTCACTGCTGTCCCCCAGTGCAGCTAACTGGGTTATCAAAGGCCAGCCATGTCTCTCACTATCCGTGGTGTGAGGGATGCAAAGGAGCCATTGTTGACTTTCGTCACGACTAGCTGTATAGCCGTCAGCATGTTTCTGCCCTGTGATGGCCTGGTAAGTTGTCCAGGGTGTACTCTGCCCTCCACAGAGGTGGCTATGGTTGGGCGCCAGCCTCCCCTAATTAGGATCAAGCGCTTCAGAAAATGAATGAATGAAAAACTCACAAACGAACAATAAAACAGGCTATTTATGGCTTATTTTTGCATCCTGTGTATTTTTGTTTTGGTGTTTCCTGTAGCATATAGATGGGTGGCTCAGTGGCTTAGCGGTTAGTGCATCCAATTCACAGCAAGAAGGTCCTAGGTTTGGGTCCCGGGCTCGGGGGTTTCAGTGTGGTGTTTGCACGTTCTCCCTCTGCTTGCTTGGGTTTCCTTTAGGTACTCCAGTTTCCTCCCACAGTCCAAAGACTGGACATTAGGCTAATTGGCTGTTCCAAATTGTCCCTAGTTATGGATGCGAGTATGAATAGTTGTATGTGTGTTTGCCATTCGATGGTCTGGCAAGCTGTTCAGGGTGTTGGTCGAGCCTCCCCAGCCACCCAAAAAGCGCCCAAGAAGGAATAAGTAGCTTGGCAAATGTGTCTAAGGGAGTGTAGTATATACTAAAACACCTCTACAGAGTGTGGTTAACCTTCACTTCGATACTTTTTTGAATGAGTAGGAGGAATAGACCAGAACAAGCAGTGCTAACTACATGGTGCTAGCTTGGCCCAAAACATAGAGCTCACCTGATCTGCTCACCTGATCTGGGGTCGGGTCTTGGGGCAGCATCCTAAGCACGGAGGTCCGGATGTTTCTCTCTCCAGCCACTTCCTCCAGCTCTTCCAGGAGAACATGGAAGTATTCCCAGACCAACCGAGAGACATAGTCCCTTCAGCATATTTTGGGTCGACCCCTACAGTCTCTTCCAGGGAGGTGTTCTGAAGGCATTCTAATCAGATGCCCAAGCTACCTCAACTGGCTGCTCTCAACACAGAGGAGCAGCGTTTCTGCTCTGGGCTCCTCCTGGATGGCCAAGGTTCTTAATCTATCTCTGAGGAAGAGCCCCGCCACCCTATAAGGGAAGATCATTTCAGTCGCTTTCATTTTCTAGTATGTTGAGCCGAAGTGTTGCGGGGTTCTGCTTTGGTGGCCAGAGGTTCTAGTCTCCGCTTTGCGGATGATGTTGTTCCCTGATGGCGTCATCAAAGCAGGACCTCCAGCATCTCACTGGATCAAGTCTCAGCTGAGTGTGAAGCTGCTGGGATCGGAATCAGCACCTCCAAGTCCAAGGCCTTGGTACTCTGCCGGAAAATGGTGGAATGCATCCTCAGGGTCTGGAAGCAGGGTCCTGCTCCACGTGGAGGAGTTCAAGTATGTTAACTGTCCCCCAAATACTCATCCATTCAGATCTTACCTTCCCGTGTAGGACATAGTATTGTCAGTCATGGGTTTTTTTTTCTAAAGTGAAAACATTACTGAAGAATTTGATTCTGTTTCAGTGTCAGTCAGAGAAATTTTAAGGTAGGTGGTTTTTAATTGCATTACTAGTCATGTCTCCAGCGGACTGGAACTTCGAATTCTCATTATTTTTAAAGGGAATATTTTCCCTCACATTTTTCAAACCTTTTGAGACACACGTGTAGATCACGTCTATTTTAATTAAAGGATGCGTAATGATGTGTAGATTTTCATCTAAGATTATCAAAACTGAACCTCTCCCCCCAAAAACAATAGCTACCCACCTTTTTCTGGTCTAAAATAAAAAAAACATAGTTGACCACAGGAATTCTATCCTAATAAAAATCAGCCACATGGTGTTATTTCTCCCTTTTTCCTCCCTTCCTCCATTCTGACATTTCGGAAAGACAATCTTCTTCTGCTATGCACACTACACCTCCACTATGACAATGGAGTTAACCCGAAGAAATATAAAATATCGAAGGGGGAAATTCTCTCTCGCTGGCTCGTTCCTGAGCTGCAGAGGCCTGAAACCAGAGTGAGCTTTTCCACAGCTCCCCGCGGTGCTGTTCGTTTGGACCGCAACAGGCCACAAATCTGGCCAATGCTGTCCTCCCCTCCATCACTCGAAAGCGGACAGAGGATCTGGTTTAAGATGGAATGCTTTTGGGGGTGGAGCGGACGGGACTGAACGGGACGGGGGGGGAGGAGGAGGAGGAGGAGGTGCATCACTTCAGGCTCAAGGCAAATGTCGAAAATAAAGATGGGGAAAAGCCGTAGCCGTTCAGCAAGGAGGAATTCAGTCCAAATCTCGTCCTCATATCCTGTCCTCCTTTTTCTGCGTGTCATGCTCGAAAGTGGTAGAAGCCTGGTTTTGATTTTCGGAGCGGAGTATTTTTTATCTGTGTTACAATAATAAATCTGATATCCTTCTGGGAAAGTTTATTTTGAGGGAGGTCCAACGTGTTAAGAACTCCGTGACCTGCACTGGGATTGCAATATGATGACTTTACAATATTGCATATTTATAGACTTGGAGATTCATCGCTGTTGTAGACTCAGACAGAAGAACAGCAACCTTGGTTTTATTGCACACAACCTAAAAAGCAAACATGGGGGGGAGAACAGTGAAAGAGCAGTGAGTCTCACAGTCTGTACTGTGAAGTCGCATTCTGCCTACTAAACAGCAAGTTGTGTTCACAGACATCGAGTGAAAAGATTTAAAAGCCATTACAGGTAGTGCACTTAAAATGTTAAAGAGGACGTCCTTACGCACCTGTTTGTTCAGCCAATCATGTGGCAGCCGAAAAATCTGTCAAGATATGCAGATCCAGAACTTCAGTTCAAGTTCACAAAGAGTCTGTTATTCTGACTGTGGCATAGCTGTTTGCACCAGACGGGCTGAATCTCCTGGGATCTTAACACTGAGAGTTTACAAAGAATGAGGAATATACAGTATATACAGTCTTCACCAATCAGCCATAACATCAACACCAGCCAACTGCTCTGTCACCAAGCAGCCCCATCAAAAGCAAGCTGCAGTGCAGTGTGTATTCTTATACCGTTCTATCATATCCAGCATTAACAGCTTCAACCGTTTGCGCTACAGAGGCTCTAATATGGGATCAAATCTTCGCTTCAGACGCGCATCAATGAGCCTTGGGCACCTCTGACACTCTGGTCAGCTCTCCGGTTGTCCTTCCTTGGAGCACCTTTGGTAGGTACTTTCCACCGTATACCAGGAAGTCCATACAAGACCTGCTGTTTCTGGAGAGGAATAGACCCAGTCGTTTAGCCATCGCAATGGTGCCGCAGTCACTAAGACCGCTATACTTGCTCATTTTTCCTGCTTTCAGCACGTCGACTTTGAGAGCTGACTGTTCACTTGGCAGCTGCAACGGTAACGAGATAATCAGTGTTTTTTACTCCACTTGGAGGATGGAACCTATCTTATCCAACACTGGGAGGAGGCAGAGTACACCCTGAACAGCTCACCAGACCATTGCAGGGCCAACACATATACAATCACATACACACACGCATGGGTGCACACATACTCTCGCATCTACATCTTGGGGCAATTTGGAACAGCCAGTTAGCTTAAGGTGCATGTCTTTGGACTGTAGGAGGAAACCGGAGTACCCAGAGGAAGCCCACACAAGCATAGGGAGAATATGAAAACTGTGCACGCCAACACCTAAGCCCGGGACCCGAACCCAGGACCATCCTGCTGTGAGATGGACATGCTAATCGCTCTGCCACTGTGTCGTATTGTCATTCATTCATTTTCTGAGCCGTTTAATCCTAGTTAGGGTCGCGGTTAGGCTGGCACCCATCTCAGCCAACACTGGGCGTGGGCGAGGTACACCCTGGACAGCTCGCCAGGCCATCACAGGGCCGACACTCACACAACCATTTTTTCTTCTTTCAAATTGTTATTATTATCAGGCAGCCGTGACCCTAAAATTAATTCAAATGATTCAAAATTATTTCATTCTTGTTTTTGTCTGATGCTCTTTTCACTAGCGTTCCTCAATCTCACACACTTTACTCAAGAAATTGCGCATGCACGATCTGGAGAGTGTTGCGTGGTGCATATGCGATATCAGACGTAGCAACACATCTAACGTAAGTACGTACACCTCTAATTCATACAAGTTTGAAACATAGGAAGGGAAAATACTGATTGAAAAACGGAGACAAGGCGCTAAATACAAATATGGAAACAAATAAAATGTGGTTGGTGCCCTGATTTTTATTCCCTTTGAAAAATAACTTATTATATTGAATTAATCTTTATAAACGTTATATACGCACATCTGCCTCAGAGAAAGAGGGTCCTGGGTTCGATTCCCAGGCTCGGGCGTTTCTGTGTGGAGTTTCTATGTACTTCCTGTGCTTGCATGGGTACTCCGGTTTCCTCTGACAGTCTAAAAACATGCACAGTAGGCTAACTGGCTGTTCCAACTCACCCCTGAGTGTGTGAGAGTGAGTGTGAGTGATTGTGGGTGTATGTGTTGTCTCTGCGATGGTCTGGCGAGTTTTTCAGGGTGTACCCTTCCCTCGCTTAGGGTTGGCTGAGATGGGTGCATGCAGAGTAACTTTGGAGAGAATAGACAGATTTCAATGTTGTCAAACAATAGTCACGTGACTAATGTGCATGCACAGACCGGATCCAAAAAAACCTTTCCGGTCTTGTTGTTTACCTATGTTGCTGGTATATTAAGCGCGAACAATGTCTAATGTAATGAATGAACCGTCTTTAAGACCTGAACGCAGGTGAAAGTACGTTGAAAGCTTGTCTCACAGGAATCATGTAGTATACCAGAAAACAGGTGGAAATATATGTAAGTACAATCTGTAAGATTTTGGATTAAAAACCAGCATTTTTATTTAGAACAAAAATAGTTTACAATTCTGTTTGGATAAGAATTGGCATTTACATTTCCGTTTTTTTTTTCCGAAGGAACAAAATCTGGGCTGCCATGATGCATGGAGGGCTCTCGTAAAATGAACAGGCCTTTTTGTTGATAAACATGCAAAAATATTTTTCTAAAACTACATTAATATGACACTGAAAGCCTCTTAGAGGTTGTTTTTAGACTATAATACTGTCGGCTTATAATCTTACCAGAAATGAAATGAGCGCCGCAAATACGTGCATTCTTTTGTTGCTCAGACCAGTTTTCCCGGGTAATCGCACGTAGCCACAATTGCCTTCTATTCCGTTGAAATGGGTGAGGACACACGGGTATCCGAAAAAATGTAAGCCCGGGGTTGTTTTCGCTTCTATTTGTGCAATCGACAACACAACATACAGGTGTGATGCCGTATTTTTAACCACAAAAACCGCAACTCGCGAGAAGCCAGTAAGCCGTGTCAAACTGTCAACAACAAGGTTTTTGGAGCCAGGCTGCGCACAAACATGCCTAATTAAGTATGCATACGTCACATGAACTCCATCTATAGTTTTAGTTATAAACTGGAATGATGAAGTTGGATTAGGGCAGATGGTTAACCCGGATTAAGCCTTGCCTACTTGCGTTTTTAAATGCATATGTGATTATGTGAAACACTCAATAGATACATGTATACATGGTGGCATTGTCTTCCAGCCCAGTACTGTACAAACACAATCTGAAAGTGATTTGAGTGTTTATGAGATGCTGCAGTCTGTCATTCATTAGAAAACCTCGTCTTCGCAAAAACTCTTCTTACGTCCCGTTGCTTAGAAACCCTGCAGTGACCACATGATCATCCAAGTCGAAAAAATTTCATTTGGCATCATGTCTGCTTTTTTCTCCGCCCTGCTCTTCTGTGGTTTTTTTTTCGGTTAGCATATGGCGGGAACAGAAATTGTCGATGTTTAGGAAAACTAAAGGAGGGAGGAGGGGACATGGTTACAGGAAGAAATAATTCATAACAGGAATGTTTTAAAACAGTGTGCGGGAAGAAAATGTCTCTGTGACATTGTTTAGAGACACAGCGAGAGACGGAGCGAAAGAGGGAGAATGGCACTCGTGTCTGTTTCCTATCTGTTAACACAATGACTGGGGTATTATGAATGGAGATTGAAAACAGCCGTGTCCACACTTGAGAAGTGAGTGACAACGGAACTGATTGCAGATAAGCTCCGTCCTGGAACCTCGTCGGACATATAAGGGCGTATTTCATTATTATCGGTTGCCCTGGTTGTCTCGGATGCATCTTCTCACCTGCATTAATGCTTGATATACTGCACGTATAAACATTGGAGGAGACATTGGGTAATCATCCACCAACCATCTGCCAAGACATTTATTTATCGTATAACTTTCTAAACTAATCTCACCTTTTAAAACCTTGTCTAACAACAACATGGTGTACTCTAACAACAAAGCTACTACACATCTTTGGAGAACTATATACATTCATTACAGCTACTATATATATATATTTAATTATTATTGACTCTGTAATATTAATATTTTAACTGTTGCCTCACATTGCAGGCAGCCAGAGAGCAGTTGGGGGCTCGGTGCCTTGCTCAAGGGCACTTCAGCCATGAATGTGGAGGAAGTGAAGGTGCAGCTCACCCCCCCACCGCCACACACTTTGCCTGCTGGTTCATTCATTCACTTTTTCAACTGTTTAATCATAATTAGGGTCGCAGGGAGGCTAGCGCCCGTCTCAGCCGACTCGGAGCAAGGGCAGAATACACCCTGGACAGCTCGCCAGGCCATCACGGGGCTGAAACATACTGATGGTAATCCAATGGCCTACTTTTTACGAATAACAGGAATGGTTCTTTCCCATGCCTGCCGCCACAGACAGTGAGAGACATAACCCATGACCTTTCATAACCCAGTCAGCTGGGGGGGGGGGGGGGGGGCGGCTCAATAGCAACTACTCAGTGATATTGGGGGTTGAACCCCTGACCTTTGGGTTAGTAAGCCAGCACCTTAGCACCGTGCCAACAATGCACTGCACAAAAAAATAATAGTTTATATTAAAGTTTCTCGAACCAGTGACCTTTCAACCCCAAAGCTGCTTCTGTAACCATTAGGCCATGGCTGCCCCTGAATACGTGCTGAATAGATCACAAGACCACTGCAGGGCAACACACACACACACACACGCACACACACACACACACATACACACACACACACACACACACACTCACACATACACACATACATACGCACACATACACACACACACATACACACATACATACGCGCACACACACGCACACGCACACACACATACACACACATACGTGCGCGCACACACACACACATACACACATACATACGCACACATACACACACACACATACACACATACATACACGCACACACACGCACACGCACACACACATACACACACATACGTGCGCGCACACACACACACACATACACACATACACACATACATACGCGCACACACACACACATACACACACACATACATATGCGCACACACACATACACACACAAACATACACACACACACGCACACACACACATACACACACACACATACACACATACATACGCGCACACGCACACAAACACACACGTATACACACAGACACACACACACACATGCACACACATACACACAAACACACACACACACACACACACACACACACACATACACACACACACACACACAGATAGTGCGATCTAACACCATTCCCTCAGACCCCCCCCCAAAAAAAAGGCAAAAAAAATATTTTGACAGATGTGGATAAGGTCTATGCGTGCCAGAATGGTCCCTTCATCGTCCTTATGACCTTGAATCATATTGTGAGCATTATACTCCAACAACTTTCATATAATTTCTCTCAGAAACAACTTTCTGTTGGTTTCACCTCTTTGACTGTAAAGTGGAAGGAAAATGATCAAATGATGCATGATTTTCCATTTTTTTTTTTTTACAAATGACATCTGAAAAGTGTGGCATGTATTTGTATTCAGCTCCCTTTACTCTGATACCCCTAAATACCTCCACGATACATATTATGATCCACCAAACATCTATATATGCATTGCAACACATAATGACCATGGTACTGTTGCTCCAGTTGGTCCGGTAGAGGCTCAGCAAATTTATGTGGCAATAAAATGAAGTCAGTTGATGACCTGAATGTACTGAATGATCAGGTTTTCCCTTCAATTGATTGATTTTTTCCTTCATGATGGTGCAGATATAAAATTGGTGGGTGCTCTAATAGTGAAAGAGTGGTTCAGGGAGCATGATGAGTCATTTTCATACATAAACTGGCCCCACAAAGTCCTGACCTTCACCCTATTGAAAGTTTTCTGGATGTGCAGGAGAAGACTTTATGGAGTGGTTCAGTTTTTCCCTCGTCACTTTAAGACGCCAGTGAGAAATGGAGCCGACACTGGATGGAAAGTTTGTTGAAACAATGCCATGGAGATGACATGCTGTAATCAAGAGATCAAGAGTAGGAGCCATCCGGAAAAATATATGCATGCACAACTTTTTTTTTTTTTTCCGAGTGAATAGACAGACAGATGCAATTGTTTCTATAGCAACAAAGTGGTGGACACTCCGAGTGAACAGATTAAAAGGTGGTGGAGTCATTGCTATGGCGATGTTTTCCATGCGGAGAAGTTTGTTTTGCATTTTTGGAAGGAGACTTCGGGGTCAGTGCTCTTGACCAGAGAAAGCTATACCGTCAAGTTCATGGGAAAGGCTTTAAGATGGAGGGATTTGTGTTTTCTCTGTAACATGACAGGCTACTTATTTCACCTTTGAGAGGAACGAAAAAGAAAACATCTGATGTGGGCTGAGGGGAGCGAACTTCACCCTCGCAGATGTTTCACAAAATTAAATGCAACCGTCAATGGGTGAACAACACGGCGGCGTTTTAATAAAGAGAAAACGTCTCTGCTGCGGTGTAAGTGGAATAAAAATACTTTATCGCATCGCTATTATTGGGAAGTAATCAACTTCAGAGCGCTAACATTGACTCGGTGTGTCAGGCCACATCACATCAACTTGCAGGTAATTATTTTTCAATAACAAACACCTTCATGTCTTTTCTACGCGACATTATGAAAAAACAAGTATTAATCACATTTGTCTTATTATGGATCATAGAAAAATTAAGTAAGCATGCAAAAGAAATTACAGAAATATCACGTAACAGCTTTCAATAATCTATTATTATTAATTCATCCATTTTCTGAACCACTTAATCCTTATTAGGGTCACGGGAAGGCTGGCGCCCATCTCAGCCGACTATATGCGAGGTACACCCTGGACAGCTTGCCAGGCCATTGTAGGGCAAACACGCATACAACCATTCACACACACACACGCTCACATTCACAGCTAAGGGAGATCTGGAACAGCCAATTAGCCCACTGTGCATGTTTTTGGACAGTGGGAGGAAACGGGAGTACCCAGAGGAAACCCACACAAGCATAAGAAGAACTCCACACAGTGGGAGGAAACCGGAGTATCCGGAGGAAACCCACACAAGCATAAGGAGAACTCCACACAGTGGGAGGAAACCGGAGAACCCGGAGGAAACCCACACAAGCACAGGGAGAACTCCACACAGTGGGAGGAAACCGGAGTACCCGGAGGAAACCCACACAAGCACAGGGTGAACTCCACACAGTGGGAGGAAACCAGAGTACCCGGAGGAAACCAACACAAGCACAGGGAGAACTCCACACAGTGGGAGGAAACCGGAGTACCCGGAGCAAACCAACACAAGCACAGGGAGAGCTCCACACAGTGGGAGGAAACCGGAGTATCCGGAGGAAACCCATGCAACATGCAAGCACAGGGAGAACTCCACACAGAAACACCCAGGCTGGGAATCGAACCCAGAGCCTTCTTGCCGTGAGGCGGACGTGCTAACCACTATGCCACCATGCTGCCAGCTTTTTATGTATTAAAGAGTTTAAAAAAAACACATAACAGTTGAACCTCACTCGACCGGACCCCAATCGTACAGATTTCGGGTCATACGGACAACCCGATTTTATTTTTTTAATTAATTCATTCATTTATTTATGTTTTTTAAGGATAGTTTGCAAGCACTCCGCGTTAGCAGCGCTAGCAACAGTGCTAGCACTACGTTAAATGAATGACTGTATAATGTATTACAATATGTACTTTACTATGTATTTACTGTACAGGTACAATATAAATGTATTATTTGGGTGTTAAATGTTCAGTACTACTGTGCTTTTACAGAACTTTGAGGTGATTTTACTTATACAGTATTCAGTATGGAGTATAGCCCCGCCCACCCCCCCACCCCCTCGAAAAAAAACTTCACTCCACCGGACGATTCACTAATCTGGATACCCCATCACCCCTTTTAGTCCGAACGAGCGAGGTTGGATTGTATATTGTTAAAGGCAAAAGGTGAAGATTAAGTGTGTATTTTTCTTTTCACGTTTATCTATCTATTTTTATCCAGCTATCCATCATCCAACTGCGGCTGCACGCATACTTGTTTGGATCTCACATGCACTGACAAGTCATTTTTGTCTGTTTCACTCAATAAGCAGTTACTGCCTTCGTAAGGCAGGGTGACTCTCTAATTAAGTGCCTAATTATGTATTGTGCTATTAGGTTGTATTATGAATATTCAACACACTTTAATGAAGAGCACCAAACGTTTCATCCTCAGCAGCGACGCTCGACTCATAAACATTCATATCAATCAAAGCGCCAACAACACTGAGTTATTATCTGGGAAACTGATAGTTTCCTTACCGCGGTACATCTGCATCGACAATAATCTTTGTGGCAAAGAGGAACGAGGCGCAATTTTAACTTCGCCTGCACATCATGCAATATTTATTTAAGGAGCGAGACAAGCTACATTTAATATATAATTATGTTCTAATTTCCCTGATTGTGCACCTGTAGCTTTTGTGTGAATATAAAACTAGTCTGCATGTATTATCTAAAAATTCAGCATATCATTACTCTCATGTATTCACTCATTCGCTGCACAGGTTAATCCTATAAGGATCACGGGGAAGCTCGACCCTGGAGCAGCCGACATGGGGTGAGGGCTGGGAACACTCCGAACAGTTCACCAGACCATTGCGAGACCATTACAGTGATCCATCACTACTTCGCGCTTCAGTTTCTGCGGCTTCAGTGCATCGTGGATTTTTCAAAAATATTCATTGAAAAATAAAAAAATAATGAAATTAAGGGAAAATAGGGAAAAGTTAAGGGAAATACCATGAGGTCGCAACCGGCTCCGGATTGGGACTCGGGTTGAGACGGCTGTGAAATCTCACAAGCTTATTAGTC
Organism: Euristhmus nudiceps; assembly: GCA_030068295.1. Lineage (NCBI taxonomy): Eukaryota > Metazoa > Chordata > Actinopteri > Siluriformes > Plotosidae > Euristhmus > Euristhmus nudiceps. Next base: position 21,888,505 of record JAQNCB010000010.1, on the reverse strand, counting down.
GAGACAAATTTCCCAGCATCCACGTATCTCCGTAAACTGAAGAAGAAGAAGAAGAAGAAGAAGAAGAAGAAGATTAAGCGGAAGTCAAGCGGCAAAGTGAGTCGAGCCGGAGTAAAATTACGTTAAAAGTTCTAAAAACACATTTCTTACACTTTATTTACATCGATGTACAATTCCACGTATGTATTTTATATTATTTATATTTTATTTACAACTTATGCGTTGGTTTTGAATGTTTAATTGTTATTATAAGCATTTATAGTGTTGAATATGTATTTATTGATATTATATACACATATACATGTACGTATACATCAGTCAGAGGGGTCGATCCTACTTCGTGGAAATTCGGTGTTCGCGTAGGGTCTCGACCCCCCCATTAACCGCCAAAAGTGAGTACAACCATTCACACTTACGTCCACACCTAAGGGCAATTTGGAACAGAGGATTTGGATAATGTGCATGTTTTTGGACTGTGGGAGGAAGTCAGGGTACCGGGAGGAAACCCAGGCAAGCAAAGGGTGGTGAGAACCTGCAAACCCCACACAGAAACATCCAAGCCCCGGAACCAGAGCCTTCTAACTGTGAGGCAGACATGCTAACCACTGCGCCACCGAGCCACCCTGCAGCATCATGTCCCAATAATTTAATCAAGCTACATTTATTTATTTTTTCAAAAAAAAAAAAAAAAGAAAGAAAAGCCTTTTAGTCTCTCAGTCCATTTTCGGATTACATTTAACCCCTTCGACTCCCGACGTCCTATTTTGTGCCTTTTTTTTTGTATAAAAGAGGATCTAGTTACAAGAATGAAGAACGTCTGGACCGCTGATGGCTGCTTGCAGTTTAAAGGGTTACATTTTAATTTGTTTATAACGTCCTTAATGGGATCGTCTTGTTATATATCTTTGATTTGCTCTGTCCAGACTCTGCCTCGAGACGTCTGAAGGTCTCAAATTCTCTTCCCCGGCTCTTAAGGGTGTCTGTGCTTTTTCAAATGTTGCACAGAGGCTTTACAACACTCGGGCGATTGATAGTAGATGTCCCGCTTGCGTTTGTAGATACATACAAAGAAGATTTCATAATAAGTTTGGGGGAAAAAAAAGTGTGAATGGGTTTACTCAATGTGCTCTCTCTCTCTCTCTCTCTCTCTCTCTCTCTCTCTCTCTCTCTCTCTCTCTCTCTTTAAATGACGAATACCGAATATGTACAGAACATTAGTTCAACATTAGCTGTGTTAGAATGTGCTGTATAAATAATGGGGTCGTACTGCTCAAATCCACTGCCAAACTCAAATCTGGACCCAAAATTTTCCTTTTCTTTTTTTTTCTCAGGCTTCTCCCAGTCTTGGCGCTTGGTCCTGCCAAATATTTTAGGTGGTGTTGACTGTGTCCAGCTGCCTTCTGAAAATACATCATTGGTCATAAGTTTAGATACACCAATCCATTCAATTTTAAATTGCAAAGTCTGGCCAAGTGTTTGACAGATATATATATATATTTCCCTGACGAGGATTCCTTTTCCTGTCTTGGTCCTGACTCTGTCTCTTTCATTTTGACTTGGGCTTGACTTGTCTTTGGTGTGGCTCAGTCATGACTGATCCCGGGCTTGGGCTTGTCTTGGACTCGACCGAGGTGGTCTTGACTACAACTCTAACAAATAAAGTAGACTTGCATAACTTTTGGCATTTTGCATATTTTATACTCTAGAGTATCCTGCTGTGTATTATAACAGCTCTGAAGTAGGGCGTGGCTACATGAGCTAGACATGACGTTATGCTTTCATGGACTGTATAGGAATAATAAAAGTGGACAAAATAGCATTTAAAATGGTGGCTTCAACAGTTGCTAGTTCAGTGGTGTCAGTTTCAAGAGTGGGGCGGGCATTTGGGGGGGGAATGGCAGCTAGAAATAGCTACAACTTCATGGGTGGCAGCATGCAAAATGGTGGCAGCTTCAACAATGACAGTTCCAATAGTTCTCACATCAGTGATGGCAGCTATAACAGCGGCAGATTCGTTGGTTGCAGCTGCAAGAGTAGCAAGTTTAATCGTGGGAGCTTCAAGAGTGGCAGGCAGCGGTTAAAAGAGTGGCAGCTTCAAAAGTGGCAGTTCCAATAGTCTCACATCAGTGATGGCAGCTATAACATCAGCAGATTCATTGGTGGCAGTTGCAAGAGTACCGAGTTTAATAGTGGCAGCTTCAAGGGTGGCAGCATGCAAAATGGTGGCAGCTTCAACAATGGCAGTTCCAATAGTTCTCACATTAGTGATGGCAGCTGTAACAGCAGCAGATTCTACAGTGGCAGTTGCAAGAGTACCAAGTTTATTTGTGTCAACTTCAAGGGTGGCAGCATGCAAAATGGTGGCAGCTTCAACAATGGCAGTTCTAATAGTTCTCACATCAGTGATGGCAGCTATAACAGCGGCAGATTCATTGGTTGCAGCTGCAAGAGTAGCAAGTTTAATAGTGGCAGCTTCAAGAGTGGCAGCAGGTAAAAGAGTGGCAGATCAACAATGACAGTTCCAATAGTTCTCACATCAGTAATAGCAGCTATAACAGCAGCAGATTCATTGGTGGCAGTTGCAAGGGTACCAAGTTTAATAGTGGCAGGTTCAAGGCTAAAAGCTTCAAGCAGGTAAAAGAGAGGCAGCTTCAACAATGGCAGTTCCAATAGTTCACACATTAGTGATGGCAGCTATAACTGCAGCAGATTCATTGGTGGCAGTTGCAAGAGTACCAGGTTTAATAGTGGCACCTTCAAGGGTGGCAGCATGCAAAATGGTGGCAGCTTCAACAATGACAGTTCCAATAGTTCTCACATCAATGATGGCAGCTATAACAGCGGCAGATTCATTGGTTGCAGCTGCAAGAGTAGCAAGTTTAATAGTGGCAGCTTCAACGGTGGCAGCAGGTAAAAGACTGGCAGATCAACAATGACAGTTCCAATAGTTCTCACATCATCGATGGCAGCTATAACAGCAGCAGATTCATTGGTGGCAGTTAGAAGAGTACCAAGTTTAATAGTGGCAGCTTCACGGGTGGCAGCATGTAAAATGGTGGCAGCTTCAACTGTCACTTGTAGTGTTTTTCTACATATATATTGTTATATGCATTGCTCTTCATATGTACTTTGTCAGTTGTTTACCTGATGTTACATGGCAATTCATCCATCCATCCATCCATCCACATTTATTTGTCCATTAATCTATCCTGCTAGCATTTAACCATCCATTCATGGATTCATCCCGATAAGAAATATGTATCTGATTTGTCTTTATATTTCAATGGGGGGGGGGGGGCATTGCTTACCACAGCACTCATCAATCCATCTATCTCTATCTATCCACTCATTTAGACTTTTAACCATCCATCCAATCATTTACCTGCCAATTCAATTTCACTCATTCATTCATTTTCTCAGATGGGTTATCCTAATTTGGCTCACAGGGAGGCGGTTGCCCATCTCAGCCAACTCTGGGAAAGGGCGGGGTACACCCTGGACACCTTGCCAGGCTATCACAGGGCCAACACTCAGCCAGTCACACTCACACCTTGGGGAGATCTGGAACAGCTAATCAGCCTGCTGTGCATGCTTTTGGACTGTGGGAGGAAACCAGAGCACCCAGAGGAAACCCACATAAGCACGGGAGAGAATATGCAAACGCCACACAGAAACACCCAGGCTGGGAATCGAACCCAGGACCTTGCTGTGAGGTGGACGTGCTAACCGCTACACCACCGTCAATTCAATTCATTAATAAAAAAAATAATATTTTTCCAATGCCTTTCTATATGAAGCAAAAGAAACAAAGCCATTTGGTGAACATTCTGTTGAGACCTAGTCAGGAATATTTTTTAGACTTCAGACTTTAAAGTCTGACCTGATGTTTGTTGAAAAGCACAGTCCATCCTGTCCTCTATATTTCACCTCAATATAGATAAGAGTCCTGTGTCAGCATGCAGGGAGGAAAGGGCAAGGCCATGTGAGGCTGCCGTGCTGTGGTGCCTCATCAAAGTTTGACGCAGAGTGCGGGACTGGAGCAGACACCCTGTGGTTTCAGAAGGACAGCACTTTATCAGTGTACCACCATGGCTTTACTAATGCTGGCAATCTGTATGTGTACTCTTTTATCTTTGCTTTCCAAGCCACGTCATGCATGGTGCTGTGGGTGGCTTTGAACCAGCTCGCTGTAACACTTCTTAAATCACTCCGGACAGTTTCATAAACAAGTTTGGATGGTTTTCATGTTTCCATGCTTTCTCGGATCTCCAGCATGAATACAATTACGAACCATATGCATGTTTTTATTTGATGTGGTTTTATATTTACTCAGTTGTTTGTACCATTCGGAGACGGCGCTGCGTTTAGTTTTTTGTCAGATAGCCAGTGACTTAAAACCAAAGGAGACAAGACTGAAGGTTTGGCAGCCTGACGTCCACATACAGTAGCTCTGGGAATTATTAAGCGTTAATCACAGTACCCTATCATATAATGTTTGCATTCTGCCTTATAGTATCGCTGGGGTGGTTTTTATGTGATCACATCCCAACAACAGTCGAGTGAAACAGGCACAGCTGCTCAGAGTAGCTCTGTTCAGGTTACTGTAATTATAGGGTTCACTGATGGTGATGCCACATGATCATTGGCTTTTTTATCTATCTATCTATCTATCTATCTATCTATCTATCTATCTATCTATCTATCTATCTATCTATCTATCTATCTATCTGTCTGTCTCCCTGTCTGTCTGTCTATCTCTTTGTCTGTCTGTCTATCTTTCTGTCTGTCTCTCTATCTATCTGTCTGTCTGTCTGTCTATCTATCTATCTATCTATCTGTCTGTCTGTCTGTCTGTCTGTCTGTCTGTCTATATATCGAAACCATTTGCTACCTGCCTCTTTGCCAATCTGTCTGGCTGTCTAAACTATACAATACCTGCCCATCCATTAGCTGTCTGTCTGTCTATCTATGTATCTGTCTGTCTGTTTTCTATCTATCTATATGCCTGTCTGTCTGTCTGTCTATCTGCCTGTATATCTATCTGTCTGTCTGTCTATCTGTATGTCTGTCTGTCTATCTATCTGTCTGTCTGTCTGTCTGTGTGTCTGTCTGTCGATCTATCTGTCTGTCTATCTATCTATCTTTTTATCTGTCTGTCTGTCTGTCTGTCTATCTATCTGTCTATCTATCTATCTATCTATCTATCTATCTATCTATCTATCTATCTGTCTACAGTGCCAAAATTGTTTCATTTAAACTCGACTACAGTGTGTTATCCCCTTGCTGCTGTATATAGTACTATTTTATTTATCTATGTATTATTTATTTATTTATATTTTATTTACATTACCATATTGTTCCTATATTTGTGTTTGTATACCCCTGGACAGGTGATTTTTTCCTTTGGTCAGTAAATAACATTAGATTGTGTAACCATGAAACTTTTAGAAAAGGTTATCATGTCATAAACATTTTTACACCATGAACCACTTCAACGTGTTCTTGGATTCACATCACACGTCTAAGGCTCTTTGGATTAAAAAAAAAAGTAAGTGTCCATGTATATGTAACCGAGTCCTTATTTTTGCTTGAGCCATTTATTAAATCCGGTGATTCTGATTCAGAATGAATGGCTGTAGTCATTTCTTTAAATTGCTTGCATGTGCGCGTGAGCTCTCTGCCTGCCTTATGTGTTCTTGCAGCTGACTTTTTCATGCAACATGTTTAAGGTTGAAGAATGTGCTCCAGATAAATGGGGTGCCACGACATATAATACAGAGGAACGAAAGAGCGACAGAGCAAAATACAACAAGTTTGTACCTGCAGGGGAGGAAGAGGGTCAAGAGAAGCCGGGAGACCACCAGGACTTTACGGCTTACTTTTGCTTCTGACTCTGACTCTTTTTAAGTCAAGGCCCAGAATAGCAGCTCGGTATCTCTTGTGTGTGAGTGTGTGTGTGTGAGTGTGTGTGTGTGTGTGTGTGTGTGTGTGTGGACCACCCTGAGGATCTCCCAACGACCTCCACCCAGTTTTATGAGAGAACCTGCTGTTCAGAGGCAGAGCTGCACTGTGTGGTTTTCGTCCACCTGTTTTGTGGGGGGGGGTGGATATGTTTGGAAATCTGTTTGTTTGGAATCGAATTTGAATTAAATGCAAAACCTGAAAATCTGAATGAATTGAAATGCAGATAGCAGATTCCGCCAAGAAGTAAAATATAAATTTTACATTAACTTATGTTATTACAGATAGATAGATAGATAGATAGATAGATAGATAGATAGATAGATAGATAGATAGATAGATAGATAGATGGATGGA
>JAQNCB010000010.1:21851241-21864000 GCA_030068295.1 Euristhmus nudiceps | reverse complement strand
CATGCGTGATAAGACTTTATTATGTTCATTCTTTCAATTGGGAAAGTTTGAAAATAGGGTTATGTTTGGCTTTAAATCTGCAAATCATGTATTTGGGCATTTCGCTGGCAAACTGTTTCTAAATCTGAAAAAAAAGCTTAGCTGTGAAACTCCTTGACCTTACAAGGTAAGTCTGGTGGGTTTTTCCACCCGAGCCCAGAGGCTCATCAGCGCCGGTGCTTATCCCCGGTTTCTGTAGCGTGAAGCGAATCGGAGTTCAACTCCTCCTGGATGGGACGCTGGTCCATCGTAGGTTCCCTTCCCAGTATTTTTACTGGAACCATTTATACTGCTGGGTGAACAGAGGCACAGTTGGGGTTCAGACCTTACCCAGGGGTCGAACCAATGACCACCTGATCATGAGCCCATCACTCTAACCACTACACCACTGATCCCTTGACCTCGTAAGGTGCATGAAAATTCCTTGCAGCACCGAAAAAACTCAAAGCAGTCATATCGGAGAATCTCCGACCCTCAGGCTGAAATATTTTTATCTTTATTTTGACATGCTGCACACAATCCGAGACTTCCGCCACCTTATCGGGTGCACTGAGGTGCATTTTCGTTTTCAATTTTCCACTAAAGATTAAGGGCGTTACGGAATCATTGAAACTGACTTACATGGATCCGTGGTGGCGCGACTGCCTGGGGTTAATGCTAAACCTCATTCTGGCTTCATCTCGCTCTCATTCATGGCTCGCACCCTCCCAGGGCCTCGTGCGGGTTGTGACGAGGCCGCCCTCAATGAGAAGACAATCGGGTTCAGTCATAGCACCATTACCAGCAGCAATTATGAGAGATTCTTGGTGGGATAACGATCACACAGCGCGCCATTCGTTTCTCATGTCACGGAAAGCCATGAAAATGTGTTTCATTACCAACTTTTGACAGGATGTCATTTCTAAGATGGCCTCAGCCGGCCAGGGCCTCTTCTACACCCCCCTTCTGACTTTCTAACAAAAAGTCTTCCCTTTGAATATGTCTCCTCTGTATTTAATAAGTCGAATGGCTGAATAATGACGGAAGACATATTTCGCCGCAGCAGTCTCATCGGCTGTATGAAGCTCATCTGAACTTCCTGGAGAGATTGCTTCCCCATGTAGAGAACAACATTGTTGAGAGGAAAACACATGTTATGAAAAGAGAAAGAACAAAGCCATGGTTGGGAAGGGTTAGAGGGAGAGAGGCTCACAGAGATTTTTTTTTTTCTTTGGAAAATTCTTTGTCTCTGAAACTCCTCTTTGGAGACTCAGACTTTTGTCAGTTTAAACATCACGTCAGGATTTAATGAAAGTTTTTCCATGCTGCCTGTCACAGGCCCACGCTCAGGTGTTCTTCAACATGCGTTTTATTTTTGTGCACCAGCTCGCTCCGCTGTTGTGAAAGCTTAACGTTTAGTCTTTCTTACTGCTGGAGCACATATGAGAGAATCAGAGCTGCAGCTATAAAATAGAGCCATAAAAAGCAGGCTTTTCTGAACCACAAATCTATTCGCAACTAAAAGCAAGCATCTTACGCAAGATAGCGACGAAACTTGAACTGTGCGTGTGTGTTAAAAAAAAGTATTTAAAAGTTCCATACAAATCTAGTTTGCATAAGAATACAACTTAAAAAATATGCATTATATTTATTTATTTATTTATTAATACATTAAAATCCGAATTATTTAATTAAATTATATAAAGTACTTTCTGTTCATTTTCTATTTATACTGAAAAGTCAGCATGAAAAAAAAAAACCTATTCTTCATCTTAAGCTTATTTTATCTTTTATTATTTTTGCCTTTCTGTCTTAAAAATGTACAATTATTTATTTATTTTATCTATGTTTTAATAGATTTACTTTCAAAGATTAGTTTTTTTTTAATCATGGGTTTTAAGGTAAATGCAAAAAAAAAAAAAAACCTGAAATGACATGAAATGAATGCTCAAAATATTTCTTTTATTTTATATGATTTATAAAATATTAAAAATGTATTTAAATGTATATGAAATGTAAAATGTCCACTTTTTATTTATCAATGAAAAAAAGGTAAACATTTAAATTAAATAAATACATACAGAATAAATACAGCACTGCGGTTGCCTGGCGACATGTCCAGGGTGAACCCCGCCCTCGCCCAGAGTCGGCTGAGATGGGCGCCAGCCTCGCCGCGACCCTAATTAGGAATAAGTGATTCAGAAGATGAATGAATGGAGAATAAATACAGAAATAAATGAATGCACAAATAAAAATAGTGTCACATTTCAAAATAAATTAATAAATAAATAAATAAATAAATCCATAAATAAATAAATAAATTCAGAAATTCATAAATAAATAAATAAATTCATAAAAAATAAATAAACAAACAAACAAATAAATTAAAAATAAATTAAAAAATAAATAAATAAATAAAACTCTCTCCAAAATAAGAGCATATTACTTTTGTCAGCAACCTCAGCAGTATCACACACTACAACACGCCCGACACACAGAGTCCTCGTTCCCTAAATAACTGATAATCCACGTTTTGTTTGCCTCTTAAACCCCGGCGATGGCGTCTCATGACACATCGTGTAAGAACTGGTTGAACCAGACTTGATTTTTTTTTTCTTCTCGGCAGTCTGTGAGGAATTGCTGCTCTTTTCTAATCTGAGTTCAAGTGGGCGAGTTGGTGTTGTGACACTGCATGTGGATCCGGAGCGAGCCAATGAAAACGAAGCCTGGCGTAGCTCATGCCTTCAGCGTTCAGCCTGAATAAAGCCTTCACACCTCTGTCTCATCTCTGCCTGGTACACTCACAGGTTTTCCCCTCCAAATCTGAGACGAGGAGGCCGTGCCTGTGGATCACATATGTCCCATCTGGTTTCACTTGCGCCGCTATTCTTTATTATGTAAAATTATGCCTCAGAATAAATGAGGGCTCTCCTCTAATCCCTTCTTCTTTCCACCTGACCAGAATTCATGTTTCCCTCTTGTGCAGCTCAAAGAGACGACACCGTGGTTTTTCTAACCTTCCTTTCACTTTTTTCTTTTTTTTATTTCATTATTGAAGCCACGTGTTTGGAGGAGCCTACTGAACCTGGCAAAGAATTTGAACTAGTGAGGAAAAGAAAGAATGGATGGAAATCAATCTTCTGACAATAACAGTTTTGAAGTGTGCTTGTTTTCATATTTGTGTAAGCGCAGTACTGCAGTGAATGCACCTCGGACGGAGAAATATGTCATGTCTGCACCGTATGTACTTAACCGGGTGAAGCAATCAGGACCGTGTCTTTGAAGCCGCCAGAAACAAAGAAGGAGTCGACTACTACACCCTTTTCACCTCCAGCATTTCCTGAGCAGATACGTTTCCCTTTCATATCGGCTCAAAGGCGAACTTGCACTCGTGACAGCTGAACTTCAAGAGCTTTACTTCCAAGCTGGGATCTCAGTCGACGCACCAGCCCAAGAGTTTGCTTTCCTGTTCGTGTTATTGTTCATTTGTCTTATTGTTGCACTTGTTGGCGTGCCACTTGGGTCTGATTCGGGCCCGCTTTAAAATTCTTCACATCCCCAGGTCTGAATGGAACCTGCGCCAAGAGAAAGCATGTGCATTCCAATCAGGTGTGCGTCAACAGGCTTTAGAAGGAAACGGGTAAAATTTTCAAATGTCAAGTTTATCAGTTGATTGGTGCATCTGGCGAGTACTTCATCCTGACAAGCCTGGAAATTATTCCCTACAAGATTCTTCTTCTTCTTTTTTTTTTCCTCAAGGGTTCTTAAGCAAGTTCGAGACTCCAGACTTTCAAATAAGTTCTCGTTGGAATCGATTCTAAATGAAAAGCCACTGTTTTGGGGGGGTTTAATGGTTTCTCAAGAGGAACATTCAGAGGAACTCTAAGGAGATGGAACACTGTCGAAGAAATAAAACACTTCAGGCTGTGATGTTATGGGGAAATAATCACCGATGGGGGGAACGTGAAGCAAAGCAGAGGGTTTTTTTCCCCTTTTTTTTTTACCACCCAGAAGTTGCACATCCGGCTGATTTAATTCTTCTTTCAGCACAACATTCTTCCAGTCGTTACTGTTTTGAATGTTTGTAGATACTTTTAATGTTAAAGAAAGTCTACACAGATAGTTAGACTGGAGAAACATTCCCCAGGAACAAAGCACTGACACTGGAGACTCCTTCCATCAACATTAAACAAGAATCTTGTTACCATATTTACCAACAGTTTGTTGTTGTTGTTGTTGTTGTTGTTGTTGTTGTTGTTGTCACTGTTACTTTTGTTGTTAATTATTCCATGAAATATTACAGTCAGTATCCAGTGTACAATTTTTTTAAACTAAGTTTTTCACTATAACAACGAGTGCCTTTTTAAAGCTGCTTTCAGACGATGTCAGCTGTGAAAAGCGTTATACAAATAAAACTGAATGGAGTTGATTTGGGCGTTGGCCCTGTGATGGACTGGCAAGCTGTTTAGGGTGTACCTTGCCTTTGTCCAGAGTCTGCTGAGATAGGCACCCCGTGACCCCAACAGGATTAAGAGGTTTGGTAAATGGATGAATGAAGGATAAGGTACAAGCTTATAACTTTTTTTATGAATCAAATAATTTCCAATAGCTTCAACCTCATTCATTTTAATTGGTATTATATACATGATACATGATACATATTTCTCAGGATATCAGGCCGGTAATATATTAGCCAGCTGGATGACAAAGCACTAGAGGCCAAGATGAATGGAAAAATTAGCTTTTGCATTTTAAGATCTGAGAGAAGAAGCAATAACAGGCTGAACAGGCTTTTTTTTTATCAAATACCTTTAAATTATTTAGTAGAAAGATGCAGTAAAAGTGACACTGTCATCTATTACAGGGGTCCCCAATCCCCCAGTCCGCGGACCATTTGATACCGGTCCACAAACAAAATATTTCATGGTACAAATTATTTTTTTTTTATTAGAGCTTCCAGATCTTATTTTGAAAAACGACTCTTTCCGCCTTCGCCTTACTGCCGCACTTGACTCTGTTGCATCATTTCACACATTAGCTTATCAACAATTATAATTTTAAGCTAATCACAAATTAGCCCTGGAAAAAAAATGACTCAAAAACAAAACCTGTGCCTCTAACCGGTCCGCGGAAACATTTTCATACACAAAACTGGTCCCTGGTGCAAAAAAGGTTGGGGACCCCTGGTGTGTTATATTACTACCAACTAATTAAAGTGGTGTCAAGTCTGAAAATCTTCTTCTGACATTTAAATGTAATATATTTCCTAATTAAAATGCCCATGACTCTTGAATATGGACCGATTTCTTTAATGTTTCATCCTGGAATATTCTACACAGGAATGGTGTGATCTGATTGGTCCGTGATCAAGGGATTCAAGCATGGATAATTCTTGAAGCAAAAAGACAAATATTTCAATCAAGCACCGTCATCATGATCCCACTTTAAAAATATAAATCATTCGGATAAATTGCAAAAATTAATTACAATCAGAACTAAAAATAATCCACAAAAAATCTTATTTTAGTTGGTTTTTCTTGTGTTTCCAGGCAGTATATAATAAACTCTGAATATATAGGCTGTAATCAGACACTCTGCGCAGTGCTCATCGGACCTGCCTCTGAAAGGGTTAAAATTTGTGAAAAACAAACAAACAAAAACTTATAAAGATTTAATTTTAGTGTTTTTTTTTTGTTTTTCTTGTTCCCATGTCGTATAAACTAAAAGAGTGAATCACCTCAGGTTCAGTGGATGACACTAAATCAGTGCTTCTCAAATTGTAGGGTGTGTGACCCTGGGGAACACAGTAGGGTGTGATGCCAGGGGGTGGGCGTGTGTGATCCTGGGGAACATGCCTTTTTAGCCATACTGTACTAGAATTAAGTGTAATTGCACCTCCACTACACTAGTTGGCAGTGGTGCTCTCATTGTTGCGCTCTGGTGTCGGGGATTTTCGCAGCGAGCAAAAGATATGAAGTGCAGTAAACAACCCCTCAAAAACAACATGGAAAAATTTCTAACAGGAATGAAGAGAAAGGCTGAGAGAGGATTTTTATTTTTCACTATCCAATGGTGCAATAAGTTGTCAAAAAATATTTACAGTTTAAATGAGGATGTATTTTTTAATTTCAGGCAAATTGGTGCACTTTAAATATTTTCTGTTACAGATTAAAAAAGAATGTTAATAAAGTTTTTCTTTGTTGTAAATTGAACTATATTTCCTTTCTTTTTGTTTTTAATGTTCATAAAAATACACTGTTATGCAGAGGTGCACGAATAATAATTTTACAGACAAATAATACTATTTATAGTCCCATGCACATGCGGGGGTGGGGGGTGGCCTGAAATGTTTTCTTCAAATAATTGAGAAGCACGGCACTAATCTCGGGGACCAATCACTGAAATCCTCTGTTTCTGGCGAATCATCATAAATTTTTTACATGAAATTGAAAATAAAAATTAAATAATCAAGGTAAATTAACTGTCGTAAATGCTTTTACCCATTTCGTGATGTATTTTTTATTTTATAAAACATGTTGAGCTTTAATAATCACATGGTCTGTGTTCTGTATTTTCATGCTAGCTGAATTAGCCTCTGTTGAAGATGTTGCAGTGTACCGTCTCACCAATCAGATTCAAGAGTTTCACAGAGCTGTGGTAGAAATAACCCGTCCGTTTTCATGAACTTACAGTCGAACCTCGCTCGTACGGCCTAAGAAGGGTGATGGGGTGTCCTGATTAGTGAATAATCCGTTAGAGTGAAGTGTTTTTTTTTTCGGGGGGCTATACTCCATACTGAATACTGTACAAGTAAAATCACCTCAAAGTTCTGTAAAAGCACAGTAGTACTGAACATTTAACACCCAAATAATACATTTATATTGCACCTGTACAGTAAATACATTTAATACATAATACATATTATTAATACATTATACATTATAAATACATTATACAGTAATTTATTTAACATAGTGCTCGCGCTGCTGCTCGTGCAGAGTGCTTGTGAACTATCCTTAAAAAAAAATAATAATAATAATTAAAAAATTTAAATCGGGTTGTCCGTAGGACCCGAAATCCGGTCCATCGGGGTCCGGTTGAACGAGGTTCAACTTTATTTCCTTCTGTATCTATTCAGAGTTAAATGAAATTTAAAAGCTTTTATTTATTCCTTTTCAAACTCAATATCCCAATCTTTGTTTATTACAAGACTTCCAAAGCACTCGCCAAACAGGCCTTTCTCGAGTTCTTTCCTGTTGTATTGAAGGGTGTTGAATGGTTTTTCCAGCGTATTTGATGTTTCCACCTCACCCAGCTTAAGCCTGGTCCTTCCTGGACTTATCAGTAAGCTTGCCTTGCGAGCTGTTTCTGAGTGCCTGGATAAACATTTTTTTTTTCCGTGGGTTGAAGTGTTGAAATGACGTCCCAGGCTTCGGGTTGCAGGAGACCCCGTGGTTTGACTCCTCCGTACGTGGTCTTTCCTTTTTCCAGCCCTCCTACCGTTGGATTTTTTTGGCTGTGCGCTTTATCCCTGGTGATCTGCAGCTCCGCTCCGAGGCCCGACTCATACATTCTTCACACATTCCCTCAAAAAAAAAAAAAAAAACACTTTGGTTTTGAAATTAAATCCATCTCATCAAATGCATCCTGCGTCTTATCAGCTCCACGTCCTCACCGAACCATCGAGATGTTCAACAACGTGTGAGAAGTCATTGAAATGGGATGGAGTGTAGATAAGAGAGGGGGGTAATTTTAATTTTTTTAATGGAAATCTCAATTACTGCGAGTTTGGTGTTATGTCTACAGAAATGACTTTCCATGTGATGAGGGTTTTCCTTGGCGACATGGTGCAGCGAGATTACCCCGTGTACCAATCTGCATACTTGTCTTCTAAGCTAAAATACATTCGCTACTGAAAGCAGAGCGTATAAAAACATCAAATAAACCACGGCTATTTTGGTGTAATTACAAGCACCAGTGATATTTCAGCGTGCAAAACAAGTTTCTGCTGTTGTTCCCTTGAACAGAGGAAGCTACCTCCTGTTTAGTGTTTACACTTTTCTCCTTCACCTTTGTTTGCTTTACGTCTCGAGATGCCGAGATGTCTAACAAGCTAATCACCTTGCTAGCGGTATCTGTTGCACGCAGCTCAATACATCAGAAGAAAACAATGGCGTTGTTAACATTAAAGACCTAAAGATTTGTAACGTAAATATATTTGTGTCGAGAAAAAGGAAAAAGAGTGAACGGTTATTGTCGGCGTTGACGTTTGGGGCTGGCGTGGACAACAAACAGATTCAAGATTCAAGATTCAAGAGTTTTATTGTCACAGGCAAGAATTATCCTAGTGGCCTTCTTCCTACACCTCCGGGTGTAGAGCTCATCCACGGATGGCAGCACCGTCCTGGTGAGATGTTGCGCAGACTTCACCACCCTCTGCAGAGCCTTACGGTTGAGGGCGGACACAGACACCTATTGCGCCGTGCATTGGAGTCGAGACAAAACTGATATTTCAGCTTGGATTTTTTTTTAGCTCAGTGATCGTCGGGCTAAACAACGAGATTCCATTTCATCTCGCTCCGCGTTAATCTACAAATCAGCGACAGGTTGCCCTCTGTGTGCGCATATTAGCGATTACACAAACATATTAGCTTTGACACGTCAGGGTTCTTTACTTATTTACTTTAGAACGTGGGATGGAATGGTGCCTCCTCATGGTAAGAAGGTTCTGGGTTCGAGCCCCGTGCTGGGTGACGCCGTTTCGGTGTGGGGTTTGCATATTCTCGCCGTGCTCGCATGGGCTTCCTCTGGGTACACCAGTTTCCTCCCACACTCCAAAGACATGCACATGAGGCTAATCGGCTGTTTCAGACTGCCCTGCGCTGGTCTAGTGGGTTGTTCAGGCTGCACCGTGCCTTCTCCCAGAGTCAACTGAAATCGGCTCCATCCACCCCGAGTACGAAAAAGTGGTTTGGTGAATAAATAAAGAAATGAATGTTTTTATTATAATGTCCAAATGAAAACTGCATTTACCATGGCAACGAGTAACTATTCTTTCTTTCTTAGATTTATTTTCTAAGCTGTATTTTCCTAATTAGAGTCATAGGGAGGTCGGAGCCTATCTCAGCCAACTCAGGTAAGGGAGGGGTATACCCTGACTCGGCTGGTGACTGCAGGGCCAACACACACATGCAACCATTCGCACCCACTCTCACACCTGGTGACAGCCAGGCAAATGTTTCTCCTTGATTGTTGGAGGAAACCTGAGTACCCAGAGGAAACCTTCGCAAGCACTGTGAGAACATACAGACTCCACACAAAAACAGTACACGAATCGAACCCAAGCCTTCTTGCTGTGGGGCAGACGTGCTACGCTCCGCGCCACTGTGGTATCTACAAGTAACCATAGCAACCTATTGATTCATTCATTCTTTTTTTGAACCGCTTAACCTAATTAGGGTCACGGGGAGGCTGGCGCCCATCTCAGCCAACACTAGGCATGGGCGGGGTACACCCTGGACAGCTTGCCAGGCCATCGCAGGGCCGGCACTCACACCTAAGGGAGATCTGGAACAGCCAATCAGCCCACTGCGCATGTTTTTGGACTGTAGGAGGAAACCGGAGTACCCGGAGGAAACCCACACAAGCACGGGGAGAACATGCAAACTCCACACAGAAACACCCAGGCTGGGAATCGAACCCAGGACCTTGTTGCTGTGAGGCGCACATGCTAACCGCGCCGCCAGCGACCTGTTTAATTCAGTTTTATTTGTATCGCGATGTTTATCATTTAATTTTTCCACAAAGCAGCTTTACACATTAAAGCAAATTTGTTTAAAATTTTTAAACTAATTTTAAACACTTCTCTATAAAGCCTGAAAGATTCCTAATGAGCAAGCCTGCGGCGACCATGGCAGGAAAAAAACGCGACCTCAGACGACACGAGGAGGAAACCCTGAGAGGAATCAGACTCGAACGGAGAAAGCCATCTTCTGACAGCGGAGCTAAAAGCAGAGAAGCAGACGGAAGGCAGACATGAAGGCACCCTGTGACACAGGGCAATCAGCCACTCCATCGTCGCCGGACAGGAGTGAGCATGCAGGGGCTGTAATGCCTCGACACGACAAGGACTTTTAACCCCACTGGTTGCACAACAATCTCTTCCTGTTTGTGGTGGTTTATATATCGTAGGCATTTTTTTATGTGTCGCCATGGGAATTCTATTTACGCCACATAACCATGGTGTCCATATAAGGTTTTCAGAGCATTACAAAAAGAAAAAAATAAATAAAAGGATAGTTAAATTGATTTTATTGCTTAAGCTACACTGCCAGTTAAAGTTTTTGGGGTTTTTTTTCCTCCTCCGTTTTATGACCGTCTACCCATTAAACCTTTGAAATAAGGAAAAGAAATAAACGAGCGCTCCATAAAATCTTTGGATTTTTAGGGCGATCTAATAAGCTGAGTGCATTTTGTTGTTGAAGTCAATTTCGTCCAACTGTAAGTTACTGTAAACTGAGATTTGCTTTACATCTGATATTAGACAGTTTTAGTATTGGCTGTAAAATGAGATATATCTCGTGCGCCTAAATAACGTTATCCAGATCTGACTTTAAAAAGGTCGACCTTTTTATTTATTTATTTTTTGTAAATAAACTAAAAACATCAGAGATTGATTGCTTATTTCGATTTTCTAATTGTAAATACCAGTATTTACGCTAAGACCTTTCCTTACACGTATAACTCAAAGGAAGTTAATACAGGGGCTGCATGGTAGCGTCGTGGCTAGCACATTTGCTTCACATTAGCGTTGAGGTCCTGGGTTCGAGAACGAGGACGTTTCAGTGTGGAGTCTGCATCCAGGTACTCCGGTTTCCTCCCACAGTCCAAACACATGTTAAAGCCTATTGGGCTTTTCCACCCGAGCCCAGTGGCTCATCAGCGCCGGTGCTTATCCCCGGTGTCTGTAGCGTGAAGCGACTCGGAGTTCAGCTCCTCCTGGATGGGACGCTGGTCCATCACAGGTTCCCTTCCCAGTATTTTTACTGGTACCATTTATACTGCTGGGTGGACAGAGGCTCACTTGTGGTTAAGACCTTACCCAGGGGTCCGGGCACGGTGGGGGTCTCACTGGGATTCGAACCTACGACCTCCTGATCATGAACCACTGCACCTCCGGCCCAAACTCATGCATGTTAGGCTTTATTAGCTGTTCCGAATTGCCTCTATGTGTCAGTGTACGCATGAATTGCTGTGAGTGTGTGTGCGTGTGTTAGCCCTGCAGTGGACTAGTGGATTGTTCAGGGTGTACCTCACCTTCAGGCAGAGTCAGCTGATACAGGCTCCAGTCTATGGATAGTTAGTACAGGGTGCTCAAAAATGTACGTCTGTCAGAATATATATAATCTGCTGCCCAGGGTAATTGTTTTCCTCCATTCATTCATTTTCTGAACCACTTAATCCTAATTAGGGTCACAGGGAGGCTGGTGCCCATCTCAGCCGATTCTGGGAGAGGGCGGGGTACACCCTGGGCAGCTCGCCAGCCCAACACAGGGATGACACCCACACAACTATTCACACACACACACACTCACCTAAGGGAGGTTTGGAAAAGCCAATCAGCCCACTGTGCATGTTTTTGGACTGTAGGAGGAAACCAGAGTACCCTGAGGAAACCCACACAAGCACGGGGAGAACATGCAAACTCCACACAGAAACGGCCAGGCTGGGAATCGAACCCAGAGCCTTCTTGCTGTGAGGCGGACGTTGTAAGCTCTGCGCCACTGTACCGCCATGTTTTCTTCCATTTTTTTATTTATTTAATTTTTTTTTTTGGAGGTTGTGTAATCTGAATTGTTCGGTACAACATTTCACTTCGAGTGCTTCGTGCTGTAACTAAGGCTACATCCACACACAAGCAGAAGTGCCACAAAGAAAATCACATTGAATCTGACATTTGGAAAGTACGGAAATCTAATCCACGTCGAAAAACTTGGCAATGTGACCTCTGGCAACGTGCGTCTGAAGAGGCGGCTCGGAATCTGCGCGAGTTCTACCAAGCCGTCAATCCGAGCCGACATCCGTCATCATTTCCAGCTCCTCGGAAGGAACGATGGAGGATAACAGTGACGGAAGACTTCCACTGGATACACAGGATAGTGAGGTAAAGAACCGCATCTATACTTGCTGCAAACGCACTGACATGCTGCCACGCGAGAGCGTTTAGAAGGCGTTCCGTATGCACCTGACCCAGTCTGGGTTTGAAAAGATGGCGGAAGAAACGGCGGGACAATCATAGCAGTGTGATCACATGACACGTCATTCCTTTGCCATGTGGGTTTATTTTCTGAACTGCGCCATCCTTTATTAGGGTTGAGGGAAGACTGGAGCCCATCCCGGCCAATATTGAGTTAGCACCCTCTCTGTACAGCTCATCAGACCATCACAGGGCCAACACAGACACAGAACCCCTCTGCAATAACACACACCTGGGGCAATTAGCCTGAAGTGCACGCTTTGGGACTGTAGGAGGAAACCAGACTACCTGGAGGAAACCAAGGCAGGCAAATAGAGGAAATGTCTGAGCTTGGGACTCGAACCCAGAGCCTTCTTGCTGTGAGGTGGATGTGCTGTGTCCTGTAATATAGTATTATTCTAAACCAGTATATTCCACACACACACACACACACACACACACACACACACACACACACACACACACACACACACACACACACACAC
>JAQNCB010000010.1:21374320-21387296 GCA_030068295.1 Euristhmus nudiceps | reverse complement strand
TCTCTCTCTCTCTCTCTCTCTCTCTCTCTCTCTCTCTCTCTCTCTCTCTCTCTCTCTCTCTGACACACACACACACAATGTGCTGAAGGAAACTTTTGATAGACGAACTCTCACGAAGTGTTCATCTTTCACATCCTATTTAGCTCCTTCCTAAAATCCCAGCATGCTTTGCTCCTGGGAGAAGCCAGGAATATGATGTATGTTGTTCATGTCGTCTGTCATCCAGAAGTGAGAGGAAAAAGCGAGCGAGGGAGGACGGAGGGAGGAATGTTCAGAAATGTGAAGGGACGAAGGGTTCATGGTGCGTGTGCATTAAAAGAAGGTAAAGCGAGGTCAGTGTGATGGGAGGGGTATTGGCGAACTCCATCGGGATTGGCTGAGGAACTGGCTCCGCCCTCTGAAGGAAGCCCCAGCACTTTACCTGCTGTATGTATATAACCTGTACACGCATTCAATGTTCACCTCACCACTCAGAAAAGAGGAACTCGTCATCGCTTAATAGGTGCCAGCTCCCATAATGCACCTGTGTCTGCTCCACCACTTCTCAGCTTTTACCATGTGCGTGGATAAAAGACGTTTAATTAAAAAAAAAAAAGTGAACACTTCAGGTTGTTTTGCACTGTGTGGTCCTGAGGAAGGATGGCACGTACTGTAGTCTTGTACCTTGTACTCTGTCGTAGTGTTTATTTGCTAACCGAACACTATGCGGCTCGGAAGGACGGAATGAAGGAATCGCGAGGGATGGTTCTGGTTTGAATTTTGTTGCGTTCTACGTGTATAATCTTCACGCACAATGTTTAAAGCAGGAGGTTTTTTTTTTGTTTTTGTTTTTTTTTTCAGGAAAAAAAATGGCTTTCCTTGTCATTGGGAACGCCTCACCCAGGTAGTGTGTATGTTTTACCTGGACAGGTGTGCACCTTTATAAAAGGTTATAACGGTTGTTATTAGGGTTCACACTAAAGCGGATTAGCAGTACACTACTCTCGATACCATGTAAAAGGTCCATACTGCAGCTATGGTGGTCGATAGTACCGCACCAGTGACAAGGAAAGGTACAGTGTAGGTGTTTTTGTTGTTTATTGTTTTGTTTTGTTTTTCTCCTGAGAGTGTGTGTATGTCGCACACCACCATGGCTGCGCTGCACACTACTGTACTGCTGTACATGCAGGCTGTCACTGCCCAGAGGGAATTTATTTATTTAAAAAAATATGTAGCCTAAATATCATGTTACCTGTGATGATATCAAGTCTGCGTGCTGTAAATACTGTGAAGTCTGTCCCTCACCTCAGCGATGATGCATGAAGGGATTCGATCCAGCAGCGATCCGTGTCACACTCGCCGGATATCGGATCGGCTGCAGTCTTTGAGTTATGTTATCAAAACAGACACAGCTGATCTGTAATCAGCGATAAACCCAAACTTGCGTCAGGGGAGCATTCTGCTTTTCTAGAGTGATGTGCATTTCTGGAGCCCATTCTTGCAGAAGCAAAAGGTGGTGGAGCTGGACTGGATCCATCTCCTTCTGTAACCCAGAGTACCTGAGTCTGAATACACAACAGCAAACACACTTGTTTGGTTTGACTTTTTCCCAGGTTGGAGGAATTGGACCAAGTCTGACTCCTCCCCTTGGTATTTGATTTGGACTCTGGCTCCGCCCACATAGGAAAATCTGAAATTAGATCCAGCTCCACCCCTTGGTGTTTCATTTTAACTCCTCCTCCATAGAGGGAGATGGATTGTTGCTGTCTCCACCCTCTGGAGTTTTGGTTCAAGTTCCATTCGGTTGGAGGGACTGGATCAGATCTGACTCCAGCCGCAATACTGTTGGTTCAGCGCCCACCTCCTCAGAATTCATCCCTTGGAGTTTTGTTTGTAATCTGGCCAGGTAGCAGGAATGGAATTTTGCTTCTGCCCCAAGTGGTCAACCAGCCAATCAGAAGCCTGGTCACATGACTTCACGACAGCGCTGTGTAGAAGGTTATTAGTGACTTGGCGTATTTAAGGAACATGTAATAAATAAACAGTATTGAATGCTAAGCACTACATCTGTATGAGGAATTGGAAAGCTGATGATGCTTGTGATTGGTTGAGCAGATGTATCTTAAGCTCCACCCTTCCTGCCCAGAAATGTCCATCACTAAGCGAAAGCAGAATTTATCTGGTTTAACACTAAGTTAAAGGTATGTAGTGTACAGTCGTTAAAACCTAACACACACAAAGGGAGCAGGAAGACGTGTTTTCCACTGCTGACGTTTATCAGTTCGAGTGGATTTAATCTGTGTGTCTAACTACTGTGTAACTCAGGTGGAGAAATGTTGACCCGATTTCTCTTTTAGCTTTAACTTATGCACCGTTTTCCATCATCTCACCATTTTTCTACTTTGATTTCAGTCTTTCCCTCCCGTTCACTTTCTTTGTCTCCACATGTTCGCCATTTTTTTTTTTTTTTTTTTTTTTTGTAAAAATAAAATCTCATGCACAGCGGGGGAAAGCAAACTGCAAGAACCAGAGCTTGTGGAAACTACTGTGTGCATATTCTTTATTATTATTATTATCAAACTTGTTTACTCATGTAATATAGACTCCACACTTGTTTTATAAATGTTATTTTATGTAAAGCTCTAGTTATTACTTTGATTTTATTTTTGTAGATATGGGACAAATTGTAAATTATTTTATCTCCCTGTTTAAAAAAAAAAAAGGTAAGATTGTTAGCTGCACAGAAGGAAACTGTAAAAATGATCACGACTCATTTGTTTTGTGATGTAAAAAAAGATCCAAATAAATAATTAAATAAATAAAATGTGTTGCAGTTATCAAACCTACACTGAATTTATTTATTGTCTTTATTGATTTATTTATAAAGATAGTGTCAAAAAAAATTCCTGGGTTGATAAATGTTGATAATACAGCAATGTTTTCTTTGGCCAGAAGGTGTTGTCTAAAAAAAATAAAAAATAATCTGACAGTGGCTTTAAAATTAATGCTCAATGTGACAAAAGGGATTAGTAGAAAATAAATAACTCAGCAATTACCTATAAAACATCAAGACAGATTAAAGAAATTATTGAAAGCATAAAATATCACAAAAAAGGTGAACATTAAAAGAGATCAGAGTTAAAGAAAACGTGATATTCAAAATATCAGCCTAAAGAGAACAATCGCATTAAAAAGGATGGCATTAAAGAAAAGATCACTAGGTTTGCAAGATCACATAAAAGGTCAGCAAAGAAAAGATTTTAATTAAAACTTAACATTAAAAAGATCACTTTAAAAGTTGGCCTGAAAGACAAGATCACATACAAAAAGTTGGCATGAGTGAAAGGTTCACACTGAAAAGGTCAACATGAAAGAAAATATCTTAAAAAAAAAAAACACATTACAAAAGATCACATACGGTCAGCATCAAAGCAAAGATCAAATAAAAGCATCACTTTAAAAGTTAGCCTGAAAGAAAAGATCACAAAACAGACCAGTTGTTGAAAAAGATCACATAAACAAATGTCAGCATGAAGGAAAAGATCACATACAGAAAGTCAGCATTAGTGAAAAGATCCCACTGAAAAATGGTCAGCATAAAGAAAAGATCCCAAAAAAGATCAGTGTTAGAAAACACCTTGTAAAGTGCTGCATTAAAGGGAAGATCACTTGGTTTAAAATATGGCATTCAAAAGGTCAGCAGTATAGAAAATATCACATTAAAATTGATATTAAAATGTCACAAAAGTTGACCTGAAGGAAAAACTCAAACATCAGCATTTAAAGGAAAGATCATGTAAAAAAAAAAAAGACACATTAAAGAAAAGATGCCATTAAAAAAGGTCAGCATGAAAGAAAATATTAAAAACTAATTTTAGCCTTTATTCTAAACCTGAGTTTAAAAAATGTAATTTATAGAGCAAAAAAAAAAGACCCCTCCAAAAAAATGCTCAGACCTCTCAAATAAAATCTCCCATATCAGGGAGCAACGACGACCAAGCAAACCTCCCAACGGCTCTGTGTCCGAATATTTAAAAAGAAAATAGAAACTCAGTACAACTTTTAATTCTATTAGCGCCCGCGAGTCGATTCATGTATTCGACTCTTTCCAATGAGTCGTTCAGGGATTCGTTTGCGGCTGCTGTAGGGTAGGATGGGAGCAGGAACGTGGGGGAGGAGAAGCGAAGAGAAGAGAAGCCGAGGCTCGGGGCGTAGTCGGTACTTCCAGCAGCCCGGGTTTGAATGAAAGGAGACGGAAATACGAAGAACAGGAGGAGTAAGTGATCCCGAAAAGGAGGTCGACTCGTGAAGGATCCGGTTCTGCTCGGAGCCGCAGCAGGACGTTTGGGCTGGTTTTCTCCTCGGGTTTTGTTTCAGGGTGTCCGCGGTGGAACGGAGGGAGATTTGGGAATGTTCAGGACCAACTCGTGGACGGAATGATGGTAAAGAAAGCCTTGGTTTCCTGTGTTGTTGTTAACGCGGTTCATTTGATTCAGTGCTCTCGGCTTGATGAATGAGGGAGAGAGACAGCACTCACACCGCAGGGCCCAGGAGCAGCTCGAACATCTCATGGATGGGGTTTGTCTCTCTGTGCGTCAATTTACACAAAACACAGCGCGATAGCGGGTTGTTTTCGTATCTTTTTCACCTTTTTTGGAGAACCGAGAGGGGGGCTGCATGATCCGGCTCGGTTTGGGCTCGTTTCCCTTTGTGTTACAGGATCATTACTAGTGTAATAGTCTGGAGAAAGGTAAGTCGCTTTTATCCAAGCTTTTTGGTTTCACGTGTTTTCTTTTTCCACCCGTTTTTTGTTTGTTTGTTTGTTTGTTGTTGCAGCACCTTTTCTGTTTGTATTCATCACGAAATATGTGGAGTAAAGCTTCGAAACAAGCTTGAACCAATGTATTATGTATTAACTTTTTCCTGAAAGCATTGTTAAACAAATAAGAATGCAAGAATTATTTTAAGTGTCTTTTTTTTATTTATTTACACAAATACTATAAACATCATTTCCTTGGCGTCCCTTTGTTTGAATAGTTTTGCATGAAACTACTTTTATTGAACTCTTGAACCATTTTGCATCATTATCCCCAATTTTCTCGGTGTATTTTTCTATTTATTTGTAATTATTTTAGTAAACAAGCTTCCCATCTGCGAGTGTATGTGCACAGTTTATCCTCACACAGAGTTTGTGAAAGTAAAGCCTGAGTGTGAGAGGAGACTTTACGTCGGCTTACGTTGTTGCATTGTGGGTGGTCTCTATTGTGGATTTTTAAAATTTTAAATAAAAATCACGAAATATTTGCAAACTTCCGTACAAGTGCACTAAAGTACAGAGTACATACCATGGATAGATATTTAGGTCAAGTGAAAGGTCAACCTTTTTTTTTTTCCTCTCTCCTTTTTTGTTTTTTTCGCCCTTACGGTGCAGGCCTCAAAGCCCCGGGCTCTCCTTGAGTGGGCGGCGGGGGCGTCATGCGCTCCTCCCCCTCAATCCTTGCCACTCCTACCCCGAGGCTTCTCGGCCTTCCGCTTTTAGTCGTCTGGTCCAATCCAGTAATCTGAGAGCATTGTTGTGAACCACCATATTTAACTCGCCTTTTATGTGCATGATTTCCCTTGATATGATGTATTTTATAAATATTAGTAAGTCTATGAGTCATTTAAAATTCTTTCTGAATGCCATCCATCTTTCAGCTGTTTGGTTTAATGACCCAGATCAGACATGGACATCAAGCATAATGAGCACCTTCTTTTGGATTATAATCCAAAACCCATCACACTTTTTTTTTTAAGGAATAAAGTAGGTAAAGCAATCTGTACAAATTCATTCATGTATTTTCTGACCCGCTTAATCCTAATTGGGGGTGACAGGAAGGCTGGCGCCCATTTAAGCCGATTCCGGGCGAGGGCTGGGTACAGCCTGGACAGCTCGCCATGCCATCGCAGGGCCAACTCTCACACAACCATTCACACCGAGGGGCGATCTAGAGCAGCCAGTCAGCCTCCTGTGCATGTTTTTGGACAGTGGGAGGAAACCGGAGTACCCTGAGGAAACCCACACAAGCACGGGGAGAACATGCAAACTCCACACAGAAACGCCCAGGCTGGGAATCGAACCTTGCTGTGAGGAGGACGTGCTAACCGCTACACCACTGTGCCGGCATCTGTACAAATTGTTTGTCAATATCATAGAGTAATATGTATGCCACTGTGTATGATTAGTAGCATTTCAAATTTTTTGTAAATTATTTGTAAATAACTGTAAACGACGAAGGGAGACGATATAATACTGTTATCAGAATAAATCATGAGGAATTGTAATTTCTCTTCTAGGAATATGTCATCTTTGCTCGCGGCATCATGAAGTTTTTACGTGTTTGCAAAAATAAAAACAAACTTTTTTATTATTATTAAAAATGCTGACAGACATAGCAGTGACCATCAGCAGCCATGAAATCGATCATTCACTCACTTTTAGTACCTGAAAATAACAATTTCTCACTAAAGGTGAGGTGGATATCTCAGCAATGTTCAGTGAGCCCAAGGCAAACAAATGTTGCGTATGGAACATAAGTAACGTAAACTAAAATGAGTTTTTTTCAGCTTATTTTTGGTTAGTGTATATTATTCATTCAAGAGATTCTGATTAGTGGAAGACATCAAATAATTCTCGGTGTTACATCATTGCCAGCAGATCGCCAAATTACTGCTTCATTGCCATTCAATTGATCATTGCACAAGAGCTGTGCACAACGTAGTAATATGACTGTCTACATTGGAACATTTTGAATGAATAATAAAACAATATTGGACATTGGGCTTTCATATGATATGGAGCAATATTCGGTCTCCGAGGGTGTCCTATTAACCCCTCAACTGAATCATTGTCATACTTTGCCTCATTTGGTACCGGCTTACCATCCCGAGATAGCATCCCAATCAGATTGTTCCATAGCTGTGTAGTATAATAAAACTGTAATATCATAAGAGAGATTAAACGAAAGGGGTGAGATGGTTGGGCGAACACTTGGTGGTCAGTGTGGAACTTTATTCATCAGTGATTGGTTGTGAGTGCATTGTGGTAAAATATTAAAAACAGATGATGTGTTGTGAGCCTCAGTGGTCATATTGAGTTCAGGGTGGTTAGTAATGTGCTAGATATCCTGCTAGGCTCTAAACCAGGGGTGACCATTCCTGTCCCTGTTGATCTACCTTCCTAAAGACTTTACCGTAATATTGCCCTTCTGACAAACCCAATCATGGTTTTTAAGTCTTCCAAGTCCAAAGTCTTGATTAGATGATCGGATGGTCAGGTGGGCATAATTAGGGTCCGCGTGAACGTCTTCAGGAATAGCTTTGGACACCGATGCTCTAAACAGGCACTAAATCCAGCAACAGAGTCTTTAAGTTGGCGAGGCTGCTCCTTGATAACCTTGAATCTCATTCTACGAGTCTTTTTTTGCATTTAGGTGATGGTTTACTCCCTGAATGTAGTCTGAGAGCAACACGGGGCCAAATGAAGCTATTGGATACGTCCCAAACCCCACAACAAAGAGTAGAGATGACATAGTATGTTGAAATCTTACACCGCTAATGGGTTCTGACATATTGGTAGTGCTAATGTCTGGTTATAAGTGTAGCTCTTGCTCAGGCTGATGGGGACAGGAGAAATGGAAAAGGAAAGGCCACACCAGGCCGATACTGGGTATCTGTTTCTAAATCGATTCTGGTCTGCATATCATAACATGTTTTAAGCAGTGCTTGGAAGACTTTTTTAAAATACGGAATGTCCGAGACACGAGCCATATCGGTTTCTTTCTGGATACGTCAATACATGAGGGTCATATACGGGAATCGTGAAGTACAAATAGGATTATGGAAACCATAAAGCCATATTTATTAAATTTTGAGGCAGTCTAATGTTCTTTGACATTACTACGGGATTGCACTCCTTTATCCAGTGTGTAAAATGCTTTTAAACTGCTCTGAGGTGATGGAGTGAGTCTCAGCCCCTCTAGATTGATAGGCAGCACATGTTGGGAATCTGTCCTCAACAAATGTTGCCTCTGACTTGTCTGATCAGCTTTGTAAACAACTTCTGACAAGTGTGTGTGGGTGAGGGAGTGAGACACAAAAACAAGGTATTTCCAAATGAGGAACCTCAGGTCTCTCTCTCACTTGAAACGTATTAGATCCAAAGAGAAAGACTAATTTAAAGGGAGGTGGATTTATAAATAGGTGATCTGAGGAATCCTTATGACCTTCATGAGTTTTTCTTCAAGTGTTGTTTCAAGGCTTGACTGCTCTCTTCCGACCTCTCTCTCAGAAGCAGGTACTCGTGTCCACAAACGGATCACTGCAACATTTCTGTCTCCTGTATTGCAGTAGGCCTTTGTGGTCAAAGGTCACATGACCATAGAAACACTGCCCCCACGCCATTCCCAGCTCCTGTACCCCCGTATTCATTCCCATGGTAACAGCCAAGCTTGGTCACCCCGGAGACGACAGTCGATGCCCGGGGAATGTCTGTGTATGAGAGAGAATGATGAGACCTCGTTGTGAAACATCCAGGCCTAGATTTGTGGGTTTCTCCAATGTTGGCTCAGAAGTCGGTTGCAGTCTTGAAATTATAATTTCTATACATTTTTAAAGTTTATTTTTGGCTTCATTCCCGGAGTTGATGTTGTTCGGATGTGATTGTAGCACCGATATCATGAACCTGATTTGTAGCCTTAGTAAATGCCTAAATGAGCTTGTTGTTGTTAACACTATTGTGTCGCTGTTGGAGTTTCACAATGCGCTGCGAGTTTGTCAAATCCTTTCCTTCTGGCGTCTTTGTTTCACCAGCATCCCTCAAGTCTCCAAAGTAATTCCACTTAGTTGTAATGACCCAGTATCTGAGCCCTTGATTGGATCTATTTGATATTTGAAGTTCAGTACCCTACTGAAACGCAGGCATTAATACCCACGTGTAGCCGTATTCTTCCTTACCTCCAGGGAAGGTTCTTTTTGGTGCAGCTTGCTTTACTGTACACAGGATTGTCTTAAACCTACCGACCTGATTTCCATAAAACTTGGTGGAAAGGTGGAGCATAGGACAAATAATTGTCATTAATGTCCTATTTTAGCCATTGCATCTTGGAGTGTCCGAGTCATGGATTCTACCACTGACTTGCTAACATTACGGGATATAGCCATGTGGGGTAATCAGCAGTGCCATACATGATGAAATCAAATGGATAAATTTCAATGTTAACAAAATGTAGACAGTGTAGAAATATGAAGAGTCCGTTGGACACACTGGATATCCAGCTATATAAAGTGGTGAGAATTGCAAATTTGAACATCATTGACTGGTTTACTTGGGGGAGGTCTGTACCCTCCAGATGCCTTTCTTTACTGTATCTGGCTCCTGTGGTATTTTGGATGGTTTCAGCGATTGAGATGAGGACTTGGCAACATGTCCTTATAAGATTATTTGTTTTCTTGAAGGGAAAATGGATTGCTAAGTCTGATCTACTGATTTCTTGAATCTGTGTACATTTAAAGCTGGGGATGATAATCTGGGAAACTTGTGAAATCTTTAAAATTAGCATCTATTCAGGGCTCCAGCTGAACCCATTCCTGCCCTCGGAGGCCCTTCCACAGCCACGCCCGCCCTCCACACATGCTCTAACTGGAGGTCAGTAAGCGGTAAGGTCACGCATGGGTAAGGAGATATGGAAGCGCCTGATTGGATGTTTCCCAGCGTACCACAAAGCTGTGATTGGTTGTTGTTTCTGCAGGATTACCGTGGCCACAGCTGACGGATTTCTTTCAGACCTTGTTCAGATCTCATAAGTTATTGATTGCTGTTGGGCTGTAAAGACCATTTCAACCAGTATAACAGTTTGTGCATAGAGTTAAAGTTTACCCACCCATGCTGTAATTCACCCATGTGGTGATTTGTTCGACCATCAGTGAAAGTCACTGAGTCGTTTGAACTTTTTTGTCTGGCAGCCAGATGCGACTAAGGTCATAGCCTCCAGGTAAACCAGACCACTGCAATTTCCACTTAGATTACACACACGATCCTTTCAGAATCAAAGATACGCCCTAAGGTGGAGTAAACTACTGAAATGAGTGAACAGTGCACGTGTACCACTAGTTCCTGACGTTTGAAGCCTTTTTGATCAAAAGCACACAAGCCAGACTCTGATACTGGCGGTTATTACAGAAAGGTGCATGTGCGCTGCTAGGAAAGGTGAGGGGAAATATTAGCCAGGCATGCTGGTGTTAACAATTATTACCTAAAGTGCACATTTTAGTGAGTGTGTAATACATTTTGAGGAATCAGTGATTTTGTAAATGCGGTTTTTGTATTCGAGACATATTACAATCTAAACCATGCATACCAGAAGGTTAGTCAGTGAAATATGTGAGTTATTACACCTTATAGCTTCACATCAACAATTTCCACATTTTTGAAACATCTCCATTTGCATTTTAGCGTGGCGGGTGGGTATTGGTTAGAGTGATGGGCATACGATTAGGAGGTCGTGGGTTCGAATCCCAGTCGAACCCCTGGGCAAGGTCTTAACCACAAGTGTGCCTCTGTCCACCCAGCAGAATAAATGGTACCAGTAAAATACTGGGAAGGCAACCTGCGATGGACCAGCGTCCCATGCAGGAGGAGTTGAACTCCTAGTCGCTTCATGCTACAGAAACCGGGGATAAGAAATGGCCTGATGAGCCACTGGGCTCGGGTGTAAAAGCCTACAGACCTTAACATTTACAGAATTTGCCAGAAACCCTTTTCCAGAATGATTTACATTTTCCTTTTCTTTTTTGATACGATTGAGCAACTGACAGTTAAGGGCCTTGCTCAAGGGTCCAACAGTGGCAGCATGGTTGTCCTGCGGCTTGAACACTTGACCTTTAGATCAGTTACCCTTAAGCGCTAAGCTACCACTGCACTCTTATTCTAGAGCTCATCTTTTGATTCATGGAAATCCGAGGAGAAAATTTGACCCGGAGGGTCGAGGTCTCTATCTATACTCGATCACGCTGGTTTGATGGCGTGTATCCAAACATACAGCACCAAGTGCCTTTCATAGTTAATATAGAGACCACGGGAGTTAGTTCCTCATTGTAAAATGTGAATTCAAGTTTCGGTCCACCTGCACTGCGATTGAGTTTTGAGGAGTTCCTACTTTGGCATGTGAAGCAAGTAGGTGGACGCGCTCTTATTCGTTAACATGCTAGCATTTCCGATTTAAAATTTATGAATACCATCCTTCTTTTTTGGCTTCTGGCGTTCTCATCCCTGTTTGAAACAAATGCAGGTAATTGCACTATTAACTAGAACAAAGACTTGGAGTACTGAAGTGGTGAATGAAGATAAAGCAGAGGATGTGGAAGAGTCGGGGTTTGAGATGCCTTCAGGAACTCTGATTGATTTGTGGAATCTGTAGGAAGTGTTTTATTGTCAGACGGTAGTAGGTAGGCTCAGATGACGTGATGTTTGTGCTGTAGGATTGCCCTGAAGGCAGGAAGTGAGAAAGAACTGGGATGTGTGCGCAAGTCTGGGCAGGTTAACGGCTTTCCCGTCTTCCACATAACAAACCGTGTCCCAGACAGACGTCTGCTATTTTTAGATATCTTAAAATGCCTGATGTGTTTGAAGTTTTTATTTATTTATTTTTGTCCCCACTTGGGCCTGTTATACCTGAACATCTTGTGGTTTTCTTTTTTTTTCCTGTCTCCTTTCCACAGATTAGCCCTCCCTCATCTCTCCAGCCTCCAAAATAGATTCTCTCAGGAGTAAAGTTGAGCTGCTGAAGCTGCCACTTGCCCTATCATCCAAATCCATCTCCGAGCGCAAAACCCAGCTGGCCGGAGCAACAGAGCGCCACAGGGGCGGAGCTGGGGTCTACAAACCCCGCCTACCGGCCCCAGACATGGACAACGAGTCCCAGTACTCGGGTTATTCCTACAAGTCATCACATTCCCGCAGCTCGCGCAAGCACAGGTGCGTACACTCGTATGTAGAGCCTCAACATTCTTCCCATTTGAAATTGTTGGTTGTCCTTTAAAAAAAATAATAAAAAAAGCCCCAATGTGTAAACAAGTGTGACTTCTGGACTTTTTTTTTTTTAATTTTTTTTTTTTAGACTAGTGTGTTTTAATTTCCAAAATGGCCTTATCAGGTTTGTGCTTAAAGTGTGCCTGTGGTGAGTCGGTGTTACTATTTAAAACGATCACGTATAACACCAGCGGCCCCTGAATTTAATGTGTGCTCGAGTGTTATGACTCTAGGAATGCTCAGTGATGTTGACTTCCTGATTGGCTGTTCCAGCCTGGTCGTGGTAGGAACTCATTAGATTGGCCGGGCTGTGCCACTGTCCTTTGCATCCTAACACATTATGAGCCAGTGCTGAGCTGCACAAACAACAGCTTGACTGTTAACCCAGAGATCGCAAGTTCGAATCCCGGTTAATGCTACAGCCGTCCGTGACCGGGCGTCCATGGGAGATAATTGGCCAAGCTCTCACGGGAGGGAGGGACTGCATACGCTCACCTCCCTTTCACTTACCGCAATCGCCAGCCAATCATGGGTGTCTGTGAGCTCATTCGTATGAAGGGGCGTATAACGCTTTCCCTCCGAGTGTGTTAGACCGCCCCCAAATACGCATGTGCTGCAGTTCGAAAAGAGGGGGTTAGCTAGCATTGCATGTCACGGAGGGGGCGTGTGCATGCTTTCACCCCCCCACTCCCCGTCAGTGGTGGTCGTGTGATGGGGAAGGTAATACCTGATAGGAGGGAATTGGATACGAATAAAAATGGTGGGCGGGGGAATCGTGGAAAACATTTTTGTTCCTAAACCAACTGACCACAGGAAAGCAGAGTTAACAAAATGTTAGCTATATAAGCCATTTTGGATTTATCGAAACACTCATCTCTGGCAGCGTTCTCGTCTTCAGAGTCACTAGAATGGGATGTCTCACTGTCTCCA
>JAQNCB010000010.1:21000687-21012104 GCA_030068295.1 Euristhmus nudiceps | reverse complement strand
CTGAATAACAGTAACCACTAGGTTATAAGAACGCATGAAAAAAAAAAAAAAAAAAAAACTTGAGTCGGCGGAAAAAAAGGGAGTAGGTCGGGTGACCAGAAACAAAGGTTTTTTGTTTTTTTTTGGGCCTAATGATTCAACTGTTTGGTACAGCTTTACCATTTGTGTATGGTGTGTCTTTCCTACATTCTCTTTCAGGTACTATGCAGAGTATTATCAGCAGTACCAGCAGCTTGCCCAGTACCCACAGTACTCCACAGTTCCTTACGCAGCCCCGAGCCCCCTTACAGCCATGTCCGCCATCCCGACGCTGTCTGCTGTTCCTGCTGCCCTCGACCCACTCAGGCCAGTGCTGCCCGCCGCTCCCGTGCCTGCTGCTGCCGCCATCGCTATGGCAGCATCCCGCGTGTATGAGCCGCCGCCGATTCCGCCGTCGCGCAAGGATCCCCTCCTGCGCCGCTCCGAACTCGCCCTGCACCCTCCCGAAACGCCCTTCCGATAGTGTGCACTTACTCCCACTGTCCCCCTTCTCTCCTTGCGCCATGTCTCTGACTGTGTGTGTGTTGTGTTCTGTATGGGCAAAGTGTGTCTGCGGTTTCTGTAAGTGGGGGAGAAGTCTTTGTGTGTGTGTGTATGTTTGTCTGGGTGCCATGGCTTTTAAGGACTGGAATATCTAACCTTGGTCCTGATCACACATCCGGCGTCACGAGTCAGGGCTAGGAAAGGGAACGTGCACATTTTTATCCATACACCACCTACAATGTCACAGTTTTAAATCTCAAACCTTAAATCTTTAGATAGCTTTAAGGTGTAGGCTAAACTGTTAGCCTTGTGTGTTTTTGTGTTTTTTTTTTTTTTGTTTTTTTTTTTAATATATATATACATGTATGTGTATATACATATATATTTGCCTATGAATGATCCAGTACTTGAGATTTTTAAGATTTGCTTGATGATAATTAGAGGAACTGTAAACCAGTTTACGTATGTATGTCTGTACATAGATATATAAACACACATTAATTAGATGCCGAGACTTGTTTTTTTTTTTTTACTGAATGTATGTTTACTTCCCGAGGTGTGTGAAGCACAGGACCAGGGTTTGACATTGTTTTGATGTGTGTGTGTTTGTCCTTTTGCGTCTTCGACACGGTGTATGTGTGTTGACGTCACTTGCGTTGGTTGCAATGACAGAACGACAGGCACACACACACACACGGATCAACACATACATGCATTTAGGGAAACTGCCTTGATCTTCTACCACAGTACAGCCACACAGCCCTCGCATCCTGAGATCTAAAAAAAAAATGATAATAATAATTATGAAATGATCAGTGATGACGTGTATCACTCCTCCCCATCCCACGTCACCCATCCTGAAAGCTGAAAGACACTGTGAATCCTCTCTGCTTTTATTTGTTTTTAATGTAGCTCCACCAATCAGCATGGTGAGAAACAGGGAATAGACTCATTCGGGAATGATCAGATGGCGAGATGTGCCATTAGCTGGGATCGGTCCTTTAGCATGTTTTTGTCTAAATGGACCGTCATTCATTTACTTAACTGCCATTTTTGCATAGAGGCTTTTTGGAAGTAATCTTATCGATGATCGTGTTTTTTATGAAATGTACTAAATGGGACTCAAGCATCTTCTTTTACCAAGTCTCCATAATCTTTGTTTACAGCCATGAATAAGAAGTAGCTTTTTACAACGTGTTTATAGCCAAAATGTCTCTCTTTCTCTTTTTTTCCTTTTTTTTTATCTCAGTGGCTTATTATTCTTATGCCTTATTAGATAAATGTATAAAAGTGTGCTATTTTTTGATTGTAGTCTTCAAAATGTGAAACTAGTTGGAAGCCAGCACAAGAAGGAGTGTTAGTTCTGTGGTGTGGGATTAAAAGAAATGGGAGATCAGTTTCTTTCAGTCTTCTTTCCCGTTCACTGTACAGTGTCACTAGATCGCCCTCTCATCCACCCGCCATCTCTACCCATCTTTCTTTGCATCTCTTTTTAACTGTGTGCCATTATCATCATCATCTTCCTCTTCTTCTTTACACAAACCTACACAATGAAGAGACCAGTGTTAATGGGAATGTGTGAGAAGTTGTCTTCATTTGTGTAGTTTGTATGTACAAATACTGCGGAATACTAAGGGTCTCTGCATGGGCTTTAGGAAAAAAAAAAAAAAAAAGTAGTGTAACCAAGTATATAATAAACAATGTTTTGATTCTTATGAAAGTAAAGGGAGAAAAGGTTTTGAGTTTAGTTTTTGCAATTTTTCTTTTTCCTAATGTTTCATGATTTGTTTTTCTTCTGTGAAACGACCAGACTCAAATGAATGGGGAGCCTTGAGAGGAAGTGAAAGGACTAGAGACTGCCCTCTGTCCCTCTCAGTTTCTGTGGATGGGGTAAGTTGGGGGTGACCCTTGCTCTGTCCCCTTAGCTTTACCAGCCCCAAAGGAACCGCACTACACCACGTTGCACCCTTTGAGTAAATTACTACCCAGCGCTACCCTTCTAAATCCTCCACAGTGCGAGTTTGCTACACTGGCAGATGTTTAGTTGCTTTTTTTGGGACAACAGCACTGGTTTGGAGATGTGGTGAAGCTTTGTGTGTACAATCTGTTTTAAAACTATTGTGCAATGGCTCTCGGAGACCTCGTCCCCGAAGGTCTTGAGAGCTGTTGAGCTGAAGCTTTGGTTTCTGTGATGTGTTTGATGTTGTGCATGTTTCATGTTGCTTTCTTTTGAATTCCAACCCCGAGCGAAACTTTCTGACTCCACTGTCCCGACTGAACTAGGTCCCCCCAAGGAACCGTGGACGCTGTTGGTGGGGTGACGACAGTTAGCATCACGCAGTGCACAGGAAGCGCTCTCTGTCTCCATGCAGGTAAAACGCACTGTGCTTCGCCCCGCCCCACCCCCCCTTTCCTCTCGTCCACCTGATAGCGCCTGCGCCTGTACCGAACACCTGCTCTTCTCCCCCACTACCCCACCTCCCCCTCTAGTCTCCACTCCTCTGTTAACATCAGCATAAACCAATGGGGATCCTCCGGGGGCCCAAATTACGCCACGATATCTTGCTGAAAAAACAATAAAAACACTGACAGGTTTTGCTTCGCAGCTTGAGTGACAGCAGGGGCTAACAGTTTGTTGCTGCTTCTGTTGGGCTGATATTCATGTTGCTATGAGTGAAGGGTGAGTGGAATAGTGCCATGAAGTTTGAGTGAATGGTAGCTGTTTCAGCTGATGAGTAAGTGTGTGTGGACGTGAATGAATGCGTGAAATAATGGCGTGATTGGTTGAAGCTGATGCTAAAGTGAAGAGTGCTTGGGTGTTGGTCTGTTCAGCGTCTCGAAGCTTGGCAGATGTGGACTTTGCTCAAGAGCCCCACTTAGTATATCGCCGAACTCGCTTGTCCCCCCAGCTCTTCTTTTACACCCCCCCTCCCTTTTTTTCCACCCGGCCCCCTTCCTCCCCCAGACCTTCCTGGAGGTTGTTCGCCGTACACACACAGCTTGCCGCCGTCCTCGTCGCCTTCCCAAATCCGACTCTCTTGAGTGTTCGGTGTTACGCACTTGCTGCCTAATCGCCTGAACGCACCCCCTCAAAACTTCCCCTATGGTGGTTAGGCACTTAAACTGATAGTTCACCCGAACAGAACAGCAGACACTATAACTAGAGATTCAGACAAAAACGATGGGAGGTCTTGCTCCGCGACTGAGGGATCACCAGTCTGATCCCCCAGCCTTTTGTAGTCAAAAGCCATTAGTGAACAAATATGGCTGCAGGATTTCGATTCAACCAAGCAGGAGCCAACCCTGATGGACAACTGAAGGCTTGGATCAGCTGAACAAACAACAGTAATCACCTGTGGCTTCTGTTTGCTTGGAATGAAAAGCCTACAGTCGTAACTTTTTTGTTGATAATTGGACACGCCCTGCGCCAGGGGGAATACACATTGAACCTTGTAGGTGGACCAGATCTCTGCCATGCATGCCATGTTTATCAGCGATAATAACCAGATCTAAAGTGTTTAGGATAATGGATGCAAGAAGAAAGATCTGGTGGCATAATATGTCTCACATTTACTTTTTTTTTTTTTTGTCTAGAGCTCTAGTTACTGATTTTTACGGTTTTGGGTGAAAAATCACTTTAACTCCCTTCTGTAGGGCTCCAAGCTGAAATCCTCTGAATATACATTGACAGTTGAAAGCCAACCTTCACCCCTAGAGGGTGTGTTAGTGCCACATTTTGTTCCAGAAGACCTAATCCAATCCTGTAGACATGGCTTGGGTAAGCCAGGTCTCCTTTTCATTTGTAAAACTGGAACAAAAGACACTTCCAACTACAGTTCAGGGTTTTTTTTTTTTTTTTTTTTTTTTTTTTTTTTTTTTTTTTTTTTTTTTTTTTCAGTCGTCCTTAATTGTCTTCAAGTGTATGTGTGGAAAGTATACACCAGATGTTGAGTCTATTGATGAGTATGTGTGTGTGTGTGTGTATATAAGGGATATGAGTGGGACTCTAGGTGTACGAGGGCAACGTCTGGTGAATACCGACTTGAAGATGAGTGAATTTGGTCGATTCTTGTACAGAGCTCATGTGTCCGGGTGTGCCTGCCTTTAACCCAGTTCCTCTAAACTCCTTTCAAGTGTTGAAACCTTGTGCAACGAGCCTTGTTTGTTTCCAGCTGACACTGAGGAGGACGTCTCAAAATATGAGCAGTGATCTTTTGACCGGCTTCAGACCATGTCTGTAATTATCGCTATGTTCTATCGAATGTTACCGACGCACACTCTTAGAAAGTTCAGGTTTTTCAGGGGTTCTTTGTATGGTTAAGGGTTCTGGCTTTCAAAATTGGATTCCCAAATGGATCGTTTCCTAAAAAGGAGATCCTCTGATGTATGGTTCTATATGTACTACATTTAAATTATGATCTTCACTACAAAATTAGCTCTGCTAGGAGGTTTACCTCTTCCCCGTATGTGTTGTAATCACCACCGTTTCTCTGTTTGGT
The DNA here is from genome assembly GCA_030068295.1 of Euristhmus nudiceps. Taxonomy (NCBI): domain Eukaryota; kingdom Metazoa; phylum Chordata; class Actinopteri; order Siluriformes; family Plotosidae; genus Euristhmus; species Euristhmus nudiceps. Next base: position 21,007,083 of record JAQNCB010000010.1, on the reverse strand, counting down.
GAACAATTTCCTGACAAGAGAGGTTCAGGCACACTTTTTTTTTTTTTTTTTTTTTTTTTTTTTTTTTTTTTTTGGAGGGTAAAGATCAAGGTGACAGCAAGGTCATATTGGGGGACAAAAAACTTTTAACATGGGATGACTTTACCTTGGCCCTAGGCCTGATTTCTTGGGTTAGTCAATGCACTTGTCACCATAATCCATATAGGAATTCCCATCTAGTTAAACAGCTTTCAACTATAAACCTATAAGAAAGAGATGTCTCACGGTGGTAGTTCCTCTCTCTGAGATATCATGCTAGCGTGTGTCGGATTGGTGACCCAGACGTGATAAGGTCTTGATCAGTGGTTGCGATATTGGTGGTGTCATGGGAACTGGGTCACATGACACATCGTGACAAAGAGACCGGGCGACGGAGTTCAAATGCTACACCGAGTGGTCAGCTGACTGCATGCAATATCCTACAATCAATTCTGAGAAGCTTACATTTCAGAGAGTCCTCTGAAATCCCTGAATTGGTCGCCATCCAAACCATGGTCTGCCAGTTAACAACCTCTCAGTTAATGGCTTTTTTTTTTTATTGATCCCACTTCAAATTTCTCTATAGAACACTGTACATTCTGCGGTTTATCCTTTTACTGAAAATTCCATGTACAAATTCTTAAGAAGCCTCAAACCCGTTAACCAGAGAGTACCCATGAGAACCCGTTTTCAGTAAGAGTGCACAGAGGGAGAACTAAAGGTGAGTATAGTTAAGCGGATGCTGGAATATCTCGCACAATATCTCAGCATGACTGGAGATCTGTGCTTGAGGAAAATAGAAATGTTTCTACTGAGATCTCCTCGAGAACGGAGGTTAATGTGCTAACACTGGCCTCTGACAGCAGGCTTGATGTTTCCTACACTACACCAGAGGCTCTTTCTTGAACCTAATGTTCTCTAACAGCTAAATGGCTGCCCATTCTTTTCTCCTTTTACTCTTGGTGTTCTTATGATTACTCGGCACTATCTGTGGGAGCATTTTCATTCGCTGTTACTTGGAGAAATGCTTTTCCTCCATTTATCTACCTAGTAGTAGTGTTTGGTACATTTCCCACTACCAAGTACTCCTTTTTTTTCTTTTTTGTTTTTGAATAATGCTTATATTTTGTGATTATAAACAGCAGCTTTGTGACAGGGATTAGGATGTGTATTTCCCATAATTATACCACTTTGGAGATGATGGGTAAAATGCATGCTCTATAATAATGTTAAGTGCACAAACTTGGTGACTGGATAAATGTACTTGCTGTTCTACATCAGCTTATGCATGCACACGCTTTGTTGTTGCATGCAAACCTAAAATAAAGTAGTCCTCTCCGACACTCCTCTTGCGTCTTGTTTTTATTTTACCTCAAGCTTTCGTATATCTTTTGAATTACCATAAATAAAGGTATTTTAACAGGTTACATCATTTTTAATTCAGGGTTAATCTTAGTACTGCGATTTTACATCATATTATCCCAGGAAAAACTCACTCTCCAGCAGTAAAGTTGGCTTCCATATGCGAGCGAACCAGGTGTTCTGGTTTCCTTTAACAGTGGTGTGTATTAGGCCGAATGGCTTACAGATGTGAATAAATGATTGTCTGTGTTAGCCCTGTAATAGCCTGGTGGCATGTTCAGTTACCTCTTGCTGAGATTCGCTCCAGCTGCTCGTATGATGTATTTCTGCCTTGTTCTCAGTGTTTCATTTACAAACCAACTGATGAAAATTCATGAGTAGTAAGTCCTTTATTAGCAGTATGCTACGCGGAGTCTGATTGGTCTACTGTCTATTTTTAAAAAAAAGCTATCCAGAGTGGATAATGCTCGAATCGAAACTACAGACATTCACAGTTTTTTAAGTCACTTGGCGTAGACTTCATCATAACTGTCCTGCTTTAAAATGGAAAAAAAAATGATGATGATGAGAATAATAGGGAGTGGTATCCTGGTTGTAGGGTGCTGGATTACTGATCCCAAGGTTAGGGGTTCAAGCCCAAGTGTCACCGGGTTGTCACTGCTGTGCCCCCAGTGCAGGTAACCGGGTTATCAAAGGCCTGCCATGTCTCTCACTGTCTGTGGTGAGAGGGATGTAAAAGAACCATTGCTGACTTTCGTCAAGAGTAGCTGTGCAGCCGTTAGTGTGTTTCTGCCCTGCGATGGCCTGGCGAGCTGTCCAGGGTGTACTCTGCCCTCACCCAGAGTCAACTAAGATGGGCGCCAGCCTCCACCTTCAGTAAATGAATGACTGGATGATGATAATAATAAAAACCTAAATTAACTTTTTTCTTGTGTTTTTACATGGTGGTGTATATACTAAACGTTTGAATGGGTATGAAAACGCACATTCACAGGGTGCAGTTTTACTACCGTTTCCGTGTTGTATGTTCCACACTGTGAGTAGGCACGAAAAAGATGCTAGCGCCACATTTTAGCTCAGCTTGAGATGCACAGAGCTCACCTGACTGGCCTCTGTCCTGGTTAAAATGTGTGAAAGGAATCATTTTGTAAAAATCTTGTTTTAATTTGCTGCTCTTTGTGATTTTATGGACTATATATTAAACACAAAGATTTTTAAGGAGATCTTGTTGCACAGATTTTATGGTCCTTGTAATTAAAAGAAGGGGAAAAAAGCTTTACCGTACAGTAAAACAATTATTTGCCTTAGGCTTTGTGGCTGCTGAATTAAATAGTAATACAGTCGAACCTCACTCGTACAGACTAATGGGGGGGAGGGTGGATGGGGTGTCAGGGTTAGTGAATAGTCCGTTAGTGGTTTTTTTTTCGGGGGGGCTATACTCCATACTGAATACTGTACAAGTAAAATCACCGCAAGGTTCTGTAAATGCACAGTAGTACTGAACATTTAACACCCAAATAATACATTTATATTGTACCTGTACAGTAAATTAATGTAATACATTATGCAATAATTCATTTAACATAGTGCTAGCGCTGCTGCTAGCACGTAGTGCTCGAGAACTATCCTTAAAAAAAAAAAAATTTAAAAAAAATTAATTGGGTTGTCCGTACGACCCGAAATCCAGATGATCGGGGTCTGGTCAAGCGACGTTCAACCGTATGATGGTAGTAGTAGTAGTAATAATAATAATAATAATAATAATAATAATAATAATAATGACAACAATATTATTCAGTGATTATCCACTGGGTTTTTGGAGAATAGTATTATCATTATTATTATTATTATTATTGTTAGTAGTAGTTGTAGTAGTAGTATACATTTAAAATTAAATAATAATTATAACAATAATAATAGATTGGAACAGTGACCATCATTATCACTCTTTAAAGCTAACACAAATTATCTTTTACATAGAAAATTTGAAATGGATAAAATACATAGTATTTATTTAAAATTAAATAAGTATTTTATATTGTATTTTATCCATTTAAAATTTTCTTTGTTAAATTTGTGTTAGCTTGAAGAGTGATAATGATGCCCCTGTTCCAATCCATTATTATTATTATTATTATTATTATTAATTCTTCATGCTTTCAGACATGCCTACAGAATAGTGCAGTGTAAAGAGTGAGACACACTGAAGAGTTTACCGATGGTGAAACAGCCTGAGCTCTCTGTGTAGCAGAAGGAAGCCAGATGGTTCTGGTTACAGGTCCTCTAACAGCAGCTCTGCAACCAGTGACTTCAGCCCTATTTCTGTTGAATCGTGCTGAAAGTGAAGTGGGTGAACTGACCCTGAAGCAGCGCTTTAAGCGGTTCTGGGCCTTTGGCCATTCCAAGGGCAACAGGTGTCCTCCGGTGGGCGGGGCTAATTCTAGTGGGCGTGTCCGTTCTTTTCTTCACCCATCGTTAAATTAGCCTCTAGTTGATTGGTGGATTCGTGCTCAGCTCCTCCTCCGTGACCTTTTGGGGTGCTGAAGTCGCCTACCGCTGTTACTTATTGGGGAGCGGTCACGTGTGGTGCTCTTGACCAGGACAGGAGCACTGGACAGACGGTGTCCCGCACCTCCACACACGCAGCTCCGGATAAAGTGGAGTCTGGCCCTCGCCTCCACGGTCTCAGTCCCGACACACAGACGCGCGCGCGCGCTCTCTCTTTGAACGCACGGAAAGGTTTCTTTTGAAGTTTAAGATAAAAGTGGTTGATAGAGGGATATCGGAAGCCCTTTAAACATGACAGCTGTCGAGACGCAAGTGCAATACAACACCACGTACACGGTGGTGACGACGAATGAGTACATGACTCAGGAGGAGGACTGGGACAGGGACCTGCTGCTCGACCCTGCCTGGGAGAAACAGCAGAGGAAGGTAGGTGCCAATAAACACCCGCAGCAGCAGCATCAGTCCAATCAGCATGGGAGCTCCTGCACCCAAAGCACATATACATATCATACACACTGGTGCACTGGTGTAGGAGTGGAATCCAACTCGGGATTTCATATTTGGCCCATTTGCTTCCCAGCTGTTCACATCATTCCGGAGACTGTATTACCCCGACATGTGAATGACTCACTGACTCGACTCTTAAATGGAAGAGTACCCGATTTGATTCATTTGAGTCACTAATTAAAATGCACAAACTCTACTTATGTACATAAATATGTTATGACATTTTCCTGTATTTACTCAAACATCTGTACTCAGTCTTTATTCAGGCATTGCATATGCTCAGGTCTTATATCCCTGACTCTCACTGCATGAGCATAAGCATGAATAGCCCCCCATCCCATTTTAGCTCAAATATTAAAAAAACAGCAATAAAACTATAAATCTGTTTGGATGATCAGTACAGTATGTTGTAAGTTTAATGAGTACATGCTTTGAACTTTTGACTTTTTGTATTTAGTTCAAAATGCCAGTTCTTTTTAATTGCAAATTTTTATTCTTTAAAAAAATCACTAGTTTATTATTATTATTATTATTATTATTATTATTATTGTTATTATTAATAATAATAATAATAATAATTGTGTTCTGTTTTGCTAAAGCTTACATATGATTTGAACACACTGCAATTCATTAAACACACAATTAAAATAAAATAATCTAAATGGAGGAATCGATTCACAGAAGAGTCGTTTAATTATAACCGACTCTTTCTGTGAATCTTCCGTCACTGATTTGGGAATTGGCCGCATTCCTCGTTATGTCTTGGCGTGTGCACCTCACTCTTCTCACCCCCTGCACCTCACGAACCGAGTGTCTAAATATGTCCAGCCCTACATCCAGTGCCTATATTAACCAACACAGACATTAAAATATCGTCTCGGGGTTTATTCTGTTCCAAACAACATTTTAATGACAGGAAACGGGTCACGGGGAGGCTGGTGCCCATCTCAGCCGACTCTGGGTGAGGGCAGAGTACACCCTGGACAGCTCACCAGGCCATCGCAGGGTAGAAACACGCTGACGGCTATGCAGTACATCCCTCTCACCAGGGACAGTGAGAGACACGGCCAGCCTTTGATAACCCAGTTAGCTGCACTGGGGGGACTGCAGGGACAACCTTTGACAGTTGGGCTTGAACCTCCAACCCTGGGATCAGTAATCCAGCCACCTCTGCCCCCCTGGAAAGTTTTTCTATTCAGAATTTAATAAATAATTAGCATATAAAGCTCTCAGACAGGAACATCAGAGTAAATGAGTGTTCATCTGGAAGGGGGTGATAATCTGGATTCCTCGTCCTGATAATCAGCAGGTGGGACGCAGAGTTGAGTCCCATAAGATCTGTTTAACTGAGTGTCACAGATGCCACCGAGTGACATCAGCATGTTCATACCACAGACAGTTTGGTGAACCGTAGCTTTATGGCATGAGGTGTCCCGGTTTTTTCTCCCACAAATAGAAATGGGTGGTATTTATTACCTGAGCAGGACACCAGTGTTTATATGTACTGTTTGTACAGATGTAAGGTATGTGTACATCCTGTTACCAGCGAAGGAAAATAATGGCATTGTTTTATTTGCTTTTCATAAATGGGGAATAGCACATTCTTCACAGGTTGTAGAAACTACAGCGAAACCTCATCACATCACTAAATAATGACTGTTTTTAAAGGATGCAGTGAAAATCCACTATTATCTGCACAGTTTGCTTGTTTTTTCGCTGTTGGTTGTTTGTTAGCGTCTAGAAATACCGAATGCTAACAAAGATCAAAACAGGAATAGCGGAGAGGGTGGCTTTTGTTTTTATTGAGCGAAAGTTTGGAATTTGCCCCATAACACAAAGGGTCGGGCGAATACACACTTCATTAAATTGTTTGTTTGATGAATATTTTCTGATAAACCGTCTGGCCCCCCACACACACACAGTCACAGTCACAGTCCGTCCGTGTGTGTGTGTGTGTGTGTGTGTGTGTGTGTGTTTGTGTGTGTGTGTGTGTGTGTGTGT
>JAQNCB010000010.1:20917691-20932871 GCA_030068295.1 Euristhmus nudiceps | reverse complement strand
GGGGTCGATCCTACTTCGCAGAAATTCAGTGTTCGCGGGTGGTCTCGACCCCCCCATTAACCGCGAAAAGTGAGGGATCCCTGTATTTACTTTTCCATCATTAACTGTGGCTCAGAAAAGTGTGTCTTGCTGTCTTGCTCCTTCCGTGCATTCATCCTGTCTGTTGTCTGTTAAACCCTGACCACTTTGTGGTTCTCTCTCAAGAAGACATCATGTGCTTCTGTGTGACTCTCAAATTTCCCTTCTCTCTACTGTCATATCTCTGTGGATCGTTCGAAACCCAATCAGCCTGTTTAATTAAAAGGGTGGTGTAGGGGGCTTTCTTGTGTTTTCAAGCATTGAGGCAGTCTCCAGTGGGCTGCCTCTTTAATCCCTTTCTTATGAGCTTTAGCTTGATACTTGATCCAGAAGCATCCCAGTGGACTGGAGGGCCCAGCACTCGGTGCACCAGGGACAGCTCGCATTACCACAAGAAAAAAAAAAGAAATGTGTCTTTGTGCTACTGTCTGTCCCAAGCATTTATCCCAACGTCTCTAGTGTGTCTGATGGGTTAGGACAATATATTTATCTCCTGCTTTAAGTCCAAATTTGTAACATGGATGCTGGAAGAGCCTTAGACAGCGCAGATTTTATAAAGATATACACATAGATTCAATCCGTTGTTCCCAAAAATCTTGAATGTCAGAATATGAGATTTTCCAACAGGTGCATTCCAGTAAGTAGAGCAAAGTTTCCTTCCAAAAAGGTGGATATGTATTTAGCTTGTGAGGGTGTACCCAATCTTTGTCTGGAGTCGACTGGGACATGCTCCAGCCCACTCTCCACCCTAATAAAGGAAAAATTAAATAAAATTATTCAAACTGTGGTTTTACATTTGACATTTGACAGACATCCTTTACCTCACATGAGTTTTATTTTTATCTTATTTACATGTACATTTGTGGCACTTGGCGGAGAGACTTATCCAGAGAGACTTACTTAAGTGCTTTAAAAATGCTGTCAATGCTCTAATACTCTGGGGGGGTAAATGACAAAAATAAAAAATCCATAACTTCTAAATAAGTGTTTTCTTAGGCCAGTGATATCAAAGAACATGAATATGGACTTTGTTTCTGACAAAAGTGCATTTTTATAGTGGGTTCTTGCATTTTCCAAAATGGCACATGGAAAGACCAAAAAAAAAAGGGCCTCTTGTATATGAAGTCTTCTTTTCATTGTTTTAAATAAATCATCATAATGTACCTTTTCCATGTTTTTTTTTCAATCACTGAATGAAAATTGCTAGTTACAACTATTAAAGTGATGCAGGGTACTAATTTTATATTATTTATATTATCTGATTTTCTTCTTTGTATCAAATATTACAAGTTTGATAGTGCAGAACACATGCAAATATAAGTTCCTAAGGTTTAATTCCCAAGTTCTAACTCAATTTACACCAAAAAGTGAGTTACTATTTTTACACTAGACATTGTCACAAAGCAGCTTTAGACAGTAAAAGTAGGAGTTTACAAAGTACAAAAGAGTTTAAACATTTTCCACAATGCCTACACATCCCTAATGAGCAAGACGGTGGCAAGGACAGTGGGGTCCTCAGTTGATGCGAGGAAGAAACCCTGAAAGGAACCAGGCCCAAAAGGGAAACCCATCCTAATTTGGTAGAAACCATACAGATACATACTATATACGAGAAACTTCATTACAGTCCAAAATGTTATTCGGTTGGTTATACCACAACTGTAAGTCCTAAATAATTGTGGGAAAAGAGTTTATTTCACAAGCAGTGAAAAGTCATTTTCACAGTTTTTGAGTGCACATCCAAGTCCATATGGAGCTCCTTCAGCAGGAGCGAGTGGCTTCCAAGATGAGAACTCAAGCCAGCATCAGCACACCAGGACAGACCACATTGGCATCCCAGAAGGAGAATGTGTACCTCAGCAAAGACACAGAGGGAGAGAGATAGAGAGGGAGAGAGAGGTTGTTAGATATACGCTGTAATGTAACGAGAGGTTTTAGGCTCTCAGTGGGACAGTTCAAGTAGTGCAAACATACAGAGTTTGAATATAACCAAGGCTTTTTTATTGTCTCTGGGCGTTAACGTCGAAATCATAAACAAGCTTCCCACAAGCAAATGTCCTCTTTCAGAAGCAAACAAAGAATCTTCGGTCTTACGGTTGGTCCAGTGAAACAATGGTTAATCCGTGTTGGATTCTCCATGGCCGTAGTCTGCTCCTCGCAGCACTGCATCAAAGTAGTTTGCAACTTAATCCACAGGTAAGTATTCCAGTCTTCTAGAAAATAACCCAAACTCACTCCCCCCGCCTGTGCTTTCGGCCCTCAAAAAGTCTTTCAGCTCCTCAGGCAATCATTAGCCTCAGGTGTGTTGGAGCCATCTCAGGGAAATGTAGCGTCCCTCCAGAACACAGCCTCTCGTGACATCACACACCCCTCAAAAACCTTCTAGTGACTCTACTGTTGGTTTCTCTGTTCCTGGACATCCACAGCAGAGGGGCATGATCAGACACCATAGCGAAACGTTGGCTCCGGAGGTAAAACTGCAGGGATTCCAGGGCCCAGACAACTGCGAGACACTTTTTTCCACTGTGGAATAATTCTTCTCTCTTGGAAGTAGTGTTCGGCTTAGGTAGAGAATAGGATGTTCCTCACCTCCATGTGCTTGGGCGAGTACAGTGACCAGCCCCACCTCTGAAGGATCTGCCTGGACAGCAAATTCCTTCTTGAAGTCCGGAGCAACCAGGACCGGACTGGAGCACAGGGCCTGCTTCAAGTCGACGAAGGTTGCCTCTGCCGCATGATTCCACTTCACCATTCTTGACTGGCGTTTGGTCGTCATCTCTAGTAGTGGGGCAGCAATGGTAGCAATATTTGTAATAAAAGCATCTATAGTAGCCCACTAGACCCAAAAACGACCTCACCTGCTTCTTGGTGATGGGCTGTGGCCAATCCTGTATGGCCCGCAGCTTGGCTTCTTGAGGCTTGACCAGGCCCGTCCAATGGTGTAGCCCAGGTAGTTTGTCTCGCTGAAGGCCAGCCTTCTTTGGGTTCGCTGTGAGACCTGCTTCTTTGAGGGAATCGATCACAGCTTGTACACGGAGTAAGTGGATGGCCCAATCTGGGCTTTGTATGATCACGTCATCTAAATATGCTGCTGCATACCTCTTGTGGGGGGAGAGGACCCGGTCCATTAAGCGCTGAAACGTAGCTGGTGCCCCATGGAGGCCAAAAGGGAGGCGGGTGTACTGGTAGAGTCCCTCTAGTGTAGCAAAGGCCGTCTTCCCCTTGGACGCTGAGGTCAAGGGTACCTGCCAGTAGCCTTTTGTGAGGTCGAGAGTGATTAGGAAGCGAGCGTGTCCTAGGGAGTCTATTAAATCATCGACACGGGGCATGGGGTATGCTGCGAACTCAGACACTACATTCAACTTCCGCTAATCGTTACAAAATCTTACTGAACCGTCTGGCTTGGGGACCAGCACAATGGGACTTGCCCAGGCACTCTTGGACTCTTCAATTATTCCAAGCTCCAGCATCTTTCTTACCTCCTCCTGAATGGCCTCTTTGCGAGCCTCCAGCACGCAATAAGGACGTTGGTTTACCGTATGGCCAGGCATGGTGCAGATCTCGTGTTGGACCACCTCTGTGTGCCCGGGAAGAGAGGAGAAGACGTCTCGGTTGCGGTTCACCAGCTCCAAGGCCATGTGCCGTTGATGTGGAGATAGATTTGGACCAACCTGAACCTCCTCTCTTGTGGGTTCTTGGACGCTGTGGTGGTAGACAACTGAACAGTGCCTCCCTGGCGTGCCACTTCTTTAAGAGGTTAACATGATAAATTTGCTCAGGTTTCTTTTATCCTGGTTGCCTCACCTTGTAGTTTACCTCTCCCATACGTTCGATGACCTCATATGGTCCCTGCCAGTTTGCCAGGAACTTGCACTCAACGGTTGGCACCAGGACCAGCACCCTGTCCCCCGGCTTAAACTCTCTGGGTTGAGCAGGTCGTTTGTAGGAGGCTTGCTGTTGCCGTTGAGCAGTCTCCATATGTCCCCGGATTATTGGGTAGATGGCCTTCATTTTCTCTCTCATGGCCCCTACATGCTCACTCAGGGTCTACTGTCGGCAAGGTTGCTCTTCCCAGGCCTCCTTGGCAATGTCAAGCAGTCCTCTGGGTCTGTAGGAAAGCAAACGCTCAAATGGTGAAAAACTAGAAGAAGACTGAGGTACCTCTCTTACCGCAAACAGTAAGTATGGTATCAGTTGATCCCAGTTGCGCCCATCTTCTCCGACTGCCTTCCGCAGCATGGATTTTAGTGTCCTGTTAAAACATTTGACCAACCCATCTGTCTGGGGGTGGTAGATGGATGTTCTTAGCTGTTTGATCTTCAGCAGTGTGCAGAGTTCCTTCATCACTCTAGACATGAATGGACCCCCCTGGTCCGTCAATTTTTCCTTTGGAATGCCCAGACTGGTTGAGAGAAGGAACAGCTCTTTGGCAATTTGCTTGGAGGTAGCCTTCCTCAGCGAGATGGCCTCAGGATAACGGGTTGCATAATCCATGATGACCAGAATGTACTGATGCCCCCTGGAACTTTTTCGGTAAAGGGCCAACGATGTCCAGTCCAATCCTTTCAAAGGGAGTTTCGATAATCGGTAAGGGGATGAGCAGGTTTCTATACGGGGGCTTGGGCACCACCTGCTGACACTCAGGGCAGCTACGACAATAGTTTTCTATCTCTTGGTGCACTCCTGGCCAAAAGAAGCGCTGCAAAATTCTTTCTTTAGTTTTCTCCACCCCTAGGTGGGCCCCCAGGGGGTGCATGTGTGCTAGGTTGAGCACCGTGACTTGGTAAGGCTGTGGGACAAGGAGCCGTTCCTGCACTTCATTTTTCTTGACCACCTGATACACTAAGCCCCAGCTAACTACAAAATGGGGGTAAGTAGTGCTTGGCCTATCCCCCAGGACTTCTCCCTCCAACATCTGCACATTCCTTAAGGCATTTACCAGAGTGACATCTTGTAACTGGGCACTACCGTACTGGACTGTGAGAGGGGGAAGTTCCTCAGCACCATGGATGTCTTTTTCGTTGGAGCTTGGCGTCCTTTCCGGGGCCATGTCTCCTTCTCCCGAGTCAGGACCGGTGTCTTTGTCAGCCCGGGCACCTGCTATCCCTGCAAGGGCAGATTCAAGAGCGAGATGTTAAGAAGGTGGCCCTTCAGAGTTCACAGGCCGAGCCTTACCTCTCTGCCTCCGAGGTACTCGGGTCAGTCTCTCTTGCGTGTCTCTCCACAGCAGGTGAAAGGCTGGGCAGTCCCGGCTTGAACAGGCATGGGGAGGGAATCAACTACACCTGCCACCGTGTGAACGGTTCCTCGAGTGGTGGTCATTGTGAGTTCAGTAGTGGAGTAATGCTTGGTGTCTCCATGGACACAGGAAACGGGAAGGACGCTGCTGGTGGACAGATGTGATAGATCCACTAGATCCTTATGCACCAGGGTGATCCGGCTACCTGAGTCGAACAACGCTTCAACATCATGGTGATTCACAGTCACTGGGCAGGTGGGGGGGTCGATCGGTGGTACCATCAGTTATCCCCACGAGCGAGGCAAAAAAGTGGGTGGGTGGTGAGCAGGATGACTCCGCAGTGGGCATGGGCTCGTCCGCCGGTTTAGCTCGCTGCCAAGAGATGTGACCCGCCTCCCCACCCTGGTAACGCTGCCGGGTTTCGCTGTCCCTGGTGACTGCTGGCCCCGACTGGCTTCTGGCTCCCCCTAGAGCATAGCTGGCTCCTGAAGTGGCTGGGCGGTTGACCTTGGGGTTCTTTGGACAGCCCCCCCGTCAGCTTTAGGGACACACTCCTGGGCTCCTTTTTGGGAGCACGGAGCCTTTCTGCTGTGGCCTGGTACTTTTCTACAGCTTCCACCGTGAGTTCGGCAGTGTTCAGGGCCTGTTGACAGACAAACCGCTTCGCTTCGTATGGCAGGGTCCATAAGTAATGATCCACCACAACAGCCTCGATGACCACGGCTGGCGTATTTTTCTCTGGTTCCAGCCACTTTCGTGCGATTCGGACAAGTTCGTGCATTTGTGCCTGAGGAGTCTGGTCTGGTTGGAATGTCCAGCTGTGGAAGCACTGGGCTACACCAAACTTGGTGAGCCCACTCTTGCTGAGGATCTCTGTCTTCAGGGTGTCATAGTCCAATACCTTGTCGGGGGGCAGGTCCCAGTCAGCATTCAATGATTCTCCCGTCAGGAAAGGGGCCAACAGTCCAACCCACTGTGTCTTGGGCCATGCTTCCCGAGTGGCCGTGGCCTCAAAAGCATACAGATACGCCTCAGCATTGTCCTTGGGCCCCATCTTGGATATAAATTCACTTGCTTTTATCGGGCGGACATTACGGACAGACATTTGTCTCCGCACCGCCAATTCATCGGACTTCAGCTGATTGGCTTTCTTTTGCTCCTCCAAGAGAGCTGCGCTCGCTTGCAACTGGGCGTGCTGGCCTGCCAACAGGGCTTTCAAAATTTCCTCCATTTTATTTTGGGGGAGGCCTATGGTCAGCTGGGAAAACTGGGCGATCAATTTTTCAGTATCCTCCTCACACATGCACTATTATCGCTTGAACTACTCGCATCCTCCACCATATGTGATGTAACAAGAGGTTGTAGGCTCTTAGCAGGACAGTTCAAGTAGTGCAAAGACACAGAGTTTGAATATAATCAAGGCTTTTTATGGTCTCTGGGCGTTAATGTTAAAATCATAAACAAGCCCCCCACAAGCAAATGTCCTCTTTCACAAGCAAACAAAGAAAACAGTGAAACAATGGTTGATCCGTGTTGGATTCTCCATGGCTGTAGTCTGCTCCTCCCAGCACTGCACAAAGTAGTTCGAAAGTTAGTTCACAGGTAAGTATTCCAGTCTTCTAGAAAATAACCCAAACCCCCCTTCCCCCTGCCTGTGCTTTCGGCCCTCAAAAGCCCTTCAGCTCATCAGGCAATCATTAGCCTCAGGTGTGTTGGAGAGCCGGGTGTTGAGGGGTGGAGTTCCCAACTCCAACAACAGATGGAGCTATAGCTAGGCGTGGTTGGAGCCATCTCAGGGGAATGTAGCGTCCCTCCAGAACAGAGCCTCTTGTAACATCACACCGCATAATAGTCTAATGGAAATAGAAGAATCTATTATTGTTGAGTATAAGCAGGGACTCTGGCATGACTGGCTATGGCAGCATAACTAAAAGAGAGAACCAGAAGGAAGGCAGACATGAGGGCACCCTGTGCTATTGGGCAGTCAGCCACTCCACTGTCATGAACCTGGCTGAGCATAGAGTGAGGGAGCAACAGCATCCCAACTCATCTGGCTTTGCTGAAATATATAACTGGGTAATATCAGCATAACAATAAAAGATAATACCATGATCATGAATGATATTACCCAAAGGGTAATATAGAGAAAATAACAACAGGCTGGGGGCAGAACCTTGTGGAACACCAAACTTAAAATTAGAATTTACAGAGAAATAACCATTTACATCTACAAACTGATAATGGTCAGATAACTAAGATTTAAACCAGGAGTTCCCTTAACCCCAACATTTTCTAATCTGTCAAGGAGAATCGTATGATCAATCGTGTCAAAGGCTGCACTAAGGTCAAGTAACACAAGCAGGGAGACACAGCCGTGGTTGTAGGCCACCAGTAGATCATTTACCTCCTTAACGAGTGCTGTCTCTGTGCTATGATGAGGCTTAAATCCTGACTGATACATATCATGAATGTTATTCCTACAAAGATGCGAACATACTAGGTTTTACCAGATTAGGGGAGACTCTCTCGCTGCCTCAATACATTGTTGTACTGACCAACTCAGCCTGGCTTGGAATATTCTAGATATTTCCGCATCCCAGTCCGTCACATAGTATTAAACAGCTTGGCAAATGAGTGAGTGAGCAATGATGTATGATGATACTAATTGTAAGCCCATGCATTGCATTTTTCCATGCTCCTTTTTGGTTCAACAACACAGATAGAGGTGTAGTCCGCAGGTACCTTCATTAGAAGTACTGACTTACTTGAACCTTTTATATCACATGGAGTATCAGAATAACTAGTCTCAGCAATGGTAATTAAAATAATTTAGCTTGATATCAGAGTTTAATCTCTGGGAAACAGGATGTTGTGTTAAAACATTATTTAAGATGGCTGAAGTGAGTGGAGAAGGGAATACGATAGTGTATGTAACATGGCGCCTGGTCGTGCCATGTGCTCCCGCTGAGAGTAAAGAGGGCACAGAGCTGCTTGGATACTGTCCCAGAATTCATTTGTGCTCAAGTGGCCTTGCCATTTCACATAGATGAGCGAACATCCAACTCCAATTTGTCTCTGGGTTCTCCTGTTGCTCTTCATGTTGTCATTCACCATAAAAATTTCTCACATAATTCGGAATATGATTAACCCCCCCCCCCCCCCCCCTCTCTTTCTCTGTACCAGATGATGTCTCAGAAGAAGATTTTTCTAATTCTGGTGGCAGTCAGTACTGTCAGTTTTCTGCTGCATCAGGGGGGTCGCCTCAACTGGTAAGAACATACAAGCCACTGGCTACCCACATTTCAATGGTCTTTCTCTCATTTTCTGTCAGCCACTACTAATTAATTAATCGTGTGTCTACAGGACCATGGAAATATTTAAAGTGGGCTGCCCATTAATGAGCACTCCTTTAAATAACTCCAATCACAAACACACCAACGTGGTCTTCCTCAAGACACACAAAACAGCCAGCAGTACGGTGCAGAACATATTATTTCGGTTTGCCGAGCGAAACAACCTCACGGTGGCGCTGCCAGTCACCTCTTGTGAACACCAGTTTTGCTACCCACAACTCTTCAGCAGCCATTTTGTCCACCCGTACACCATGCCTCCAAACATTGTGACCAACCACTTACGCTTCAGCCGCTCTGCATTGCAACACATCATGCCCAATAACACCTTCTTCATCACCATCTTGCGTGAACCTGGTGCTATGTTTGAGTCTCTGTTCAGCTACTATAATCAGTACTGTGCGACTTTTAAACGAGTCCCCAACGGCTCTCTGGAAACTTTTCTGGACGATCCCTGGGCTTACTATCGCCCAGAGGAGAAAGATTCAATGTATGCCAGAAACACGCTGACCTTTGACCTGGGAGGAGATAAGGATCGACCGTCTGCAGGCGTAGAAAAGTACGCAAAGCGGTTTGCTGCAGAAATTGATTACGTCTTCTCACTGGTCATGATTGCCGAATATTTTGATGAATCGCTTGTCCTGATGCGGCATTTATTGTCATGGGACCTAGACGACGTGCTCTACATTAAGTTAAACATGCGCATGAATTCCTCTAAAAGTAAACTTTCTCAAGCGCAAGTGGACAAAATCCGCGAATGGAATGCGATGGATGCCATGCTGTATGACCACTTTAACGCCTCAC
Organism: Euristhmus nudiceps; assembly: GCA_030068295.1. Classification (NCBI taxonomy): domain Eukaryota; kingdom Metazoa; phylum Chordata; class Actinopteri; order Siluriformes; family Plotosidae; genus Euristhmus; species Euristhmus nudiceps. The sequence goes on along the minus strand of JAQNCB010000010.1, from coordinate 20,923,400 downwards.
TTTGGAGGCAGCTGAACGTAGTGGGGCTCGATTGTGTTGCTAGGGAAGTAAAGCTGCTGCGTCATGCCCAAGAACAGATGGTACGTCGCTGCTTTGGTGCCAATCTTCCTCGGTTACGCTCAGCTGCAGAGATCACTAACAAAAACCTGCGGCCGTGGCAGCCCAGCTCCAAGGTGCCTATTGTCGGGTACGAGTTGCCTCTGAATGCATCGAAGGCGTCCGGAATATCACAGGACATGTGCCTGAAAATGATCATCCCAGAAGTGCAATATACAAAGCAACTGCTGCACTTGCAGATGCTCCGTTATAAGAGCAGGCACTTTTCAAATTCAGTACAGCGTAATGGACTGAAATCTGCAAGCCAGTACCAACAACACTCGACTTTTCATCATTCATTTACCCCAGGGAAGAGCCCGAGAACAACTGCACGGTTCTTAAAACAGACAAGTCAACATCAGCCGCACAATTAACCCCATTGTTTTCTTCTTTTCCTCTTGTATCCTAGCAGGGAAAGATCTTTGAACAACACTGACAGTCGAAGATTATACCAGCCATCATAACCGCCCTCCTCAGGACCTGTTTACCTGTGCCATGTTAATGTATGGCTTAAAAATTCCTCGATTGAGGACTTTGCTAGCTCTATCTGTGAATCTCATAAGGACTGAACTTTGTGTGTGTGTGTGTGTGTGTGTGTGTGTGTGATGCCCTTTTGTTAGTTGTAGGATGTGACTGTAGAATTACAACAGTGTGTGATGTAAACCTGCACACACATAAAAAAACACACATTCTGCCTCTGTAAGCACATTACTTGGGATTCTTGAGGGAACATGTGTTGGCTTGGATGTTTTATTTATTTTTTCTTTTATGTATTTTGAATGTGGCAATAATATGGCTTCACGACATCTCAAATAAACACTAACTTTATTTGCACACAAAAACCTCCTCCATTAAAGAAACAGTAAGCAAACGTAACATTTTTTTTAAACTCTAAATTTACGAAGCACTTCCCATCCACATTAGCTGCTAATCTACCGTCTTTTCCGGACTATAAGGCGCACTTTTTTCGTAGTTTGGCCAGGGGGACGACTTATACTCCAGAGCGACTTAAATGTTAAATTATTAACACATTATTATATAATTTTGTTATTTTTTTTTTTACACTGGCAACCACATATCACATGTTGATTATTTTTAAACTGGCAACACAGGAAGCATTTAGTGCTGTTGAGAAGGCTGACCCAGATTTCCGATGATGAGTGTGAACAGTGTTTTAACCTGGCACAGTTCATGTTCCTGCTTTCTAAACTTCCGAACCACAGATTAATTTATGTTGAATTCTCTCGCGGCTGCTCTATTCCTGTGTACGGCCGCACAAGAGATTGCTTGCAGTTTAAATTGTGCCTCGTGTGCGTGTCTCTTCGCTGGCGCCATCTTCGGAGGACCGTATACCTATCTCCTGGGGGCGTGGCAGAGGCACATGCTCCATGTGCTGTTCTCTAATTGGTTTGATGCTGCCAGCGTACATAGCATGCATGTTACGTCACTATGTTGGCGGGAAATGGTCCCACAATCAATGAAGCCGATCGCTTCCTAAAACCGCACAAAAATATTTTCATAGATTTTGGAACTCAGTGCACACATAAGGTGCACTGTGTCAAAAGAGGCACCATCGATTTTTGATAAAATTTAAGACTTTAAAGTGCGCTTTATAATGCGGAAAATCTGAGACAGGTAAATAACAGAGGCTAAATGCTAATGCTAAGCTAAATGACTCCTCATGCAAGATATAAAACATATCATAAATTGTAGATTGATATGAATAGTCTGTTTTAACATGTTTGAGCCGACAGTTTAATGTTTCAGTGGAACTATATGTTCCTGTGTGTAAAGGTGAGACTGCACCTTTTGTTTTTCCTCCCTGCTCTGTGTTAGGAGCAGAGTAGGCAGTGATGCACTGTGAGTGTCTCACACACCAATATTTTCATTACGTCTCCTCTCGTCACGTCATGTTTTAGTCGCCAAAGATCCATTTTTAGTTCATCATCATCACGTTGTCATACAGAAAAAGTGCGTTAACAAAATCATTTAAACAACACTGTCCCCAAAACGCGACCTATACTCCAGTGCGACTTATATACGTTTTTTTCTTTATTATGCCATTTTTGGATGATTCGACATATACTGCAGAGCGACGTATAGTCTGGAAAATAAGGTACTTCTCAAAATATGTATATGTGTGTGGACCAGACTACTAAACACTAATACAGCATGTGCTGCATTTTTCACAGCTGTGAAAAAGCTGATGAATCCTGGATTTTCTGGGTGGTTTTCCTCAGAATATATAATTTTATCAATTTAATGAAGTAGACGGGCGCACGGTGGTGTAGTGGTTAGCACGTTCGCCTCACAGCAAGAAGGAAGAAGGTATGGGTTCGATTAGCGTTGCTGTGTGGTTTGCATATTCTCCCCGTGCTTACGTGGGTTTCCTCTGGGAACTCCAGTTTCCTCCACTGTCCAAAAACATGCACAGTAGGCTAATTTGCTGTTCCAAATCACCCTTAGGTGTGAGTGTTTGCTCTGTAATGGCCTGGCGTGCTGTCCAGGGTAATATCCCTCCCTCGCCCAGAGTTGGCTGAAATGGGCGCCAGCCTCCCCACGATCCTAATTAGGATTAAGTAGTTCAGAAAATGAATGAATGAATGAATGAATGAATGAAACAAAATTGAAATCAATCAGGGCAGTGCCTCAGTCAAATAACTGTCTGTTAGCTAATACAGTATCTTTGTATTTGTGGCAATTGGTGTCACACGGTATAAAGAATTTAAATATTTAATCTTCAGTTTTTCGTGCTGCTTGGGTTACAGAAGTCTGAATCTCCTTCCGATTGATGGAGGAGCATGATAATCAGCTCAGAGTCGAGGACGTCAGCTAGAAATAATGAGGGACAAGGCGAGGAAAGGGATGACAGATGAGAAAATGGACTGTCGTGCTACCGTGCAAGCCGCACATATCTCTGGAAACAATTTGCAGACCCTGATCCTGAGACGTTTTTTTACACAGGTACAATAGGCAGTGTTGTAAAATTGCATATAGGGTTTAACTTTTTATTTGGTCTTGCTGTGAAAACTGTCATCATGGTACAAGATGTAATTAATCATATTTATGGGTTTATTTTGTACCTTTGCACAAAGCTACATTATTAGCACATGGTCAGGTTTATTCTTTGATAACAGGTTTTTTTTTGTTATCTGTGCACCATTAATTAATTGTGTGTGTGTGTGTGTGTGTGTGTGTGTGTGTGTGTGAGAGAGAGAGAGAGAGAGAGAGAGAGAGAGAGATTGAGAGAGAGAGAGAGAGAGAGAGAGAGAGAATTTGAAATGTGAAGTGAATAACTGTTGTGATATACAGTACTGTGCAAAGGTTTTAGGCACATGCAAAGGAATGGTGTGCAACAAAGATGCTTTATATTTGAGAAAATTGACATTTATTTATTTATTTATTTATTTATTTATTTATTTGACATAAATTAAAGATCTCTACATAAAATTCTATAAAACACAGTAAACAGTAATACATTAAACTAATTCAATATTAAATTTGATGACTTTTTGTTCAAAAATAGAATAGAATCAGGTCCAGTTTGTGATGTTTTACAGGTACAGTATCTACCGGGTCTCTTACAGAACCAGCGACAGTTCTCCTGGTAATGTTGACTGTTACACTTCATTCTTTATTTGCATGTAAATCGTAGCAGCCTTCATTACATTTTTGTCTGAAAAGAGGGCTCTTATATGTGATATGCTACTTTATTTATTCACATACCGTACTCACATATTTTTTTTATGTAACATTTCATTTTGTGCTAGAAATCTAATATTTGGAGACCTAAAGTGTTTTTTGTACTAACTTTCAAATTATAAAATAAAAATCTATAGCAAAGTTTTTACAAAAAATAGGGAGCCTAAATTTTTTTTGCACAGTACTGTATATATTATATAATATAAGACAAACTAAATTAAAGTTTTTATAGTTAATTTTTCCATATTTTAGCCATGAGAAATGCAAGAGAGTTCCACACATTCCGCAAGTAGACCACCAGCACAAGTTTTAGTACACACTACACAGAAACTTGAGAAAACAAGATAGTTCTGTTTACCTTTTTTTAAAGTTAGGACTTTAACCTAACATACAGAACATAGCATTTAAAATTTGCAAAAAATTAAAAGCAAACTAAAAGGGTTAAAAGAAATCCCATCTTAACATTTTGCCCAAGTTTTCTGACTAAGTGTAGACTTCTCTATGTTTCATTGGGAAAAATCATTGTTGCACAGTGGTTTACACGCCCATCCTCAACACAAGTCCTCAGGAAGAAAATAATACAACTTTGAACTGAAATAAAAGTGGTAACATTGTGTTTATTGAAACAATGCATGATCTATTCAAAGCTTCAAGTGGTCCAACAAAATAATAGAGTGTATACCGGTATATAGAATTTATGAAAATAAATTTCTTGGGGTAATTATAAACCATAGAATCAACTGGAAATCACTCATTAAATATATACAGACTAAACTATCAAGGTGCAAGGTTCAAGCAAGGAATGTTCTAGCTCATAAGTCACTCCACATTCTATACTGGTCACTAGTTTTACCATTTCAATTGGTGAGTGGGAGTCTGGTGAAATAATTACAAAAGTTTATTACATTCATTAGTAAAGTTGAACTTGAAGTCAAACTTGAAGTCAAAATTATTTAAAATTCACAGATCTTGTAAAACATCAAACAGTGCAAATAATGTTCAAAGCCAAAATGAATATATTACTGAGAAATATTCAAAATCTATTCAGGAATAGAGAGGGAGGGTACAATATTAGGGGGGAATTCATTTTTAAATGTAATAGGGTACGCACAAAAAGAAAAAGTTTTTGTATATCAGTCGTACAAGTCAAACTATAGAACAGTATGAATGTGGACCTAAAGCAATGTCCTAACATTAAAAATTTTAAACATTTTTTAAAAATGTTTTCAAGCTTATGGCTTACATTCTGTTCCTTATTAATTGGGTTATTTTATTAATTCCTTCCTAGTATATTGTATAAAGCATTCTATATTATTTATTTCATTTCAATTTTTGTTAGTTCTTGTTCTCTTTTTCTTGTAAATAAATTTTGGTAGATTTGAACATGTTTTGAGGTATGAGGTGTGCACAAACGAGAGATAAGAACTGGGAAGCAGGTACATTAGAATCAAGTTATGGATCCATAGGTATGGTGTGGGATTAAATAAGATTATTCTTCTTCCCACTCCATTTCAAATATGGTACAGTTAACAATTTAATTTGCTTCAAATGGGGGGGGGTGTCCGGATTAGTGAATAGTCCGGAGGAGTGAAGTGGGGGAGCTATACTCCATACTGAATACTCATAAAATCACCTCAAAGTTCTGTAAAAGCACAGTAGAACTGAACATTTAACACCAGAATAATAAATTTATATTGTACCTCTACAGTAAATACATGTAATATATATTGCAATACATAATACAGTAATTCATTTAACTGGCGCTTGAAAAGCTCAACAGCACCGTCATTAGCACTACCCGCTTCTCCCTGCTCCACCTTATTAACATATATCATGATGATTTCTAAACCGCCACAACCAACCTGTTGAAGCCTTTACAGTTTATTCCCATGTGGTGAGCAAGCTTATTGG
>JAQNCB010000010.1:20662556-20672622 GCA_030068295.1 Euristhmus nudiceps | reverse complement strand
CACACACACACACACACACACACACACACACACACACACACACACACACACACACACACACACTCACTCTCACACACTCTCTCACACACACACACACAAACAAACACACACACACACACACTTTTTTAATCATTTTTGACAAAAGGGAATCTAATCCTAACCTTACCCACAGTGTCCAGACAGAAATCTATTGGCTTTAGCTTTTCGAATAAAACACTATAGATTTAAGATAAACATGTAACTGTACAGCATTTCTCACTTTCTTCTTCTTAAAGGACATCTGATCTATTTCGATCCTCACAAAGATCTAGATTTCAAGCTTTATTTCATATTCAGCTAACAAAGCAACATCACCGGCAGTGACATTCTTGGACTCTGAGTTTATATGAATGGACACAGACACAAAGACAAACACACAAAAGCCGCAAAAACTGTAGTGAAAAATCGAAAAGTGTAAAATGCTGCAGATCTTCGAACTTAGAGGTCACAACCTCATGCTCATGCCATGCATATGCGTTAACTGTGGCATTGCTTTGAGAACCGTATGCACAGTCACAACCATTTTATTGCTCCATAATGTTGCTGAGCCTTGACCTGACCAACTGAAGCAACCTCAGATCAGAACACTGTCACTATAAATGCTAACAATTAACCTGATATGTTTCCCTTGTTACCTTGATAGGGCAGTTTACTTGTGCTCAGTAAATATGACCTTCGTGCTCTATGCTTTATACTGTGCACTGTATACAGATGCTCCCCAACTTACGAACGAGTTACGTTCCGAACGGCCGTTCGTTGGGTGAATTTGTTGGTGAGTTGTTGGTATGTGTATAAGTAACCTGTGTAAGTAACGTGCCACATCGACCATTTTCTCACCAGCATCAAGTTTCTTTATAATCGCCACCTTTGTTTCAAATAAGATGGCTCGCCGCTTTTTCTTTCGCCAACCATATTGGATTAGGGATGTATGAACAAAGGAATGATAAAACACAAGACTTCACTGATGACGTCTGAACACTCGGGTAACACACGACGAAATGGGCAGAGGGGAGTGATGCTGGGTGGAAGATTTGTTTACGATTGTACCGCCGGGCGTCGGTATCGGCGGCGGAAGGATGCACTACACAGAAAAGGCGCTAAATACAAAATCTTACTTACAGGCAACTCTGTTGGTATCTCTGAATGTTCGTAAAACGAAGGTTTGTAAGTTGGGGAGCGTCTGTACTGTCATTTTGGATGTGTACCCACATGCAGTGTGAGTCAATCAGTACCTGAATCTAGATTTAAAGAGTTTGTAAATATTTCATGATAGCGCTCTCTTAAAGTTTTACTGGAATTCCAGTTTTAATAAATCAAAATCTAAATAAATATTTCATGACACTGACAAGACTGAATGATCCTCCCCAGAGCAGATGTTATCAATAGACTGTCATTTCTATGCAGCTGATGTGTGGAGTTACTGCTGCTGTAGCTCCCCATGGCAGACATAAATACACAAACTGAGTGTCAAAATTATGAAATGAGACAAATTTAGTTTCTCTCATTTCACTCATAAATATTTTAAATCACACAGAGAACACACAAATCATATGACATTTCATCATAACTCATAAAAAGATGCTAAATCGGTTCACTATGTTGTTCAATTCATTGTTTCAAACCGTAATGTTTTCTATCTGGGTAGTAAAGGCTGAAATCTTTTGATCAAGTGAAAAACTACGGTAATACGAGGGTTAGTCAAAAAGTTCTCAGACAAATGCTATAAAGAAATTATGGCATTTGTCTGAGAACTTTTTGACTACTCCTCGTATACTCTGACTTGCTTTCTTAATGCCTCCAAAATTAAAGCATACTGCATGTTTTTCTCCTCTCACTTAATGTACAGACATGACAGAAAGCGACAGTATATCTGACCTCCTCCTGAGGCGACTCAGAGTCCAGTTTGAGTGACAGGTACATGACGATGTGAGGTACGTGTGCTACGCTCATCTGCAGCTCCATGGTGTCCTCACCCCAAAGAAGGCGCACCAACTGGCTGACAGGGGAAGTAGCTCTTAGTTTCGTCACTTCTGAGCCCATTACAATGCCTGCGATACCCGTCTCCAGAGTTAAATGCACCTGAAACAGGGACAGAAAGCAGGAAATAAACACTCCCTGATCATTATAGTGAAGCACAAATAAACAAAACAGTACTTTAAAACTATGGACTTCAATATAATATAATATATCATATAAATCAAGGCTAAATTGGACACATTAAAAAACATCACTATGTATTAAACTTGCTGAACTGCTTTATCTTAATCGGGTGAGGGAGAGACTGGAACCTATCAAAGCCGACTCTGGGTGAAGGCTGTGTACGTCCTGGCCAGTTCACCAGTATGTACGAATCTTTTCCAGATAAGCCCCGCCAAAAAGTTTACCCCCGCCACCCAAAGAAAAAAAAAAGATGATAAAAAAGAGGATATGAAACTTGTACTTTTAGTTTTTATTGAAGAGGGTGAAATTGGGACATGTCATTAATAATTTGCATGAAAAGGTCCGTATTTCGGTACCTTTACCTCCAAACGAACTCGCACAAGTAGCTGTCCTCTAAAGATTGTTGTGTGCCGCATTGGTGCTTTATTCTGCATCTTGTAGACGTGCCAGAAAGATTCGATGGTTTGTGAGTGAGCTCCAGTCGTTGGATCCCACAAAGTTTTTGGTATGATTAATTGTTTGATGAATATAATTCATGTCGATCATCGCTTCAATTCCTCGGTATGATGCCCACATATCGGAAATGATGATTGAGCCGGGAGCAAGTTGAAAGCGTCAGCAAGTTAATTTCTGGGCTTAACTTTTCGCGCATGCATTTTTTGCATTAGTGGAGGGGCTTATCTGGAAAAGATCCGTATGTACACCATCTCCATCCAGAGTCGGCTGAGATAGGCTAAGTAGGCTTTAGTGGTTTGGCATATGAATGAATGATACTCGTGTTGCTATTTGTTAATGTGTTTGAGTAATCCTGAATAGTCCCGGAGACAATTGTTTTAGCATATACTTCATGGAACATAAGAAAGGTATGTTGTATGAAAAGGAGGTTGTCATGGTTAATTTTATGATTTTTATAGAGTCAGGTATTGCATCCTTTTACATCCCTCTCACCACAGACAGTGAGAGACACAGCCGGCCTTTGATAACCCAGTTAGCTGCACTGGGGTGACAGCAGTGACAAATGTTGACAGTGGGGCTTGAATCGCCAACGTTAGGATCGGTAATCCGGCACCCAACCACTGGGCCAGCACTGCTCACTAAATTCATTTATGTGTTTTTTCTCAGAGTAGAACTGAAGCTGAGGTACGATGGAGGGAATTTAGTGAGAAATGAGTAAGAGTGGACTGACTGCAGATAAAAGAAAGAGAAAAGGAAAACTTGACACAGTTCTACTCTGCCCTAGAAAAAAGTTATACTTCAGCCATTAAATAGTAATTCTCAGAGGTCGGGGGAAAATGGATAGATGTTGCATCAGTGCTGTGAAAAAGCCAAATTTAGATTTTTTTTTTTTAAGATTCAAAGCAAAACTGCAGTGAGTGAAACTGTGTGTGTGTGTGTGTGTGTGTGTGTGTAATAGTGAAAGCTGCCCTGAAAGTAATAAACTAAACTTACGATTAACAACACCTGCAGTGTGTAAGACATTCATTGCATTGACATCTATTCATCAAGACTTTATTTTATTCGCAGTGAATAATGTTTGGCTCCGTCTCACGTTCACATGATTATATCAATTGTAGAGTCATTCCAGAAACTGAAACCATGTTTCCACACACAGACCACAAACAAGCATTAAAGTTGCATTGTGCCAATGTGAGGTGAAATAATTAAAGAAAAAATATTAATTGAGGTTTGTTTTCAAAGTTAGTATTTGGGAACGTGCACTAGACTCAAAGCAGTTAAAAATGAATGATACATACTAAAAACTATTTAGAGTTTAAGCACATGCTTTATTATGAGTATAATTATGAACTTTTGCCATTGCTGTATTCAGAGCACTGTCCTAAGAGACTGGATGCATTAAAACACAAACAAAAACCACCAAACATTTGTGTCTCATCCATATTTTTATCACATTCATATTTTTATTCACATACAATATTTTTATTCTATTTTATTATATTATTTTATCCTACTTAACTTGATTGCAATTGTGTGTTTCTTGCACTGTTGGGAACTTGAGACTTAAGCATTTCACTGCCAGTAATTGCTTAATGTAATTTCTTGCTAGTGACAATAAAACTCTTGAATCTTGAATCATTTGAATGACCGCTTGAGGTGCTTCCAAGTGCCGGCTACCACGTCAAAAATGTGAAAGAATTTTGTCACTTGTAATGATGAGAACGCAACATCAGCAGCATCCACAGACCATCAGCAAGCAGATTTCATTCGAAATAAATAAATAAATAAATGGGCCACTTTAATACATGCTGAACCACCACTGTGACGTCACCATTTAAAAATAAAATGCAACATTCATTGTGCACTGCTTAAAAATGCAGTTCTGAGTCTTTATTGATGTCACGTCACTATGGATACAAATGCTAACAAACATCATTTTCAGTCCATCACCGTAAAAACACCAGGTCTCAGAGAGCTGAGAGTAATACTCTGAGCTTCATAACAATAAATCAGAACTGAGAAACTGGGAGAAAGTCTGTACATCTTCCTCTGATTTAGCTTTATGCACTCATCCTCTAATCTGTCCCGTTCTCCCCCTCCACTTCTCTAGCCACAGAGTAATAACACTTTTCCTGTGGCCTCCAAATGTGAGCTGTGCCATAACCGCCATCGTTACACTGGCGACACAACCATGTAATCCACATTCCGATGTTTTTCAGGCTGCTGACTCGAACAGAACCCGGTTGGGGAGAGATCACAGAGGAAGTGCTTTGTGGGACAGAAGTGTACATACAGAAAAACAAGATAATTTCATGTATGGACGGAAATGAATCAGTGCATGTTACACAGGCCGATCTATATCCTTAAATGTGGATTGGTAAAACATGAAACTTTGGTTTGGGCAAAAATATATACAAGCCTTGATGATGTAAATGATAATGTTTGGGTGTATAAAAAGGGCATTATCTCGTACCTGTAATCATGTTTCAAAGTACAAAATACACGCACATATAACATGCTCTGATTTTCTCTTAAAAGCCTCATAAAATTAAAGTGCACATTAGCTTTTTTCCCCCCTACAGACCTCCCATTAACTCATGTAGCCACCATATGTTACCCTGGCACATAACGTTTTCTAACTTAGCTACTCTGCACTATGTAATCAGATGTCTGTGTTTAAAGGATTAATTGGTTTTGAGTTTCTTTAAATAAGACATTTTAATGAAACCTAATCTTTTGCTGAAAAGGCTGGTTGCTATATCTGCACCCATAACTACACAGCTGCTTTGCAAGGCTTAGTTTTAGATTTATTTATTTATTTATTTATTTATTTATTTATTTAAAATCTGCAGGGAAGGTTATTTTCAAAGTTAACAAGCCATTCAAAAAAGTTCCTCCCTAGTTCCAAGTAAAACCAGAAGAGTAGTCGGAACGTAAGGTACTTCCGCAAAGCATCATGGATAATGTGGCAAATAGGTCCTATATGGATAATAGCTTTATTTACTCATGTGACTCTCTTACCATAGTAAGTACCTTCTGTACTACATAGACAAGATAACAATAGCTAAAAAACAAAAAATAACAAAAAATACCCTTGACATTTTAAAATCAAATCACCTCTGGTACTCAGGGAGAGGAGTGTCCTCACTAGGTTTGGTGATGCAAGAGATGAGGTGATTACAGTCATTTCTGTATGATCCAAATAATGATGTTCTTGGAATAAATAATAATAATTTAATAACTAATCAATTTAATCTCGTTTAGCTGTACTCAAACTTTCTTCAAATTGATTACAGAATGAAGGTTGAAACAATTTAAAATACACTGCATAGGTGGACCACATGGTGCACCAAAATCCTGAGCCGTGTAAAAATATCCATTAAAATCACTGGAGGTGATCTTCATTGTACGTCTGTAAGATTTGCAAAAGTCAGCATGAAGCTATACATTTGTGTCCCAAGCATTTTGCGCCCCGCTTGGTGAAGTCTTGTTTTGGCAAAGCTATAAACAAACCTAACATATTAAACTGATCGAACGTAAAAGCCGATTCTAATTGGGTTCCTCGGGCACAGTTTACATTCGGTTGCTGTTAGAGACCAGCATGCTTTCTACCCAATGTAGAGGCTTTGTTTAAAAATAACATCTCTAATGCCCTGAGACGTAATAAAACACCGACGGTAATAAAAATGTGAACCAGTAAATATTCTACAAAATTTGTTTTTTTTAACCTTTGAGGATTTTTACAAAGGCAGTAAATACGAGGGTTAGTCAAAAAGTTCTCAGACAAATGCCATAAAGAAATTATGGCATTTGTCTGAGAACTTTTTGACTACCCCTCGTACTACCTCACTGACATTTCACGAGTGCTCTTCTGCACTCTTATGGATCTCGTGAAATGTCTAATGTACCGCATCTGCAGATAATTGCATCTTGACTTTTATAGGTGTATTATGGTGGCACTCCTCAGAGTTGTGGTACAGTTGGGCTGTGGGTTTTCCAGCAGATTCGATCAGACTTTATTTACTATTACGGGATATAAGAAATGATTACCCAGGGATGGTAGTTTTTCTTTCCAAACTTTAAATGGAGGATTGCAATACACATAACTATGTTCATGGTGGGGTATATAAAAGAGTGATAAATTAAAGGAGAAACAACATATATGTAAAGTAGTGGTATCTTAGTAAAGTTTTAATCATGAGGCACTGTGAGGTGCAGAAACTGCTTCGATTTACAGATTCTCTAGAACTGTATGAGAGATTAACCCTACTCTTGCAAAACATATTTCCTCGTTTGGTCATTTATTATTATTATTATTATTACTATTAATAATATGATAATGTTGATAATAAGCGCTGTCTAAAAATTTAAAGGCGATCTATCAGAACAGCTGCAGGGATTTGTTTATTTTCTAATCTGCTTAATCCTAATTAGGGTCGCGGGAAGGTTAGTGCCCATCTCAGCTGACTCTGGAAGAGGTACATCCTGGACAGCTCGCCCGACCATCGCAGGTCCAACACTCATACAACCATTCATATTCACACCTGGGGTCATTTGGAATGGCCAATTAGTGTACTGTGCATGTTTTTGGACTGTGGGAGGAAACCGGAGTACCAGGGGGAAACCCACGCAAGCACAGGGAGAACATGCAAACTCTACACAGAAACGACCAGGCTGGGAATCGAACCCAGGTCTTCTTACTGTGATGCGGACGTGCTAACTACTAGCCGCCAGTGCCGCCAGCTGCAGGGATGTTTTTCAGTTTCGCACCCCTAAATTAACAAGTTAAATCAAAGCATGGCAATCACATCATCAAACAGAGCCACTGTATTGGCTGTGAATGTGATTATTAGCCTGAACAGTGAATTAATGAGGTTTCCTCAGTGTTTTTTTATGTGCTCTCATCAAAAGAATGCTGTTTTCTGTACCATAACTGTGTTTCCATCGTTTCTCAAATGTTTCATTCTAAATGAATGAGAGTGCATCTGTTTGCTATTCACAGAGAAATTAAACCAGTGGAGTACATACTGGAGTCTTTGACTATGGTTCACAGATGCGTATATTCATTCCTGTGCCATATCCCACACTTTGAGCTATTTCACCAACCCATCACCACACAAACATACATACACACACCTGTGTTGGTCCTGAAACACACGAGAGAACCCTCTCGATATTCTCTGATGTAACATCCACATCGTCAACAGCTACAAGGATGTCGCCTGAAGATTAGAAATAAAGTTATTAAACATCACAGTCAACACCGTCAACACCGTCATTGAGTGTTTCATGATGAAAGGTTTAAATTACAGAGTAACTAATCTTGCCAACATCGTGGATCCTTCTCCGTGAAAGTTTCCTGTCACATGATCTTCTTAAACAATATTAATAAAATGGCTGTTTAAATGGTTATACCAACTTCACACTTCAGGACATTGGCATCTCCTTTAACTCACTCACTCATTTGTCGAAACACTTAATCCTATGAGTTTCACAGGGTAGCTGGTGCGTATCTCGGCAACTCTGGGCAAAAGCGGAGTACACCCTGCACAGTTCACCACAATATCATAGGGCAACACTCACACAACTATTCAATCTCGCGCCTAGGGGCAATTTGTATGGTATAATGCATAATCATAAAGCATTTATGGCGGCATCCTGTTGACACTTTTGGAACCGCTCTCTAGATATTCTCTTAAATTAATTACAACCAGAATTTGTTCTGCAAGTTCTCAGAAAAAGAATGTATGCAAATAATGTGTACACATTTTAACCCTATTAAATTACACTTAAAAAATTATCAAAACATTGCTGAAATGTTTTTGTCTTGAGCAGTGATTGATATCATATGAAACAGTAACTAGAATTCTGATATTTTAAATTCACTCTCAAAGTCCACATGATATCGTGCTCCTGCAAACCAAAACGTCCTCCACCTGCTTTTCGTAGATCTGTGCTCTCCTATCTCGGTTATACAGATTTCCCCTGTGTTATTTTAGACATTTAAATGGCCTAATTGCTTTAACATGGCCAGGCATTTCAGAGCCACTTGTAAAAAGCTAGCTAGCTTGTGGTGATTTACTCAGTTGTGTAATTCCTTTGGAATTCCTTTGGTGTGTCTGGAATTGGACACGTTGGACTACTGCGGATTTCGCACGCATGTCATTTCATGCAGATGAAAAGCTCATAAAAAACTGGCCAACTGATATTTCATTTACTTTTCAAAATCAATATTACCAATAATAACAACAACAACAACAAAAACAACAATAAAAATAATAGCTGACGAATGGTCCCTATCAAACTTCAATGTGGGTGCATTTTAAATGGAGGGTATGGCATATGACACGACATGTTACACTCAGATTTCATTGCAACATTTAAATTTTAATTCAGTGTCATTAAATATGCATATTTTGTGAAATCTTAAATCCTGAACATCTGCAATAAATCAACATCTAACATCGAATCTCCCAATTAGTCCGCTATGCCTCAAAGATGATTTCATTTGTACTCAATAAATCCTCCTGTCATCAGATCAGTCAGTAAAAAAAACAAAAGAAAACAGAAAAACCCCAGTTGTAAGCCTGAGACTGTTTCCTGTCAATCAGTCACTTATTATAACATTACAGATTAAATATACCGTACCAAAAAAAAAAAAAATTACAGGTTTTTACTGGAAAGTTGCTCACTAAAGTAATGAGTCTCAGTGAATGCCTGGAGAAAATCAAAAGTTGGCACGCAAATTATTTCCTTCAATAAAATAAGAACAAAGCAGATGTTATTTTTGTTGGCCCACCCATATCTACAAACAGTATAATAAATAACATCAGACCACCGTCATAATATGTTCGACCTCATGTTAGGAACATGGGGGGGGTGTCATATTTGCTGCTGACCTCAAACTTCATCATCAAATCAAATCAGATGTCAGGATCAGCTTCTTTCAGATTTTTACCAACAACCCATTTATTTATTTTCAGAATCTGGAGACAGTTATGTCTCCCTTTAGTTATCCATAGAGAAACACTGCAATGGTTACTATACAGGTGTGTGCAACTCATCTTCATTGTAATGTTAGTATAGTCATCCCTCGCTATATCGCGCTTCAGGTTCTGTGGCTTCAGTGTATCACGGATTTTTTTTAAATAGTCATCGAAAAATAAAAATAAGCAAAAATACGGGGGAAAGTTCAGGAAAATGCCACGAGGGGTCTTTACTGACTCGGATTCGGATCCCAGCCTCTTCTACTTCTGCTGAGAAATTCGTCTAGACCATTCAGCTTGCGAGATTTCAGAGGCCGTGTCCCAAACCAGAGTCAGGAGTGAACTTGCGGCCTTCTCCTTAACTTTTTCACTATTAAATAGTGAAAAAGTTAAGGGAAAGGCAGCAAGTTCACTACCGACTCCGG
>JAQNCB010000010.1:20577013-20592547 GCA_030068295.1 Euristhmus nudiceps | reverse complement strand
TTATGGATCCATGTGTTGGGTGCAAAAACATTTGAGAATATAGAAGTGAAAATAAACACTGCCTCTTCTCATCTACGTTGTAGTGTGGTTTGTTTTATTATAACAATAATACTGAAAGCTGGCTGAAATAATAGATTAAATTAGAAATTAATGAGTGGTTAACACAGGTCTATCAGTTGATGAGACACTTTCCACGGCAATGTCCGGATAGAGTTTTTTCCGACAATGTTGAAATAAAATCTAGGAAAATCCTTACTTTTAATTAACATCAGGCAAAATGTTCATCCAACACCCACTAGGGGGAGAGATTTCATTACAACTATGCCAAGTTATAATAATCCACTTGTGCTACTTGGATGTACTTTGCACTTCCTGAGTTTCCCTCTCGTTTTATTGATTTAATTATTTAATTTAATTACAGGGTGGGAGAGACGACATGCAGGAATGGCACATGGTCACACAAACCTCAATGTGTCGGTGAGTCATTTAGGGAATGATTCTGGAAATTTGCATAAAATTTGCATAATTAGTGAAAGATCAAAATGCATATACATCACTTCCTGTTCTGCACCCATGATGCATTAGACCACTTGCAACGAGACACTGTGATAATGCTGGATTTCTCGCTAAACGCCAACATACTGTATAGAAATAAAAATTGCAAATTTCACTACATTTTTAAAGCGCATTCTATTTTTCTTTCATTTGGCACGTCAGCATTCAGACTTGCAAAATCTGCAGTGACGAAATCTTGCACTTGACTCATGATTTCTGGAAAAGAGAGTCAGAAACATAAATCATTAACGCGGCTTATAAACAGTGCTGTTTGTTTTTTCTGTAATGTCCATCAGTGGTTAATCAGAAGGTTTTACTCCTCAATCAGTAGACAAGATGAAGATTATTATCCTGCTTTTTTCTGTTTGGTCATGTCAGGCTGTGATGGGTAAGATTTCTTAGCGCTGAAGTGTTGCACAAAATTTTTGGCACCCCAGACAACGAGCAGGTCTAATGACTTGCTCATTAATTATTCACAGATTAGGAATAATCTGGGTAATATGAAGATATCAAAATGTCATGATGTCATCTCTGAAAATACTATGCTTTCTGATGTTGTGATTCTTTTTATTTATGTTTTTTAACTATTTATTTTTTAATTGCTAGAAATTGACCGGAAACCTCTGCTATAATTTTGGGATGGGTGCCAATATTTTTGCACACCTCACACACTTTACATATACTTTCATTTTAAGCACTGCTAACCATAAATATTTGCACAAAAATAAAAAATAAAAGAAATTGCAGCAAACTGCCCACACCCACCACTTGAAAACGGCTCTTTGGTCCCGCTCATGGAGGTTTATGAAGACGGCTTTAATGTTTCCTACCACTGTGATGAGGGCCTGAAGTCTGCTCTGGGAACAGGGTGGGGGGAGACAACATGCAGGAATGGCACATGGTCACACAAACCTCAATGTATCGGTGAGTCATTCAGCATTTTAACCCTAAATACTGCACATTAGCAATACAATAGGTGCAAGTTTCCAATAATCCATAGCACTACCCGCTAATGTTAGCTTAAAACAAGTACTCTTTACACCTGAGGTAAGCAGAAAAGCATGTTGTGGTGGATGGCCTATGTCAAAATCGGTATAGAAAGAATTCCAAAAACTGGACTCAAACACACGACTCACAAGGGACGTTTATAAACAAAAGGCAATACCTCTCAGCAGAGAACAGGGAAAAATTAGCTCTCGTTCCGAAACCAGAAGAAGGAGCAAAACGGGAAACCAAAAACTGCAGCTCTCAGTGAGGCTGGAAAAGAAGAACTCTGTTCAAAAGGAAAAGAGAGAGAGAAAAAAAAACCAAAACCGCTCACCAACGGTGAGGAACAACATAAAATGCAAAATACAAACAGACAGAGACTAATGATAACGAGACAGGCCATGCAACAGCTACGTGCTGACAACAAACACAGGAAACCAAGGTATTAAATATGCTTCCGGGAATGAGGCAGGGTTGGGGCCAATCAGGTTGACGCCGGTGCTCGTCAATCCCGGATGGGAGAGGGGGTGTGAAGCTGGAAGGAAAAGGAGACAAGACTTCAAAATAAAGGTGGAAGGAAAACCAATAACAGCCACCAACAATAAAACATAAAAACACTTAGCGTGACTGCAGGGACATTACAGGCCTACACCAACAGAACGGCACATCGAGTTCTACTTCTGTTACACAAGAACAGGAGTCTCTGGACCATGAGTTTACATGTGATTGAGGACCAATACTTGTGAAATATCATGTTTTAAGCCTAATCAAGTTTTCCCTTGGTGTTGCATCCTGCTATGAGCACAGTTATTGAATTATGAGCATACAAAATAGACCACAGGGGTCCAAACATTCCCTGCGAAAGGGCCATTATATAATTTGCCAATATAGAACAAGTGTAGCAAGTTTGAAAGCCCCACCTTCAGCACGCAGCAAGTAAATATCCAGAAACCTAATATATTGGTTATTGCCCCAAGGTCTCTCACATACAAACTCATCCTAGCACTCATAGTAGTGAGTCGGCATACCAAGTTTGAAAGCCCCAGCTTCAGCTTCAGGCAAGTAAATGTCTGGAAAATAAAGTCTGAAGGACAGACAGATGGGACCCATTCCTATAGCTCCAGAGGGGCAGGAGCTAAAAGGAGTTTAAACTGCTGTACGTTTTAAAATCTTAATTCATCAGTCAAACTGAATGCTCATGGGTTCCAAAAGTATTTACACCTATTTGTTTTCTTGCAAACAAGACTGTGTTACATACGTTGCATTTAAAACAAAAAATCACTCTCTTTTTCACTTTGATAATTAATTACAACCTAACGATTACCAAATTGCACTTTAAAATCATTCAGTTTAATGTAATCGTCCTTCTTGTTCCAGACGCAGCATCATGTCTTGCCCCGTACGTGGCAAATGGCAAACCCACGCGTCGCCTAGCCACATTCTATCCCATTGCAAGCGTTCTGACTTTTGTATGTGATGAAGGCTACGAGTTTAACGGATCAGATTCTGCAGTTTGTCTGAATGCAAGTTGGACACTTCCGGTGTGTAAAAGTAAGTTCACTGCAGAACCACACTGACTGCTTAGATCAGGGATGGCCAAACCTATCCGCCAAGGGCCGGAAAGTGCAGGCTTTCACTTCTACCAGACAGTCTCCACACCTTCCACCTGTATGAACCACTGATCTCAGAAAATGATTGGATTACGTATGCTATGGTTTGCATGCGGCAAAATCCGAAGCTGGAGTGGTGCCATCTTGGTGAGACCACTTTACTCATGAAAGTTATGCTCAAATAGGGTCGAGAAAAATGAGGGAAATAATGACATCCAGGATGTGCATTTCATTTTAAACCTTTTTAAAATTTCAGCTATCCAGAGCTTTTGGGGGTTTTTTTGTGTTTGTTTTTTTTATGTTTTTTTTTTTAATAATTGCAAATATCAGTGAAATTATTGGTAAGGTAATATGAACTTAAAGTGTTCTGACAATCAGCAGTAAAATTTGCAGGGTTTTTGAGCTGTGTTTTTTTTAATTGCTCTATTTTAAAGTAAGGTGGCCTCACCAAGATGGCTGCCAATTGGCTTCAAAACTGAAACACTAATGTGCATTCCAGTTTTTTTTAGTCCATAATTGAAACACGTGGAAGGTGTGGCTACTGCATGTACCTTGTACCTTGTCTTCGCTTGGCCACAGTGACCGCGGCGATCAGATGTCTGAAGCCCATTCTGTCCTCTTGTGCAGAAACCAAGTCGCAAATAAGATGGAAGGCTGCGACTTGGGAAGACCAGGTGAGACGGGGTCAGCCCCTCGGATGCCGCCATCCTTCCAGAGGGGAGCGGGACACTGCATTGAGAATCTTCTTGGCAGGGACCTCGTTGTCGAAGCACGCTATATGTCCAACAAGTCGAAGTCTTCCCTTCTTGATGGTCACTGAAAGAAGACTGGGATTCCCTGAGCAGGTGTACACTTCTTTGTTGGTGCAATGATGGTACCACCTGATGTCAAGGATGTTGCGTAAACAATTACGGTGAAACACATTGATGCGAAGAGAGGGTGACTCAGTCAGTGTCCAAGCTTCGCTACCTTAGAGTAGGCCGAAAGAACGTAGGTGTTGAGGAGATGTAGCTTTGTCGCAGTTCTTATCTTGCCACTTCGCCATATACGGTTGATTCGGCCGAAGGTAGCACGAGCAAGTTGAAGGCGGCAATCAATGTCCAACGTAGATGAGCAGTTACTTGTGATCTCACTTCCGAGATAAACTCTTCCACTGTGTCAACCTGTTCTCCCATGACTTGAATGTTGGATGGAGGAGGCAGAAAGTCAGATAGGGACTGTATCTTAGATTTGGATCAGTTGATGGACAGACCAAGGGGAGTTGTTTCTTCACCCAAGATCTCCAGAGCCTCAGAAATGGTCTCAATCATGGACGCAAAGATAACAACGTCGTCAGCATACCAGAGGTCTGTAAATCGGCAGTGGTAGTTAATGACAAGGTTTGGACATAGTGAAATGATATTTGAGAGCCAGGAGTCCACCGCTGCATTGAAGAGATTCGGCGCTGACCTTGGGGAACACCTGACGAAGTCGGGAAAGACAGCGACAGGCTTTTATCTGATCATACTTTGCAGGAGGTATCGGAAGGAGATCACGGAGGATTGAGGTATACTTGGATGGAACACCAAGTCCTTTAAGGAGGAGCCACAGAATGCTTCGGTCCACCGAATCAAACGTGGATTTAAGGTTGATGTAAGCAACAAGAAGTGGTTGATGATAGTCTCTACGTTGTTGGGCAAGTATACGGAGGGCTAAGACACAGTCAGCGGTTGAATGCTTAGGTATAAACCCTGCTTGCTGTGGACAGCGCTTGGAGAGAAGCAGAGGTTAAATGCGACGGAGTACAATTGCTGTCACTACTTTTGATGGCACTGAGAGAAGCATGATAGGACAGTAGGAGGATGTGCAATGCTGATTGCCTTTGTTCTTGTAGATGGGCAAAATCACTTCTTCATTCTATTCCAAGGGCACCCGTTCTTCTTCCCATATGAGGTGACAAAGCTCCTGCAATTTCAAAGTGGTGGAGTCAATTAAGGCCTTGACAAACTCACTGGTGATTCCATCTGCTCCTGGTGCTCGGCCTGTGGGACTCTTCTTTATTGCATCGATCACTTCAGCAAGAGTAGGCGGTTCTACGTTATCGAAGCATCTGAGATTCCTTCACTGGCGAATCGGAGAAGGCACTCAGACAGTGGTACAGGGAGTTTGTTGGGGGCAGCAGAGTCGTGCTCTCATCACCATTGCATTTTGTCTGATGACTCGGTTTTGACACCTTTGTCGCTTGATAAAAGTGTGGAGAATGAATGGCACTTCTTCCCTGCCCAACAAAGTTCCCTAATCGACTCGTAAGCTGGACGCAAGTTCCCAGAACAAAAATCTGTTTCAGCGGAGTCGACAGTCCTGTGCAGCCATGAGTTAAAGTCACCTCGAAGGCTTCCTCTCCGTTGATTTTTCAAGTCGTGATAGTTGGTCAATGAACCTGTGAGTTGCGCTATTCGACATTGATCAATCAGATTGAGCGAGTCATCTGATATCCATAGCTTCTTCCTGTGACGATGCTCACCAAGCACCTCCAGAGCCACTAGTGCCAGAGTAGAATGAATCTGGTCCTACGACTCCTCAAGGCTCTGAGGTGCATCCAGCGGAGCGAAATGGTTTGAGACCTTAACTGAGAATCGTGCAACAGATTCGGGGTTATAAAGCTTCTCTTTGTTAGGTAGACGGTGCACAGCATTTCCAGTGCTAGTCATCTTATGGAGCCGTCTCTGCAACAAGTCAGTGATCTGTGCTACCTAGCTCTGCATTATGAAAAACTCTGCAGTCCAATGCAACTTTCCAGCACCCATTTAAAGGATGTGGTCGATGCATTTGGATGCAGTGCCTGTGTTGCTCTTCCAGCTGATGCGATGGATATCTCGAACCAGGTGCTGATAGGTTTCAGGTTATTCGTAGCACAGAAATCTATTGTGCAGTCACTGTTGTCATTTAGTTCAGCCAGGAGTGCATGTGGTCCAATTATATGTTCATGGCCAGTCCTGGTTACTCCGGTAGAGGCGTTAATGTCTCTCAGAACGATGACTATGTCGTGATTGGAGATGCGTCGAATTTCAGCATGCAATTGATGGTAGAAAGCATCTTTGGTCTCACTATCTGAAGCATCAGTTGGGGTGTAGCAGGAGAATATAGACAAGTATCCGAAGGAGTGCTTGAACTGGGCGTAGATTAGGCGAGAACTGATGGGTGTGCAATCTACAATCGATAAAACGTGGCGTTGGTGAACAGCCAAGGCAACACCTTGAGTGCGTAGTCGTTCTTGACCACTCCAGAGAATGCGGTAGTCTGCGACATCCATCTCACCGTATCCAGTCCATCAGACTTCTTGAAGTCCTGCAATTGATATACGTAGTCGATTCAGTACAGCAGCAAGTAGAATGTCGTGGCCTTGAGGTTTCAGTATAAGAACGTTCCATGATCCCAATTGATGGTCGCACTAATGGGACATCTGGAGATCCCCTTCCACGTGGATTTGAGGGAGGTCCATCATTTTTACCATAGGTACTCCATTATGGGGTAAAAGAGGGCTGTTGACGAGTCGTAGGAGGTCGGGCTTGATAGTGTCTAGTATTCGTACCAAGTTGGAAGTGAAGAAGATGGGGTTGCTAGCCCCATGCGTCCCGTGTGAGGCTATTAGCGCCGGTGGCCAGTCCCGATACCAGGGGTTTCCTGATGGGTAGGGGATAGGGGTCAAAGAAATCCTTCCCTTTCCATCGGAGGCTGGCAGAACCATGACCCCCTACTGCAGTTGTGTCAAACTCATTCCCAAATGGGCCATGTGGCTACAGGTTTTTGTTTCAACCAAGCAGCAGCACACCTGACGACTCGAGTCGTCAGGCAGTTGATTGGTCAGTCTCTGCAAAGAGCACACAGATTGCCCAATCAACTGCCTGAAAACTCAGATCAGCTGATTAAATTCGGTTTTGCTGCTTGGTTGACACAAAAACCTGCAGCCACACAGCCATTTTGGGAATGAGTTTGACACCTGTGACCTACTGTATGGTTAAAGTGAAAACCTGCACCCACACCGACCCTTTGCCAACAAGATTGGACCTCACTGGCTTAGACTTTTATAGTGTATATATCCACATATGTAACAAAAACAATTTCTACTGTTTATTTTTACCTTGCAGGGAAACAGTACACATGCGACTCACCTGCTCGTGTTTTCAATGCAACTGTCATAAAGCCTAAGCAAGACATTTTTGAACACGGAGACGTACTTTACTTTACTTGTGCACCGCTGTATATGCAGACTGCAATTGAAATTATGGCTTGTAGGAGCAGTAGATGGATACCAGAACCTATGTGTGATCAGGTTCTCACCATTTTGGGTATATATTTAATGTTATTGAAAAAAGAATACTCTTATTGCTTTACAAGTTTCCCAGGGTAGTCATGAGAGTTCATTTTTCAATATTAAAATTTTTATTTGATTAATTCTTTCAGGTAAAACAGGTTTTCTGTTGAACCTACATCCTGGTACAGGTGTGTGACTCAATCTCATCATTACAAAGCTTTTTCAAATTTGTTTTGAGACATATTTAAATATGACAAAGGAGTGAAATGAGGATTTCATTTCAATACTGCTCACACTCATCAAATAGCCATCATAACGCTTCATAACAATGGCAGATTTGTTTCACGCAAATGTGGTCCCGATTTCCCAGCTGCAAAGCAGGGGAAGGGGGTTGTTGGTGATGACTGAAATGAAACAGCGCATTTGTTTCAACTGTTTTCATTTTTAAGTAATTAGTGTCATTACATAACTGTATTCGAATTGGCTGAAGAGAGAGAGAGCGTTACCAAAAATTAGCTGGAGATGGCAGGTTCAAAACCTGGGTGACATTACAGCCATGTGGCTGCAAATCAAAGAGGTCACGTGCTCTGTAAGGGAGGGATGCAATCCACTCTCTTCCCTGTCAATCACAGCGGCACCAGCCAATCACTGGCGTATGTGAGATTGTGCATACAAAGAGGATGGATAGCATATTCCTCTGAGTGTTTCACACCTCCCCTGACAATGCATAAGCAGGTACTTAAAAAAAATGTGTTTGCTTGCACCACTTGCCTTCATCCTTCCCAGTCAGGAGGGATCATGTGATCACGAAGAGATATTTGATTGCTAGGAGTCAGCCATGAAGAAATTAGGAGGGAGAAATTGAAGGGTGGGGAGGGATCTGGCTGAGTTAATCAGACTGTAAAGGATTTCTGATGCCGTGCTGACACCTTAGAAAGATTCGCAAATTAGTTTAGTCTTCGTGTTCACAATAATTTTTCTGTAAATGAAGCTGAGAGACTGCTGACGCTGGAGTGTCGTTCTGCACTGTAATAGAGTCAGGTCTTTCCCCAGGAAAGGGGAAAAGAAAAGAAAGAAAGAAACAAATTTATTTCAAAAGGAAGGTGAGTATAACAAACACAGTACAACAACAGTTTAAACTAATATGCACTTCACTAGCAGTGATTTAGACTTACCCCATATCATATCATAAATGAACCAGAATCATAGCTACAATATACTGCGATATTCTACCTAACATCATGAAACATCTGGCTCTCATTTTCAGAAAAACCTGTCAATATTCATATTCCCCTGGCTGTTCCTGAGAATGTGAAAAAAGGTGAGATCATGAAATGGCTTCTGAGTGTGTACTCCAAGCAGCCATTTGACTCCAAAGTGTGATGGAGTTCATGGCAACAACTGTTTGGTTTTGGTGCGATATTTAGCCCTTTTGCATTCAAAGCTAAAATGACATACTAGGTATCAACAGATTTGATGCAGTCTCAGGGTTCATATCATAGCATGGACTTTACCAGTTCAAAAACAGAGCAGATAACAAAGTATTTCAAAGTACAGGCAGAGGATCATTGTCTGCCTGAGACTTCTCTTCATAACACGCTGTACGTTTCCTTAGTAGATAGAAGCTATGTACCTCATAGAGGGTGAGACCCAGCATTGTCCTGTGGAAATCAGCATGGACTTTCTGGGAAGAGACGGCACCTTTATATATCCAATATGTGTCCTAACATCTCTAAAATCCCAACATACACCTCTTTTCCAAAGGCACATTCATGCATATGAAGCTCACCCTTGACATGGGCATTGAGGCTCCTCAATATCATCACAGAGGCTGGCTTTTGCCACCTCACTGATAATCTGGTTAATCTTTGGCATAGAGAATGAGACATCTATTTTCCCAAAAACAAGCCGAAATGTGCACTCATCTGACCATAGCACCTGGTTGTGAGTAGGCTGAAAAATGGATCCCCATATTGGATTGTCCTTGGGTTTCAAGAGTGGCCCTAGTCAACTACTCACAAATGAATGTCAGCCACACCCAGGTTATGCCAGGGCTACATGGCAAATAAGTGGACCTGGACCTTAAACGAGCATCTTAAATGGGTTCCACTTGGGTCAAATAAGTGCACCCACTTTGGGAAGCAGATAGGGCCCTATGTAGGTTCTAGTTGGGTTACAAATGGGAAATTAATTGCTGTGTGGGCTTAGTGGTCAAGGCTATGGGTTACTGATCCAAAGGTCAGTCGTTCAATCCCCACTATCACCACTGTTGGGGCCTTGAGCAAGGCCCTTAACCCTCAACAGCTCAGTTTTATAAAAATGGTAATTGTAAGTTGCTCTGGAAAAGAGTATCTGCCTAATGCTTTAAATACAATGTGGGCAGTTGGCATGGGATCCATGGACAATCAGATTTTTCACTTACTACCCTCATACAAGTGCTGACTGGGTAGGAACATTGTAGCAAGTGTCATGAGTGACTTTGTCGCTGGAAATGTTTTTTCTTTGAATATTAAGATACTTTAAATGCAAAAGTCCTTTAAATCTTCACTCACTGGCACAAAACATATTTGCTTTCAGGCAAATATTGTGGAACTGAACCTCATATAGAAAATGGATACGTTGCGCAGCTAAAAGGTGGAATGAGATTGTCAGTTTGGTGTTCAGATCTTTACAAACTAGAAGGACCAGTTGAAGTTGCTTGTGTTTATGGGGAGTGGACTGAGCTTCCGGTGTGTAAACGTAAGTAATCTTGCCATGTTCAACATGCCAGTGAGGGAACAAATGAAATCAAAACTCGGTAAGATTTAAAAATGGTTTATCATTGTTTTCTTGGTTTCCAGCTCCATGTAAACTGAACAGGACATGCCTTGAATTTGGTAATGGATACCTGATGGAGGGCGAAGTGATGAGATACTACTCACATAGAACCCAAAAGGAAGGAACCGTCAGATGTGTCAATGGAAAAGCAATCTATGAAGGATGTAGGTGTATCTGGAGCATTTTAGTGAAATAAATATTTATTCATTCATTCACACACTGAATCGCTTATTGCTACTGGGGTCACAGGGAGGCTGGAGCCTATCTCAACGGATTCTGGACGATGGTGGGATGCCCCCTGAAGAGATTGCCAGTTCATCACAGTGCCAACACATACAACCATTCACATTTACACCTAGGGGAAATTTGAAACAGCCTAATGTGCATGTATTTTGGACTGTGGGAGGAAACCGGAGCACCCAGAGATAAGCATAAGCTTACCGCATAAGCTTGAGGAGTGCATGTAAACTCTACTCAGAAAAACCCTAGCCAAGCCCAGGATTAGAACCAAAGACCTCTTTACTGTGAGGCAGATGTGCAAACCACAACATGGCTCCCATATTACGACCTGTTATTTATCATTGTTCATTCATTCCTTCATTTTTTTTAACCATTTAGTCCTTATTAGGGTTATGGGGAGGCTGGCACCTGTTGTTGTTGTTATTATTATTATTATTATTATTATTATTATTATTATTATTACTGAATCGGAGTAAATAGGTTGTTACTTCTTCCTACTCCTTTTTGAGCATGTTAAAGATGATAGATGTATGTTTTTTTTAAACTTCATTTTGTGACTTTTGTTTTTTGTTTTGTCCGAAATAAATAAAATAATACTATTACAAATTATTAGCATTATTTTTAAACTCTTTTGCATTAAACAATTTAATTTATTGTATTTAGAGGTTGTTTTTATGTTTGCAGGTAATTAATACTTTAAAGTGAAGTATAAAAGCACCTATAAATATAACACACAGGCTATAATAAAGCTAAAATCCCAGGAGAATGATGATGTAATGAAGAGGGTGTCAGAAGAGTAACACTATCTGTGGTTCAGAGCTAACACTGATATTAAATCTCAATTCAGATGGATTGATTCACGTCTATGTCTCTTGTTTTGACAGTGATCTGTCCCGACGACGAAATCTGATAAACCTGCATTGTCAGAGCTCCTCGTACTGATCAAGGATCTTCCTTCTCACAATAAACCCTGGCTTTTTAACCCGAATAAGAAGAGCACTTTGTGCTGGAGGATTAACTTGCTTCATTCCTGATGTCTTCTTCAGCAGTTAGTGTTTAATAACTACAGTGCAATTAAAGAGGAAGTAGTTACATTTTCCAGAAGGAGGAATGGACAGAAATCTGAAGCAATTGAGGCGTTAAATAAAAAATAAATCCAAATCTGACATTATTAAAGCTGATCAATGATAACAATGGTTCTGCCTTATCATATCTTTGATATAAACAATTTTTAAAAATCTAAACCGTTATACATGGTCTGTTCCAATTTAAGGTTGGTTTCTCTATAAACTGCTCTGTGTGTTTAATTGATTTTTAGTAAATTATTAAATAGCTGACTGTTGATTACACGACTTTTGGAAAGGAGACAGTAGTTTAGCAAAAAGCAAATCTGATTGCTTCTCATTCAAAAAGTACTGAGTAATTCCATTTGAAATCACTAAATATCAAAACATTCCTGAGTGACCTCCTCAGATTTCCTTCCTACTTGCAGATTCTCATGGCCTCGAAGTCAACAGACACTGTGCAAAATTTTGAGAAAAAAAATGTATTTTAGGTTTAGAGATATAGAGGCCATAAAAGTGGACACAGCCCCAATTTCAGAGTAAAAAATGTATCATGAGAAAACTTCCCATTTTTAATCAACAATAACTTTTTAACAATTAAAACTAGAAGCATGAAATTTGCAGGGGTTGTTCTTTATTATAAAATAATAATCATCATAATAATAAAAATAATAATAATAATAATAATAATAAATTTTATTTAAAAGCACTTTTCAGAATACCCAAGGACACTGTACAGTAAAAGGCACACATATATATATAAAAAAAACACAAGAAACATTGAAAGTGAGTGTGTGACTAGGTAGTGTAGGATTGTCTGAGCAGGTGGATTTTGAGTCTGGGTATGAAGAGTGGCAGAGAATCAATAGTACGGAGGTCAGGAGGGAGAGAGTTACAGAGCTGGGGAGCAGAGCGACTGAACGCTCTACTCCCCATGGTAACAAGGTGAACGAGCTGGAGAGTGGAAGAGGAGTGCAGTGAGCGAGCAGGAGTGGGTATGTGAAGGAGAGCAGATATGTATGGTAGAGCCAGGTTGTGAAGCGCTTTGAAGGTCATGAGGAGTATTTTGAAATTAATTCGCTGTCTTACGGGAAGCCAGTGGAGCTTTTGTAAGACGGGGGTGATGTGGTGAATGGTGGGGGTCTGTGTGATTATGCGTGCTGCAGAGTTTTGGAGAATCTGCAGTTTCTGGAGGGATTTATTGAGGAGACCAAAGAGGAGTGAATTGCAATAGTCAATCCGGGAGGTAACGAGACTGTGAACAAGGATGGCAGTGGTGTGGCAAATGTACCAAAATGTCCCAGACCCTAAAATATAGGTCTCACAAGATACATATTCACAGATTTATGGCCTACAGTTTTAGCGAAACCCAGTGTCTACAATATCCTCTCTATGCGATAGGGAATTAAATACAGAGAACTATGTAGTAAACTCAATAGCAAAATGGTCAAACTCTTTTTGACACTAGTCCTTGGCGCCGTCCGTTGATTATGTAAAGATTAAAACATGACAGTTCTACGTCACCTGAGCTGGTCGATTATCCATGAGAATCACTGCTGCTGCCTTTTAATAAATCAGATTTGAAGCTTTGGATCACAGGTGTCAAGCTCAAGGCCTGCGGGTCAAATCCGCCCCTCCAACTCATTTTCAGTGGCCTGCGAGAGCTTCTAAAGTATACGATTATCATACACTCTTTGCATCAATTATTACCATGAAATGTAATTCATTATCCATCCACTAGGTTATCAACATATTTTGAGTAAACAGCTAGCCATTCATGATTAGCTAAATTGAAAGATTGCAAGATAGCTTGTCACTGTCAAGTGCTGTTAGAAAAGGAAAACGAATCAAAATGCAGATTTTATGGCTGCCCTTTTTCAATTGATTAATAAAAATGACTTGCACTCAAGCTGTTACTATAGAAACGATAACAGATTAGAACAAATCACAGCTTCCCTTCACATCTCCTGACCAATTTTCGGAAACTACTCAGAACCTCCTGCCCAAGTAGGACATATTCCGGTGGAAAGGTCCAGATCTTCTTGATGTGCTTTGTTCTTGTTCAAAGAGTTCTAACACTACTTGACTTTTAATAACAATAAAACACAATGCAATCAGATGAAAAGAAGCAGATGTCCTTTATTTTTCTTCACACCAATCAAACAGGTATGCAAGTAAAAGAAATCAGCTAACAGCAATCATCCATTGTAGCCTACGCTAATCTAGTCTAGTCTAGTCTGGTCTGACGTCCAATCTGGTCCGATCACGTACCTCACATACATCGTCTACCGTCTGAAAAACCCTTCAAAAATCCCCTGCATTTATACTCTTAGTTGTGTTGAGTCAGCTTCCTGTTCCGTTTTCTTTTCTGAATTAATTTCCCCTTATGTTTGCACTTTGGTTATTTTGGCTCCTCCTATTGTGCATGATTTGTTATTTCTAATTATGTTCATATTTTTCCCCTTGTATGCCCATCGGTGACCTCATATCCCCTCGTATTTTTCCCATTATTTTCTTGCTCGACTTGGGCATTTTAATAAATTTGGCGCTTCATCTACAAGCACCAATTTCCTTGTCATTGTTATTTTAGTCTTTTGTGCTGAGCAGATGGATCATCCCTTTTCAGCCCTGCATTCTTCTTTCAGGTCAACTTGACCTCTCAAAACATGTGTGAGTACTTTGTCTTTTCTCTATTTTAGGAAATGCTTTTATTCTTCTAAATTTAATTCTCTTTTATGAAGCTTTCTATAGTTATAAAGTTATGTGTCTTTGGCCTTGTCTTAGCATGCTTCTGTAATTAATCTGTCATCTTGATGACTTAAAGCTGCATCCTCAGGTCATAGTGACCCTTTTTCCCTATTTTGGTGTATATCCTGGGCTTCATGCCTTCTAAGCGTCCCATTATATTTTGATTTGCTCATGTGCGAGATTATAGTTGATTACATAGTCACAGGTCATGCCCTTTACTCATTGCTTTCCTGGCTTTACTTCTGTTTTAGCTCAGTCAGCCAGTCGCAACCTCTTTAAAAGAAGGAGAAGTGTTATACAACGTACTGTCTGCTGACCCCCTTGATTTTATGAGTTTTCTGGCAGATATCCAATTTCCACCTGCGTCTCCTGTCATTCATGAGGAAGCCATCTCATCTCAACCAGAGACATGTGATCAATGTACTCAGACTGACGGTGTTACTTCTGATGGCTATTCCACTGCTTCATCTTCTCCTCCGGGGTCACCTTTTATCCTTTTGGCTTCCCCTGACCACTCCACGCCAGCACAATCTCCAAGGTCTCTCGTTATTGATGAGCCCATGGATTGGCCTGATTTGTTCCTGAGCTATTATTCACCAACCAGTCCCACTAGCATATAGAGACTGACATAACACTTAACACTTTTATAATAAAAATAAATGAGTAAAGCTCGGTGTATTTTAATTGGTGTTCCATTTTTCTTTGAGTTGGCTAGGCAGCGTCCAGTGTTGGGAAATCCGCAGTGATGAAATCCTGCAGTGGATTCATGATTTCTGGTAAACAGAGGGAGGAAGGTAAATCATTAACGCTTCTTATAAACAAAGCAGCTTGTATTTTTTTGTTTGTGTTTTGAAGGAAGGTGTATGAGAAGGTTTTACGCTGCACTCAGAGCTGAAGTCGAGCAGACATGATGAGGATCTTCATCCTGGTTTTTTCTTTATGTTCGTATCAGGCGGTGACAGGTAAGAGCTCTCGAACACTGTGATTACAAACCTCTTTATGTAGATCTCTGCTGTGGAAAAGATCTGGCATCCTGTTCCACGTTCAGGTCACCACCATGAGCACAGGTTAGAAAACAGGTCATTTAATCAAGCTGGAAATGATGGGGTGTAATGTTAGAAGAGCAGTAATTACGAGTCTCAGTCGCTTTAAGATTACTTTCCTGTACTTAACTTGTACTGGATTACATCAGGCATTACATTTTAATAACATACTCAGG
>JAQNCB010000010.1:19564546-19576830 GCA_030068295.1 Euristhmus nudiceps | reverse complement strand
TCCACTACTCTTTCCCATAACTTCATTGTATGGCTCATCAACTTTATTCCTCTGTAGTTGCCACAACTCTGCACATCAGAGGGTGGATGAAATGCCCATTGCAAATACCTTGAAAATGAGGTCAAGGTCATGGTAATCGAGCATGGTCTGAAGCTTGACCAGGGGCATCACTGTACCGAATTGGCTGAGTGTGGATCAATTATTTCTTGAAATATCAAGTGAAACCATTTTTGATTACACCCGCACGCCCGCAAACGTGATGATGAAATACATTCAGTATAATAACACCTATGATGCACAGAAGACACATAAAAACTAATAATAGGAATGACCAGGTACCACTTTCTACAATATTATCATGATGTATTTCTATACGATTTGTATTGCAATTGTGCAAATATCGCAATTTTATAAATAACCTGATTTGATGTTACAATTTAGGGTGGCACAGTAGTGCAGCGGTTAGCGTGTCTGCCTCACAGCACGAAGGGCAGGATTTGATTCCTGGCCTCGGGGAGTTTCTCCATGGAGTTTGCGTGTTCTCTTCCAGTGCTTGCATGGGTTTCCTCAAGACACTCCATTTTCCTTCTACAGTCCAAAAACATGCACAGGAGGTGAATTGGTTGTTCCAATCACCCCTAGGTATGGGTCTGAATGGTTTATGTGTGCTGGCCCTGCAATGGCCTGGCGAGCTGTTCGGGGTATACCCTGCCTTTGTCCAGAGTCGGCCGAGCTGTGCGCCAGCCTTCCCGCAACCCTAATTAGGATTAAGTGGCTTAAAAAATGAACAAATGGATATTACAATTTTTTCTGCAATTTTAAAGCCATGAACCATGTAAAAGAGAGTTGGTTAACTGTATTTATATGCAAATTTTGCTAATTATTCGCTCCTAACAGACTAACATGCTGTGCTGTTTACCAATGTGGGAAAGCATAGAGAATAGCAAAGGGGACCCCATTTCTAGGACTACAGAGGAACCGCAAAATCTGACCACGTCGAAAAATCAAACATATGAATAAATTATTTTTTTTAAAACTTTGATTTTAGACCCAGTGTGGCGATAAATGAATCCTCAATCTTGTGCATACACACGTAGCTGTACACATACAGCACTGCACCTAATTGAGGAACAAATATGCTTTAGAAAGATTTATCTGAAGTATTTTTGATAGCATAAGTTCTTTAAATGAGAACCTGTCAATCAATCAGCCCTGATTAGGACTGTCACGGTGTCGCTGTCTCACAGGAATATGACTGGACATGTCCAACTACAGACTAAAATTCATTTTCTTTCCCACCATTTTCTCCCTAATTTAGCTGTATCCAATTCCCACCCATCAAGTTTTGCCTTCCCTATCATACGACCACCACTGACCAGGGAGGATTGAAAGCATGCACACACCCCCTCCGTGACATTCAACGCTAGCCACTCGCCTCTTTTTCGAACTGCGGCACATGCGCATTTGGGGGCGGTCTAACACACTCGGAGGGAAAACGCTATTCGCCCACTCACATGAATGAGCTCACAGACCCCCATGATTGGCTGGTGATCGCTGTGATTGACAGGGAAGTTAGTGGCTGACACCCTCCTATGAGAGCTCGGCCAAATAGCTCCCGTGGACTCCCGGCACAGATGGCTGAGCACTGCAGTCTCCAAGTTAATAGCTGTGCACCTTGTCAATGCGCCACTCGGAAGCCCTAAAATACATTTTCATGTGTTTGTTTTTTTGTTTTGTTCTGTCTTGTTTTTTTTTTTTAACCAAATCTCATTTTTACTTAAACAGTTCCATTCTGTGTCCAGCGGCAACTCCTCCAAAATCTGACAATCCCCTTCTGGACTCGCCGAACTCATACCACAGCTCAGTTTCAATGCAGAC
The DNA here is from genome assembly GCA_030068295.1 of Euristhmus nudiceps. NCBI lineage: Eukaryota > Metazoa > Chordata > Actinopteri > Siluriformes > Plotosidae > Euristhmus > Euristhmus nudiceps. The sequence continues at coordinate 19,574,952 of JAQNCB010000010.1, read as the reverse complement.
AGCATGCAACTACCACAAAAACCCCTTTGAAATGTGCTGTAGCTGAAAATAGCCGATGCTGCCACCTCTGCTGTTGCTGTTAACATGATATAACTTTATAATGCACAACTCCTATCAAAGAGACAGAAGGCCATGCCTTGCATGACTAAATGAAACAAAACAATTCTCTATTTCAGGTGAAGAGGCGCAGCACACCGCCATTCTCCGCGGGGTTTATTTTTGGCGCATAGCACTGCCTTTCAAAGCAGACACTCATTTTCATTTTCAGTTCTAATGGCCTTTTATAACCTCACCTAAAATCTGAAAAAAAACAAGAACACCTAAAGGATTCAACACTTCTATTAAACACCCAATGATATGAAAAGAGACCTCAGTATCTAGAATTCTTTACCACCAGCTTTTTAATTAATCCCATGATCTTGTGAAATCATATCATACTCACCAGGTGATATCACAAAGAAAGGTCAAGCAGTAACATGCCGAATCACGACAGAGCAAAAAACAAGTTTTCAGTGACTGATGAGAGAGATAGAAAACTATATAGGGACAGAGCATTCGAGAATGTGGGATGTGAGTGACACAATAAAGCCAGGTCCTAACCTGCAGTTTGACGTATCCAACGCTGTCACCTGCAGGGTACAATGGAGGTGCAGGAGTAAGCCCTATTCCTGCGTATTCATTCCCTTGCTCATCCTCACTCATCTGTCCGGCATTGGGAAGAGATGCAGGTGTCAGAGGCAGCGGAAACGCAGGAACAGGAGGAGGGGGGAGTGGGCGCTCTTGGATCCAACTGCCCTTGCGAGATCCCATTCCTCCTGCCATGGGTTTCACTTCAGCAACTGGCAAGGCAGGAAGTGGCCTCCGTGAGAGAGACTCCTGAGAGGGCAGACGGGGTCTTGTTTGACTCTGTAAAATGGTGGTAGAGTCTTCAAGAGCTCGACGGACCATCGTGAGCAGACTGTCTGCAGGAGGGGAGGGTCCGCACACCGAGAGAGCAGGGAGGAGGTCTGCAAGACGTGACCATGCTTGCTGTAGCGAAGGCGGCACGTCGCCAGAGTGACCTGCTTTCCACACGGACAGGATTTCAGCCAGTGATGCAGCCAGGTCCCGGGAAGGTGTGCTAGTGACCGAGGCCAAGCTTAGCGCTGATTGGACGAGAGGTGAGACAGAGCTCTTCCATTGGATGTCACCTGACCCCGTGCTGGACGCTGAAAGACGGCAGGCGGGAATGTCCATCGCGAGAGCAGGCATGTCGTATATGCCGCCGTCTGCTTCAGAAACATCGTCAGACACTAATTCGGTTCTAGACCTTCCAGGACTGGGGATGGAGTAAACCTTGGCATTTCCTCTCGCTTCACCCAGTGAACCAGGCATTTCGCCCGAGTCCAAAGGCAGACCTGGAAGACTTGGAACGCTGTACACGTCTTCTTCTATGTCTTCACTCAGAGGGAGCGATGCCGGGACATTGTAGGTCTGCTGCTCGAGGTCTGAGGGTGGATTGAGGGCATGGGTGGGAACATCGTAAATCTGACATACAGTAAAGGAGGAAGCAGGGGAGAGAGAGAGAGAGAGAGAGAGAGAGAGAGGGCAAGAGAGAGGATGTTATTCACACGGACTACAGAATTGTTCTTATTCTACCCCTCAGAGGCATCTGTCACTTCCAGCTACTGTTGCATTTAAAACACACAAAAGCCTTCTTCATGAAGCCACTGTTTTAGAGCTGAACTTTCTCCATCTTTCTAACACTGGGGGCTGTGTATAAAGGCTAAACTGTGCTCCATTTCTTCAGGACTGTGATTTCTTTACAGAGAGTTGGCTCTGTGTCCTTTCCCTGCAGTGACGCAGGCTCTGAGCAGCCTTGTTGAGAGCTCTTGTGGCTTAACGTTGGCTCGGAATAAGAGCACGGACATAGCAGCTGTACTTTCCACCGTCCTTATTAAAAAAAAAAAAAAAGCCGGATCTCTGGATTAAGAGTGTGTGTCATTAAACTTCTACAAGCAGTAATTACATATTTATAGATGTAACTATACTTCGGTTTAGCGATGGATAAAAGGGCTAACTCCACAAGCATATCTGTGGCAAGCGTAATCATTAGTAGGAAGGGTGTCACGTCACAGCAGCTAGTCCTCCTAGGACAGACGGGTGTGACCAGCTGAGCAAGAGGAAGGCAACAGACACGAGGAATTATCTCCCAGCAGTGAAAAACAGGTGTGGCCCTAACACGGGGGAATGGCTTTTTGCTCGTAAGAGAGACTGCCATTAAGAAGTGATTGTATGAATAATGACCGACATGCTGGTAAAATGAGGAACAGATGCTATGGAGACTTTATCATGTTGCTTTTTACCTCTGATCCCTGTTCAGTGAGTACGGGGACTGTACGGGGGGTGTTATAGATGCTCTCGCTCTCCTCAGTACATACTGTAGGAATTGGTTGCTGCCACCTGTTTGTAGGAGGAGTGTCATATACCTATAAAAAGAACAAATGTATTACTAAACTGTCGCTATAAATGCTTAACAAGAATTTTATTAGAAAAAATAGGTTACCTTAACCTTGCACAAGTGCTGTGCACAGCAGATCTTAATAATAATTACTGAAGAAAAGTGCTAACGTGGGTGGCATGGTGGCGCAGTGGTTAGCATATCTGCCTCACAGCAAGAAGGTCGCAGGTTCGATTCCCAGCCTTGGGCATTTCTGTGTGGAGTTTGCTGTTCTCCCTGTGCTTGCGTGGGTTTTCTCCAGGTACTTCCGATTTCTCCATGGTGTTTCCCTGCAATGGCCCAGCGAGATGTCCAGGGTGTACCCTTCCCTCACCCAGAGTCGGCTGAGATAGGCACCAATCTCCCCATGACCCTAATTAGGATTAAGCGGTTTGGAAAATGAATGAATGTTTACCTCGTGTGCGGTTACGGTGACTATTCCTATGAGCAGAGATTTTTACATCAAGTATCTTTAAATTTTTAATGGTTAAGAGTTAATGTGCTTAGATCTTGTGAATGCAGTGGTAAAAGTGGTTTTGTAAACGTGCGGAATGCCAAATAGTGACACAAGCATCTTTTATGACCAATTCTTAATAATATTGTAAATAATAATGTAATTTGCAGATCGGCAATGTTGTGTTAATGCAAAATAAACAAATAAATACACAGCACACTCTCAAGGTTGGTAAAGTTTTAAGTCCACCGGGGAGGGGGTATGGTGGTGGTTAGCTCAGTAGTTCATACTGGCTACTCTGCCACCCATCTCTACCAACTCTGGGCAGCTCACCAGAGTGTCGCAGGGCCAACACTCACACAACCACTCTCACCTAGGGGTGATTTTGGAACAGCAAATTAGCTTACTGTGCATGTTTTTGGGGAGAAAACCAGAGGAAACCCACACAAGCACAGGGAGAACATGCAAACTCCACACAGAGACACCCAGGCTGGGAATCGAACCCAGGCCTTCTTGCTGTGAGGCAGACGTGCTAACCACTATGCCACCATGCTGCATTAGGTAAAGTCCTGCACCAGTAATTTGTATACCTGTGATGTCACACTAACTGAAATTTGATGTAAAAACTCACCTGGAAAATTGGTAAAACTTGACAGATTATCACCAGGTAAAAAAAACAGGCATTCGTAACACATTACAAATTCAACATTGCTGCTCTGTCAGTCAAAAAGACTATTGTACTGTAGAGCTATTCTGTGAGCCGTGTTTTTCGGCGCCGATCCGAATCTAGCAGTGAAATTTTCATGATGTCATCGCAGCTGGGCAGAGAGACAGGTGAATCGGGGTTTTTTTCCTAATGCCTCACTACATTTTCACGGAAATCATTGCAGCATCACATAAGTGCAATAAGATGAGTTAAAAAACCTTACCACCCATCCCTGCAAACACACCGGTTGATTGTATTCCACAAATATAAACAGCCCCAGCATCAGTGCAAACTCTTTACAGCCATCCGTGTATAAAGAGAACATCATTATATAAAGATCAAGAATGTCGCTTTACTCTTCCATTATTGTTTTTACCTGATCATCATGTTTTTCATCATCAGCAGCGACGCACTCCTTCTTTATCTTCTGCACATCCTTTTTCTTCCCTCCATCTTTACCCATCAGTCTTTGTTTCTCCTCTTTAGCAGTCTCAGGAGGTCCTGCTTGCATAGTAGGTTTTGTGGTCGGCGATGGCGCCTGACCCTGAGGTAAATCCTTCCGGGTCACACTTCTAACAGGCGGTGCTGGTGGAGGAGGTTTACGGCCAAAGTTTGGAGACCCAGGCAGACCGGATTTCCCAGTTCGTACAAGAAGAGGGGATCCCTTCACTGTAGCCTGTGACGTTTTTCCGCGACCCACGGGGGGAGTGGCGCACTGACCTTGAGGTCTGGCAGATGACCTGCTTATAGGAGGTGTGTTTACATTCTGTCCTGAGGCAGCGGATACCACGACAGATCCAGAAGATAACTTGCGCTCGGTTTGTGGAGTCCTTGTCATGGCTATCCCTGGTGCACTTGGAGTCTGGTACATTCCAGGAACATCCTGACCTGCTTTAGCTTGGCCGTCTTGAAGCACAGGCACTGGAGCAGTGTTCATGGGGGTTTGATAAAAATCCTCATCTGGCAAAGTTGCCACAGTTGGCCGAGGAACCAAATAGCGGGCGTCTGAATGACCGGTGACGCCTGACTCTCTCGGGCTCAGATAAGCAGCTTCATTTCCTGATTCTGCTGTAGATCTTGGTACAGCACTGGGCGACAAGTACACTGCCTCAGAAGAACTCTGAGATCTGTACTGTGCCCCAAGTGGTGCCATTGTGGCAGGGGTCTGATATACCGAACCCACTTCTCCTGCTCGTCCTCTGAGAGACGGTGAGCGTGGACGTCCTTCAGCTCCAATATCTGCCCATTCAGGTCGTGGCCTGGCACCAGAACTGGAATGAGAGCGTGGGCGACTGTTTGGTCCTGAAGCCCCTCCAGGACTCTGGTACACACCTTCAGCCAGGTTGGGAGGAGAGAGATACACTCCGTCACCATCTCCCAGGTGGTGCCCATTAACGTAGCCCTGCTGAACAGGAGAAAGATAAACTGAGTTCACACTCGGAGTACGGCGTGCATCTGGTGCTGTCTGGAGGAGCCGTAAACGATTAGCAGGGGCAATGCCTTGGCGGCCATGAAGGGAGCAGAGCCACCAGCCCGGCCCGCCGTCTTGCTCCTGCTCCAGCACCATCAAGATGTCGCCTTTCCGGAAAGCCAACTCCTCCGGACTCTCGGCTGCGTTATCATACAACGCCTTCGCTAGGACGGTCTGTAAGAAAAAAGTGGGGGTATAAAAAAAGTAAACACAGAAGGAAAAACGGAATTCGATTAGCATGGGATTCAAAGTGGAGAAAAACAAACAAGTGTGACAGAGATAGTCATGGGGAATACGGATAAAATCTTGGCATGGAGAGCAAGAGTGAGAAAACAGAAGAAGGAAGTGTACCGGGTTGTGTGTTTGCTGGATCTGTGTCAAGAAAAAATAGGAATGGAAAATACAGAATGCAATAAGAAATCAAACCGAGATAATATTAGACAGAGTGAAAGAAACTGGAAAGAACCTGAGCAGGAAATACTCTGATTACTAGAAAATATTAGAGACGGAAGGATTTGGCTGCTATGCTTTTATGCATTAATAGCCGAATAAAAACCACAGGCCTTGCTTGTTCATGTGGATATTCGGTGCATATGAAGGAACAGGCTGCCGTATTACGCCACAGCAGCATGCCAGAAATGCCACTCATAACACAATTTGGCGAAGTCAGTCCAAAGTGTACGGATTTAAAAAGCTTGAAATCCGTTTTCCCGACCGCACTTTGTAGAGATTTATATTACTCGAGGTAATTCAGCTCGGCTTAGACTTGCACAAGTTCTACTGGCAGAACAGGACTAACCCAAACAGCAAGCTGAGCCAAACACACAGCCTGTTATACAGAATAGCCCTCCAGTTTACATCAGTTCAGCAGATTACACAAACAGCAGATATAATGACCTTGGTTTTCTGCTTACGTTACAAACACAACGTGAGAGAAGCTGCAAAAAAGACTGAAACGTTCCTGTTTCCTTTCAGCACAGATAGGAGCTGCGGTTGAATAAAAAGCTATACAAATTCAAGACTCATCCTTTCAAATGAGAAATAAAACAGAGAGCTGTTTCTGGGAATGGGATGATGTCGTCATGCTGTTTGCACTAACCCCATTTCCCACTAAAGCCTCATTCAATTAGCTGATATCTGCTCAGATACTAACGATTCACAGTCCAATAATCCAGATGTGTGTGTCAGATGATCCCCCATTAAATATGCTGCAACGGAGCAGCACAGATAACTCCTATGCAAATGAAGTCAGTGCTGAAGAGTCGATTCAAATGAGCTCATGTGCGGTTGTAGGTTGATTTTTACTCTTTAGCTTATCCTAGTCCGGGCAGTGTAAGATCAGCATTATTTCTACTGACTGACAACTGGTTACTAACCCTATACATATGGTAAGTGTGACGTTACTGGCTGCCTTTATTAAAGCACAATAGAGTCAATAAGTAAATGAGAGCGAGAAAGGGAACAGATGATAACGAGAGGAATGAGCGGGGGAAGGGGTTCCACATCTGTCCCTGGGTTTTAGGGGTCCTTTTGTCATCCGCTCAGCCCGTACCTCTCTCGTTTTGCTTGTCTTTCTCTTTCTGTCTCCCCCGGGGGCGAACTGCCCTGGGACAAGCTGAGCCCCGATCGCTTCTCCAGCTCTCTCCCAGTGGAATTTCAACTGATGATGCGCAACAACAGTGGATTTAACATCCACCAAAGTTTGCATGGCAGACTGCAAGGTCTTAAATAAATGAATAAACAAAGAAACAAGTAAATAAATAAGTAAGGACACACACTTACAGAGAGGGACATGACTGCCACCAATGTCTGTGTTGACGCTCAGCCCGGGTGTGCGCTGGTTCTGTCTGGTCAGGCTATTATTCTCGTCACTTATGCAGCATGCAACCCATGTGTACATCCGTCAGAGCCAGGCGTTGACTCAGATGTCCCGGTGGTGTACATAAGACTGGCGTGCTGTCAAAAACGCTCGTTTTCTTGCATCAAGAAGAATCGATTTGCACACTGCAGACAGTCTTCTTCGCTGTTTACACGATCTTCCATAACTTTATCTCCTGATCTGTACCTGCGATTAAAACTATATATTTGAAATACTTTTTATAGTGTTGGTTAATATATTTAAGTAGATAATGCAGCAAAGCCAGAAGTAAACTGGTGTGAATAATAATGATAATAAGAACAATAATATGAAGGTAATATTTTAAGGGTTCGTCTTTCAAAATTACAACCTTTACAAATTCAAATATTAAATGAGCATCTATTATCTGTTAGTGACATAGTAATAAGCATAGTAATTAATCTGTTGGCTTTATTATCTGTTAGTAACATAGTAATAAACATAGTAATGAATCAGTTGGTTTTATTATCGGTTAGTAACAGTAATAAACATAGTAATGAATCAGTTGGCTTTATTATCTGTTAGTAACATAATAATAAACATAGTAATGAATCAGTTGGCTTTATTATCGGTTAGTAACATAGTAATGAATCAGTTTGTTTTATTATCAGTTAGTAACATAGTAATAAACATAGTAATGAATCAGTTGGTTTTATTATCGGTTAGTGACATAGTAATAAACATAGTAATGACACAGTTGGCTTTATTATCTTTTAGTAACATAATAATAAGCATAGTAATGAAACAGTTGGCTTTATCTGTTACTAACATAGTAATAAGCAGAGTAATGAATCAGTTGGCTTTATTCAATTACTTTAACGTTTAATTGTGAAATAAACACCATTTATATGTTGTTGTATATTTAGAAATGTATGTCTTATTAATATATTATGGAACCTACTCTGGTTTGTTTATGTTTAAGGATATTATCGAAGAAAATATAAAAGAAAAAAGTATAACAAGAAGAAGAAGAAGGGGTGATACATGTTTATTGAATCCCCCCCTCAGGGATTTTGAACAGCCACGTTTCATTCCCAGCCCATAAACCCCATTAAATACACTCGCTATGCTAGTCATGCGATCGTCTCCCGTTCACAACAAAAGGAGCTTGATGTGCGTGTGAAATGAGCGCTTTCGAACCGTGAGTGCAGGAGGTAATGTACGGTCTGTACATCCATCATGGGCGCGTTACAACCTGAAATAACCTGGATTCGCTTTTCAACAAAGACGCTCCGAGATGAACATGAGAGTCAAACAAATGAGCAAAACGGAAAGAAACAGCGTCTTACCGTCACTCTAGCGAGCAGACATCACGGAAAAGGAGGGATGAGGAAAGACAGGAGGGATTACATTCCGAGAATCGGGGCTGTGTTTAAGGTTCTTTGCTGTTTTTCCTGCTTCATTTGCACTGCTCCATTTGCTCAGCCCAACCCCCGGCCTTCTGCACGGGCCGCTCGGGTTTGGAATCACACACACACACACACACACACACACACACACACACGCACGCACGCACGCACTAACCAGGCGAAGCGCTTTCCCCCCTTTACGATCATGAACACGCTAGCACTCTGCCTCCTGCTGGGAAACTTCAGGAACTGCTACACGCTCAATCACTACAAATAAATAAAAAGGTCTTTCACTTTTTTTTATTTCACACTTTTGTGGCCTAATGCATTAACCATAAATAAACCATAAATATGCATAAGCCATAAATTCAAAAATGTACAGATTGAATCTGAATACAATATTCCGCTTTGTTGATATGCTTAATAGAGAGTCATTGGCATGAATTGACAAATATCTGTAAATATTATGACAGAATAATTTTAAGAGCATGTAAAGAAATCATAGACACAGTCCTTTGTGTTTTGGCCCACATAGTTTTCTTTCCTCAACTCAGACTGCACCTGTTACACCGAATTTAATTTTGGCATGTCGTGTGGGTGTGTGTGTGTGTGTGTGTGTGTGTGTGTGTGCATATTTTTGCCTTGGGAAGGACCATTTGTCCCTGCAAGGATAAAAATATCTCTGTTTCTGTAGTGTTCACAAGGATATCTGCTTATTCACAAAAAAAGTAACTTTTTAGCACTTTGATGTATTGGCCAACTAGTAAAATAGGTTAGATTGAAGTGTGTTAGGAGTCGCGCTAATTGGGTTAGTGTTAAAGCTAAGACCGTTAGCGCACCCGCTGGAGAAAAGAGGAAGATCCATGTGCCGACAGAACAGACAGTCAGACGATGGATGGAAAAACAAAAACACCTTTATTGAAGGCAATTCCGGAACTCAGACTGTGGTACAGACAGACTGACTCGAACTCACTCAGGGACCCAAAAAACAAAAAGAAAATAAACACCGAACAGACTGGAACCGGAAACCCAAATACAGTCCTTTACTTCCTAAAAGGGACAGCAAGCATTTACACACAGACCGACAGAGCAAACAGCCTGAAAATAACAAAAGAAATACCTCTGAGACAAACAGAAAATAATGCAGAGAATAAATCAGAACTAAAGCAGAGACAAATCAGGATTAATGCAGAGGAACCGACAAGGACACAAGTAAACTCGTGAGCTGTAAATAGGCGCCTCTTAATTGCGCACAGTTGAACCCACTAACCTGGTGAAGAGAAAGTGCGCCACATCCGGCTGCGCCGAATGCCTCAACAGCGCCCCTAGCGGCGGAACTGTGCCACGCCATGACAGAAGTGTACGAGTGACATAACCTCACATTCATATTATTTTAAAATGTGATTGTAATGTATATTTAATTAACTAGTATCCTCACAAGGGAATTGAAAGAAACATATGTGTGTGTGGAAGGGGTGTGTGCATGTATTCTTTACCCTGTTGAGGCTAAAGGTTCTATGATGTTAGGAATAGGTCTACTGTGCTAGCTTTGAAGTTGTGATTCAGATGAATTCTTCCGTGTGGAAGTGGCCTTTTAAAAAAAATGTATTAATACTCGGTGACAGAGTGGCATAGTGGTTAGCACTTCCCCCTGACAGCAAGGTCCTGGGTTCAAGTCCTGGCCTCAGCGAAGATGTTTCGGTGTGGAGCTTGTTCTTCAAGCTGCTTGTGTGGGTTTCCTCTGAGCACTCCATTTTCCTCCCACAGTCCAAAGACATGCACATTAGGCTAAGTGGTTTTTCCAAATTGCCCCTAGGTGTGAGTGTAAAAAGTTGTGTGTGTGTTAGCCCTACAATGGACTGGCAAACTGTCCAGTGTGTACTCTACCTTCAGCTCAAGCCTCCCGGTGACCATAGCAAGATTAAATAGTTCGGCAAATGAATGAATGAATAAATAAGGCAATACATCTACTACTATTTTTCTTTCGGCTTCTCCCATCAGGGGTCGCCACAGCGAATCATCCGCCTCCATCCATCCCTGTCCTCCGCAT
>JAQNCB010000010.1:19521021-19534271 GCA_030068295.1 Euristhmus nudiceps | reverse complement strand
AATGAGTCTAACCAGTCCGCGGAAACATTTTCATACATAAAACTGGTCCCTGGTGCAAAAAAGGTTGGGGACCCCTGTATTACACAATCCAGTGAAGGCAAGAGGGCCTAAAGCACTACCATAAATACATCAATCTAAATACTTTATACAGTATAGTAATAGTACAGTTTATTAAACTGATTCTCACAGCCAACGATCTGATGAACAGTCAGCTGCATTGGGACAGTGTTATGAGTTTTGTAAATTTGTCCATGCATACTACCACAGTGGAATTGAAATAAAGCAGTTAAGATGTAATTGAAGTGTAGGCTTTCAGCTGTAATTTAAGCAGTTTAATAAAAATACTGTATTAATTTTTTTTCGAAATAAGTCATAAAATAAAATGGATAATAACCCAAAGCACACAAGGAAATAAATAGCTTCTTATGGCAAAGAAATCGAATGTTCTCAAATGCACAAGTCAGTCAGTCAACTCAACAGAGCATTCTTTTCACTTACTGAAGACAAAAAACAGAAGGCAGAAAATACAAAAAAGCAGCAACGGAAGGCAGCTAAAGTAAAGTTTTTTTGTGATGATGCAGATGCGTTTCATATTACAGGTGGTCACTGACCGCAAAGAATCTGCAACTATGTAATATGCTAATATTTATACTTGCACTAGTTTGTTTCTCTCCTTTTGAGCCAATGAAAATGGGATTTTGGGAAATGGTGGAACCAAGTATAAACTTGGCTGTCATTAATAAATGCAATAACTCGGCCTAAAATAATACAAACTTAAACTCAAACTCATTATGAAAAGGATACCACATAAAGGACTAACCTGGGCCAGATCTGGGACTGGAAGCAGCTGATCCAGTCTGGTCAGAAACTCCCACAGAAGCTTCTCCAGAGCAGAGTCATACTGAGGCCCATACTGAGACGCAAAGTCCTCCTGGAGTGTGGATATGTATTATTTTAAAATAAAAAGACAAAACAGGAGACAACGGCGATACTGAAAGAAATTATGTTTGAAGAAAGACTCCTCCATCTTATCATCATCATCATCCTAAGATTCGATTTTCAAATAGTCACCCATAAAATTATTAAAATAGCAAGTAGATTTAAGATTTCACACGGGCAGATTTTAATTTTAGAGTTTTGACTGAGATTAATTTTCATTAATTTCTGTCCTCTCCTTTAAAGTAAAACCTGTGGAAGTCTGTTACAAAAAAGACAAATATGCCAAGAGAAAGTAAATCAGCCAATGATGACTTCACTGTATTAATATTCAACCTTTTATCTGCAAGTCTCACCTTAAAGAACCGTTCTCGCTCTGCTGGGTTCTCCAGTAGAGTCTGCACGAAGGTGTGGAAGTTCTTCACAGCCATCTCCACTTTCTGATCAGTTCTCATTCTCTACCAATGCAGATCCAAAAGGAACAGTTTAATACTATAATATCTAATCAGTTAATTCTAGATGCACCGAGGTCTTATTTTTATATTTCACACATTGTCTCTTTTTTTTTTTTTAAATCTTGCAGATGCCATTTATACAAAAAAAAATAAAATATTAAAACAATCTGATATCTTTGCCGAGTGCAGTGGTTCTCAAATTAACAAGCCTTGTGGCTACAGAGTGGCACGGAAAAACAGTAGGTTGGAAAGTGGATGCAGGTGGTGAGTGGCAAGAAGACTCCATGTCCCAGAATTCAAGATTACATCCATTGAGTCTTCCGTCATTCTCCTCTGAAAATTTCCTTGCATCTCACAGTCCACTAAAAGCCCCCCCCCCAAATCACTGCATTATCGCTGTTGAAAAACTATTCAGATCATGTCCAATGTTTTTTCATTCTATAACTGGATTCACATGATGTCTACTTTTAGCGACTAAGTTCTGCTGACTTTAATCGTGTAACTCTGTTCCGCTAATAAGCCTAATCCTGAATATTTTATTATTAGTATATAGACAGAGTCCGTTGGAAGAAGTCCAGGGAGGGGTTCCTCGCTCATGAGTGAATTCACCCTAGATACAGATTTTTTTTACATATATACATACACAAAAAAAAAAAAAAAAAAAAAAAAAAAAAAAAAAAAAAAAAAAAAAAAATTAAATTATATAAATAAATAAATACATTTTTTTTAAGTGCAAGTCAATTCAAGAAGAGAGGTGAACTTCCACTTACTTTATAGTTAGTCTTGTTGGGAACACACAGTTTCTCTAGTTGGGTGAGAATGAAGTCATGGTCAGAAGACTGAGCAACAGTGAGCTGCTCCAGGATCAACTACAGAAAGAACACAGTCAACAGACTTAATAGTGCAAGTTATACAACTAAAGCAAGACTAACTACAGTAAGGAATGGCATCAGATACTCTGGTTTGATCCTTGTAAATATTAGAAACAGAATCAAACAGACACTTGGGATGAGAATCGCACAACTGGATTCAGAAATTTTTTTTTGGAACTGTAATTTAATGTTTACTTATAAAATGAGAAATGTATTTTGTTAGATTGGTGGTTATTGGTACTCAGATTCCAGATTGTAAAAGAAAATGAGGTATTATGCCATATGACTATGTATATACTGTACATGTGTGCGTGTCAGTTTTCATGGCATAATTTAACACTACAGATGAATAGATACTGTGATTATACTCAAACTATTTGCTTGCTTTCTAATAGGCATTCCATGTAAAACAAGTTGTAAATAATACAAGTGGTTTAGGTTCATTGTAGCATTTATGAAGTAATAACGTTGGCCCTGAGTGGACCCCTGAGGCATTAAAGTTAATTTCGATGAATGTCTCGTGTCACTAACTTGATGCTGATTGGCTGGTATGTACAGCTTGTTCAATAATGAAACAAACCATAAAAAGGGGAGGCTTATATACTACCATATATATACAGCTCCAGGGCAGACAGACCAACTTATGTTGAGCAGAACAACATGAATGGCAACACAGAACATGAACTCGTTAAACAGATAATTACACTAACAAGATACAGATGAAGGTGGGGAACAAGGAATGAAAGGCGGTGAAAAACCCCCAGAGTGGACCTTTTCCGCTTTAGAACACATTCGGCAAAGGCAGGTGGGATATATTTGTTTATTTATTTACTCCAGGGCTGAAGTTGACTCTGCCCTTAAAAGGAGCTCCTCAAAAACACCAGCTTTGGACACCCATCAATAGGGGCGTCTATTGAGGCACTGCCTCTATACAAGGAGACCCAGTAAAACCTCCCATATTTCAAAAGGTAAAGGGCAAAATGGTTGAATGAAAAATCAAATAAATTATTTGCAGAAATAAAGCCTCATTTAATATACTTTTTATGCATCATGTTTAAAAGATGACACTCCAAATGGTGGCTTTCATTGTCCCTTTCATGCAACTGGAATCTACTTTTCACTTCAAAAATTCACCCTTGCACGCAGTCCCACGGTAAGCTTGGCCTGATGTCTATAACTCAGCAGCTCAGGTACAACCTCAGTGACAGACTTCACAAACTCCTCCAGCTTTCCATAGTGCACCACATCCCGCTGCTGCATCACCTTCCACATGGCCGCAGAGACCAGTCTCAGAGGAGGGGCCAAAAGCCGAAGGGAAGCAATGGGCAAAGATTCATCTGATTGGAAGAGCAAATTGGAGAGAAGTGATGTGAGAACTGATCTGGTGCTGTTACTCTCATAGTAGCCTAACTGAACCCCGATTTTTCTAAACATAGTCTGCCTATGGTTTATTTGAAATGTTAGAAGATGTACAGAACCATTTAGAAGGCTATTTTGTTCAGAATCAGGAAATGCATTCAAACCGTAAATAAATCAATGGACCAAATGTGAAAATGTCAAGACTCAATGTGTCTTACGTAGTAATTTGGCTAACAGGTTAAATTATCCAAGGTGAGATCACCAAATGATCCCAATAAACAAATTCACAATACTATTACTTATTCGTTGAACCACTTAATATTATTATGGTCGTGAAGAGACTGGCAACCATCTCGAATAACATCGGATGAAGGCAGGGTACACCCTGAAGCACGGGTGGGGGTCTCTCTGAGATTCGGACCCATGACCTCCTGATCATGAGCCCAGCTCTCTAAACGCTACGTCACCACAAAGTTCCAAAAGTGTGAGTGTTGTCCCTGCAGTGGACTGGTGAGATGTTCAGGGTGTACCCCACCTTCACCCAGTGGGACAAATGTGCCAGCCTCCCCACAACCCTAACAGGATTAAACGTTCTGCAAGTGGATGTAATTTTAAAAAACAAAAAATCGCACTAATCATAAATTGAACAGTTGAACTGTTGAACAGTTGAACTCTGATTGCAACTGTTGTGTTTCTTTGCACTGTTGGGAACTTGAGATTTAAGCATTTCACTGCCAGTAATTGCTTTACGTAATTCTTGTTTGTGACAATAAAACTCTTGAATCTTGAATCTTGAATAAAGCTCGTAAATACAATATGACGTAATTAGGTTACTGTTTTAAGACGATATGACACTCATCGACTGTCGACGTCACAACCTCAGCTGAGCTCCGGAAGTTTCATTATTAACAACAAAAAACAAAGCTTACAATCATTAAAAAAATTTAAATGTTTAACTATTTCTAAAAACCGACCTGTTTAAAAATACAGCATACCTTTGTTGTTGGTGTTTTCACGACGTGTTGCTTTTCGTGACGTCATCTCCCCAACCGTCAAAAATGGTACTTTCTCAATATTAAAGTCAAGTTTAATCTGCGAATCAGTTTATAACATCTAATCACAGACCACTGTTAAAAATGGAATATATTTTATATATTATATGTATATAACATATAAATATATAATAAATTAAAACAGGAATAAAGATTCCTAACACTGGAAATCCTCTGCAGATCCTTGGTTCCTTTTTTCGCGCCGCGGCAAATGACCACAGGAACTGTTTCCGGTTAAAAGGTTAAACATCCGGTCGTGTTTCAATCCAACAGCGTCCTAATATAGTGCTTTATTTTTGAATTGTTTATGAATTAGACTTAATTATACTACATGGTGAGTGTTTGTGATTAATTTGTGTGTGAAAAACAAATATACAACGAAATTCACAAACAAATTAAACAGGATATACAGATATCTGTGTTTATTCTGATAAATAAACAGTGAAGTCATGTAAACCGAGGAAATTAAATAAATTACATTTGTTGGTCTGTTGGTTATTGGTCTAAAAATCTAACAAACAGTGAAACAGGGAACAGACCAGAAAGCTATGGAAATTAATTGTTTTGTCCTTTTCCATTCATAAAACAGTATGTCAGGTGGCACGGTGGCGTGGTGGTGTGCACGTTCGCCTCACAGCAAGAAGGCCTGGGTTTGATTCCTAGCCTGGGCGTTTCTGTGTGGAGTTTGCGTGTTCTCCCTGTGCTTGTGTGGGTTTCCTCTGGGTACTCTGGTTTCCTCCTTTGTCCAAAAACATGCACGATTGGCTGTTCCAATCACCCTTTGGTGTGTGTGAATGGTTGTGTGAGTGATGGCCTGGTGAGCTGTCCAGGGTGTACTCCAGAGTCGGCTGAGATGGGCGCCAGCTTTCCCATGACACTAATTAGGAATAAGTGGTTTAGAAAATGAATGGATGAAGGAAATTGTATGTCATGACAATGTTGCAGGCCCCACACCCATTGTTCCCAGGACATGCGGCTGCAATCCAGATAAAGATAAAACAGTAATTAAATACAATAAACTTAATATTAAACTGATTTTTTAAGTGCCAGAATAAAAATCAGTGTCAGTTATAAAACATTGCATTCTCATTTTCTCTCAAACCTGTCATTTGATCTGTTATAACATAATCGTAAATTAATTTAAAACAATCACACAACATAACCTTTTCCTCGATACTTATATCTTGTTTATGTTTTTCAAAACTCCACTCTCAACACTATATCAGGACTTTGTACAATTCCACCTCTGGATGAATCATTCGGTTCAGGACGAAGTCCAGAGAGATAGAGCAGGCCCCAGGCAGACTGTAGCATACACCAACACCTCCCTTTTAAAAAACGAAAAGTCTAATTTAAGGACTACATTATATGTGTATGTATGTATAAAGAAAGAATAACACTGGAGCGCTGAACTCTTCAAGATGGAAACAACATCCTCTCTGATTAAGTATGTATTCGAATAACTTTGAGATCCTTAGTTAATGTATTAATGTAAATACTAAGCAGATCTGTGAAATCTGCGTTCTATATTCTGCAATAATATTATTTATTACATTTATTACATATTACAAATCTCTGATGCATGTGTACTCAAAGTCATGATGCAGATGTACTTAAGTATTGTATTATTAAACACTATCTGGCTACACTTCTGTATGGTATAAACACTGATTACTGTTACATAGTACAGCATGTGTGGGATTAGCTTCTTATGTCTAACATTTTGAAATTGTTATTTTAATCACTGCCTATTTATTATATCAGAGAGTCATTATTTTTTGGTGCCATTTTGATCATCTCCTCACCCCTCTGTTAGGTCTGTGTCTCGACGTGTGTGGTCTGCACCTCAGAGACCTTTTAGGGTTT
Source organism: Euristhmus nudiceps (assembly GCA_030068295.1). NCBI lineage: Eukaryota > Metazoa > Chordata > Actinopteri > Siluriformes > Plotosidae > Euristhmus > Euristhmus nudiceps. Next base: position 19,527,731 of record JAQNCB010000010.1, on the reverse strand, counting down.
GCTCATGGAACAGAGTGACCAGGAAGGGGCTCACTGCTTCGACCTTGGAGGAGCTGAAAGAGAGGGTGAGACAAGAGTTTGACAGATAAAGAAAAATTATTCCAATTTTAAAGGGGGGCACATTGGGGGCTGAGGGGGACGCGATGACTCAGTGGCTAGCACTATCCCACAAAATGCCCACATGCAAACTGCACAGAAGTGCTCTCGCCAAGTCAGAAACTCAAACCCAGGACCTTCTTGCTGTGAGGTGGACGTGCTAGCCACTATGCCACTGTGCCACTGTACTGTCCTAAAACTCTTTTGGCTGAATTTTATTTAGCTAACTGTTAGCTTTGCTTAATCAGATCCATCCATTTTTTTGCCAAACTGCGCAATCCTAATAGGGCCACAAAGAGACTAGAACCTATCTCGCCTGTCTCTTGGTGAAGGTGGGGCACCCCCGAATATCTCATCACCCCATAGCAGGGCAACACACACACAGTCATACACACTCATAGTCACACCCAGGGGCAGGTAGGAGCAGCTCGTTATCCGAATGTGCATGTCTTTGGAATGTTGTAGAAAGACGAAACCCACATAAGCACAGGGAAAACGTGCAAAGTTTCAAAGAGAAACACCCTCGCTGAGCCCAGTATTCGAACCCAGGACATTCTTGCTGTAAGATGGACGTGCTCACCACTGTACCACCTTGCCACCCTAAATTATGAATAGATAACATATTTTTAAAAATGTCTATATACATCCACTCATGGCATTGCTGGACTGCTCTTTCTGATACTTTCATTTCACTCTCCATTGGATTTCTTCACACAAGTTTATCTGGAGATCAGGCATCAGCAGGGTGGGTGGCGTTTACAACAAAACAGCATGTTATGGATGGGAAACTGCACAATGAACAAAATGTAGATGGGTCTTTAGCTTGAGGGTTAAAGCCCCAGGTTTCAAGTTTTTGGTTAACCTGAGATAGCCCTGACTGGTCTCAGCACAGCAGTGGAACAGAAGTTATTAATGCCTGTATATTTAACCATTTGTTCTAAGATTGCAACTTTTTCCTAGTGTACTGTCATATTGTGCGTGTGTGTGTGTGTGCTAGGTAGCCCACACTCTTCTCATTTCCACTCTGCTGTCTCTGGTGTGTGAGGAAGATGGCACTGAAGTGGACTCAGACGAGTTCCTCTTGTCCCTGCCGGACAACTCAATGCTCATGGTCTTGGAGCCAGGGCAAACCTGGAAACCACATCCTGTATGTGTGTGTGTGATGTCAACTGCTCATATGAGTGTTTAAGTATCGATGTGTGATCTTAGTAATCAGTACATTTCTCTTTGGTACTTCTGATTTGTAGAGTTTCAGAATGTTTCTCGTCCATTGATGAATGTTTGGTGTGTGTGTGTGTGTGTGTGTGTGTGTGTGTGTGTGTGTGCATCTGATACTGTAATCAATCTTCTGGATGTACTATTTATTTCTAAACAAGCTTCTCACTGACAGTTAGGCCATAGAGGCAGCGTCATCAAACCAGCCGACATCAAACCGCACACTGGTCGTGACATTGCTCGAGTGACCTTTGACCTCTATCGTCTGAACCCCAAGGATATTTTTGGGTCTCTAAGTGTAAAGGCAACATTCCAAGGACTGTACTCGGTCAGTGCTGACTTTCAATGCCTGGGACCAAAGAAGGTGCTCAGGTGAGGACGGGAACTTTCGTCGGCTCAGAAACTCGGTTGCGTGTGTGGGTGTGTTGGATGTACTGCTTTCTGTCATTTAGCAGCTGCTGTCAGAAGGCAGTTAAATTATGTAAACTTTGATTTGGCAACAGATTGCACCACGATGGATAACCATTGAAGAAAGGCTGCAGTGTTCTTTACAGAGTAGCTTATACGCATCATTCTAAGCAAGCTATCTAATGTCTTGATGACAGATATTCTTAAAAGGATTCTTTAACATTAAAAGATGTGATGTCTTTGTGGTGTGGTGTTACAGCAGGTCCAGCAGAGATAGATGTTTTTGCACTCAGTGTTATTGTTGGGACTAAATTTGTGTCTGCCTAGTGAAGTGTTACTGTAGTGTCATCTCATTTCCATTGTACTCTTTCCATATTTCCTTACAACAGAGAAGCCCTCAGAATGATCTCCACTGTACTTCAAGCAGCAGGTCATATGTTAATCACATCTGCCAATTTGATTCGCCGAATCATACAGGGAGCAGACTTCCTGCAAGCTCATGGTGCCCGGGAGATTCAGACAGAATACTGGAACTGACGTGCTGTATCGTCACTGCTCTTTCATATGAACAATAATTATAGTCTTTCTTTTCCTGATGTATCCTCTCAGGGCCATATGAATATAAAATACAGCTGTTGTCAACAGTACACCTAGACAGGTTGATTTAATCGGTGAACAGATCTGTTAAATGTAACCGTGTAAAAACGCATAATTTAAATAGTATTTATATGACTGGAGATGTCTGTAAATGATGGCTACACACTATACTGCTGAGTTAATGAACAAGTATGAGCCAAAGGTGAGGTGGATGTCATTATATTGGCCTTGAGATTCATCTCAGCAACATACTGAGCAGAATAATTGTTTTAGTATATACTACATGGAAACTTGAGCAAAAAAGTACACTAAATTAGAATTTTTATGTTTTATTTCATTTTTTAAAAACATGGTGGATGCAGGCGAGAGCAGATGGATCCGCTAGGAGCTCTGGAACAGCATCCCATTATAATGCCATTCAGAAAAAACACTATATATATATATATATATATATATATATTTTTTTTTTTTAACCCATGACAGAGGTAGGTCAGGTGAACTCTGCTTTAAGTACAGCAAAATACACAGCACAGCACAGCAAAGTACACCATGCTCTGTAAAGATGGGTTTTTACACTTATTCTTACACTTATAAGTTTTATGTAGAAATACAAGAAAAACAAACTACAATTAGATGTTATGGTTTATTATTCCACTTTCAAAACCCAACAATGATGCCACCTGTGCCTTTGTCATTTTGATTCCAGCATTACCCTCTCGGAATAATGCTTTTTAATTCCCAGAAGACACACCAATCAGATTGCACTGTTGCCATGTAGTATATTACTAGCATTAGGAGAATGTTGACTTGTGTAATACTGATATCAAAGCCTATAATGTGGAAATGAATTCTCTACCAAACTAGTGCTTTTTTTTTTTTTCATGTGTTATGTTTTTGGGTGATAAAAAAATATTTCTCAGCCAGTTTGTAATTCTAACACATCACAGCTTTGTTGGTTTTTTTTTTTTTAATATATTGTGATGGCAATATAGAGCAATCAAGCTATGCCATTGTTGTCCATTTCATACAATCCTCTTGTAAATATTCACTCAAACTGTCTAGTCAAAATATACTAATAAAGAAAAAATCCTGAAGTCCACTTTATTGAGTTAAAACGTCATTGTAACCAAGGGAAAAAACTTTTTTTTTTCTAGAAATAGGTACAAAAATCTTCAAAAGCAGTAAAGGAAATTTCTAGTCAACTAAATAATAATTAAATGCATAGAATATCAAATGCATCATTCAAGCTTCTTCTGTTGGATTATGGTCCTGGGTCTAAATAAATTAGAACTGAAATAAGCATGATTTTTTTTTTTTTACACTGACAGTTCTTTTAAAAGTAACACCTTTTTTTTCTTTAAACGATTCATGGTCTGGAAGAGGGGAACCATGTTAATAGGCTAAAAGTCAGTCTTGTTTTTTTTCTTAAAATAAACATCTGAAAATAGTCATCCAAAAAAGACCTGAAACTAATTTCTACGCACGCTCCTAGCCTGCTGAACACTGAAATGCTACACATGAAAACAGCAGTTTCACCCAGTGTTTGTGTTCTACTAATTGCTCTGAACAGCTTTCCTTTGCTTCTTCTTCTTTTTTTTTTTTTTTTAGTGTTATCATAAATAATTTCAGCTTAAATGAAACTGCTCGTAGAGACAAAAACTAAATACATAAATATGTTGTGTGTTAAAGGTCCTGACGAGGCACTGGATTATATCAATGCAACATTAGTGGTGAGAAAACATGAACATGAGACGGAGACCAGAAAAAAAAAAAAATTGTGAAATACAGCATTTGGCAGCAATGTAGAGTCCAGCCTCTACTTTCCTGCTATTCTAAATACTCTTTTACATTTGAATCTAAAAATTCCCCAGGGTCAAAGTTCACCCCCTGGCAGTACTGAGGAAGCGGTCTTGTATAATTTGTCCCATGACTTCGCTTCACTCTCTCCTGTCCCGTTACTGGGTTGTGGCTCTTTGAGTTTCGATTCTGTTCCCCCTGTCCATCTCCTGCTCCTGGGACCTTTGCCCGCTCTCTTCTGCTGCTTCATGACACCTATTCGGACCCGCTCTCTGTCGTCCGGGTGAATCCAGCGCAGGTTGGAGTGTTTAATGTGGTAGCGCGTGTCTCCGTACCACTGAACGATCTCAGTCCGCGTCAGGCCCGTCTTCTGCTGCAAAAGCGTGTAGTCTTCACTGGTGGGCCACTGGCAGTGCAGGAAGTTTTGCCTCAGCATGTGCAACTGCTCCCATGTTTTCTTGCGCAGGTTGGGCTCGGGACCCAGGCTGGGGTTCCAGCCTTGCAGGAGAGACGGAGATGGAGAAGAGGAGGCAGGAGACGGAGAAGGGACGATCGTGACCTCCCGCCGCTCCTGTTTAACAGGAGCCTGATTGCTGTCTTTTTGTGATGGCTTTTGACTTTGCTCCTCTTTCCTTGTGTCTGACTCGCTGACGCCATCTTCTACAGGACCCTGTTGATCCTCCATGTCCACATCGAGCTCATAGTCAACGGCCGCTGCATCATCCTGAAACTCCTCATTGTTCAGCTGCGGTTGAGCAGTACCCGAGGACTCCGCGCTTCGAGCGGACTTGCTCAGTTCAGCCAGCCAGGACCGACCGCTTCTGCGAAGCTGATAGCGACTGTCAGCAAACCACTTCCGGATCTCGTGCCGTCCAAGGCCAGTGACACGCTGCAGCCGCTGCACCTCGGCCTCGGATGGCCAGTTCTTTTGGACAAAACTACGGCGAAGCGTCATCAGCTGAGCTTTGGACTTCTTCCGCTGCTGGGTTACTGGTGGGCCGCAAATCACGGCTGATGTTGAGAGGGATTGATAAGTGCTGGAGCTCTCGGCCTTGGGCTCGTGAGGAGGTAAATGCTTCTGATCCTGGGGCAACTGAGTGTGATCTTTGTCCACGGATGCATTCTGAAAGACAGACATGTACTGGTTTACAGTTTGCTCCTGAAAAAGCGGTTCTAAACCGTTATACTGAGGAATGCTGCTGTTTTGCCTGCTGTTGTAGTCATTGGCTTCGCCCTGGGAGAAAACTGGTTGTGGTATGTAGTGTGCGTAACCCGTATAGACGTCCATCACAGGCGCCTGTTTAACACCCTGCTGTAGTGTCTCAGGTGTCCTGTCCTGATGTGCTAAATAATCCTCTTCCTCCTCCCCGAGCGACATTCTTTGTAGATGTCGCAGCTTAAGTCGTGTCTGCCGGATGTCATCGTCTGCCCAGCTGATTCCGTAACGGACGCGCTGCATCATAAACCATACTTTGACACGCTCGGGTGACATGGAGCAGCGGCGTGCCAGTGCACTGGCTTCCTGCTCTGTGGGGTAGGGAAAGGCATTAAATGCTTCTACCAGCTCTGAGACAGCGTCCAGCTCGTGAGTCTGCTCAGAGCGCACCCACACCAACTTCAGGCCCTCAGACACCAGAGGAAGACACACCAAGTGTGTCTGGTTGAGGCCGGACGTGCCCGAGGAGGCTGCGTCCTCGCTTTGGCTTCCTTTTGTAGACTCTGAAGAGGATGAGGCTTTCCTCTGAGGCAAAATAGAGGCAGGAGAAATGCTTTGGCTGTCTTGAGAAGCAGCAGGTGTGTTTTTCACAGTCTCTTTTTGATCTGCTGCTGGTACCTGGTTTTCGGCATTGCATGCACTTATGCTGGTCTCTTCCGAGTCCATGGGTGAGGAAGACATGGACCCTTCGGAAAATACAGACTGTAGAAAAAAGGGAGAATACTGTGAAGTTAGATTAGATAAAACAGTAGGCAGTATTATGTTCTGCTAATGAGGCCTACAAGATATGTGGCGATGATACACAGTGGCTAAGGCTCCGAGTTACTGATCGGAAGGTCAGGGGATCAATCCTAAGCACCACCAATTTGCCACTGTTGGGCCCTTCAGCAAGGCCCCTAACCCTCAAATGCTTATTTGCATAAATGAGATCAAACATAAGTCACTCTGGATAAGGATGTCTGCCAACTAGCGTAAACATAAGATCTACACATGAGCTAATACAGGGATCCCTCACTTTTCACGGTTAATGGAGGGTTAACTCGACTCCCTGCGAAGACCGAATTTCCGCAAAGTAGGATCGACCCTCCCCGACTGACGTATACGTACATGTATATAATATAAATAAATACAGATTCAACACTATAAATGCTTATAACAACAATTACCGTAAACATTCAAAAACAATGCATAAGATGAGAATAAAATATACCATATTTTCCAGACTACAAGTCGCATTTTTTTTTTCATAGTTTGAACCGGGGTGTGTCTTGTACTCCAGTGCGACTGATGTGTTAAATTTTTTATTTTTTTTACCAGCCAGCCGGACTAGTTACCTAACAAAGTTACTAGCCAATCAGAAAATCAACTAGCCAAAGTGTGT
>JAQNCB010000010.1:19250911-19267276 GCA_030068295.1 Euristhmus nudiceps | reverse complement strand
TTTTTCTACGGGAAAGGTGAATATCCACCATCACACACACACACACACACACACACACACACACAGAGAGAGAGGGAGGGCGCTTTACAATCGTTCGTTCGTTCTTTTTTTTTTTTTCTTTCTTTCTTTCTCCATCTGCACCAAAACACCCCAGAATAAACCACTTCAACCGCCAGGCAATGCCTTGAATCCAGATTTTTTTTTTAGAAGTTCAGGCTTGGAGATATGGCATTGAGGAAGCCAAATGTGCACCAGTCTGTCTTTTGGAAGGCCAGGGCTTTTGCTAGGTCACCCGTTTCAAAACAAAGACTTCTGGAGATGGGTACAAGTGCATATGAGGGGTTTTCTGTGTGGCAGAGCTTTAAAAAGAGCTGGTTGTGTGCGAGTGACTCTGTTTACCAGCCATTTACTCTCGCTTGATTTGTGGCAAAGAGAGCCATGAGATTTCTGTTAAACAGCCAGCTCTGAGAGTGAACGCCCAACTGGTGTCACATTCCCTTTAAGAAACAGGGCTGAAGTTTGATGACAGTTTTCAAGTCACTTAGAGTATTTTTTTTTTTTTTTTTAACCAGGCATAAGAAAAATAAACAGTGCCCCTGATGTGCCAGTATGTGTGGCAGCTTGAGAGAAACCATCCGCATGGTGAACTTTTGACTTTTTCTCCCATCCATAGTTATGGCTAGATTTGTAAACCTAAATCCATCTTCTCTTTTCTGTCTCACCCGCAAGTGAAGTTCCAGCGTTTGAAAATCTTCCCCAAAGTTAAACAGCGGAAAATGACAAAGATTTCATTCCGACTGTGGCGCTGGTGCACGGCGGACATCTTGACAGCCTGGATCACATTACAAACGGAATTAAGCTCCTGGCGTTTTTGCTGCCGCATGCAACTTTCTAACAACTTGATCAAATCATGTGATGTTCACAGTGTGCTTAACCGCCTCCTTACTTAATACGCATCATCTCTTCAGCAGAATCGCCAAAACAAGATGAAATCATTTTTGCTCAACCTTGATTTAATCAAAATTTGTTTTTCTTAAACCAAGTTGAAGCATTAAAAAAAAAAAAGCAGACACCTTTCCACCTGTAATATTCCACCTAAACTTCATGTGCGGCTTTCTAGAATCAATCTTTGAAGGCGCCAGTCGACTGTATCCAAGTTTCACTATGGTGCGGTATGGCAGCTCGGGGAGCAGGACTTGTGATGTGAATGGAGTGCCAGGAGTTATTTAAACGAAAGCAGACACAATTTACTGGAACAGCTTTCTGCAATTAAAGCCTCCTGGATTAACAGTTGTGATTTCAATTTGCTGTGAACATATGCTATTTCCTTTCCACCCCCTCCCACTCTCCAGGCACCTCACCATGTTGCACTTCTCTCGCCGGTTCTGTAGAAAAGTGAAGTACTGTGTGTGTGCCAGTATTATTCAAAGAAATTAGTACCAGAGCTTTTACTGGCAAGTGTTTTTTTTTTTTTAATTTTTTTTTTAATTTTTTTTTTTTTTTTGTCCTTATCTCTTGGATAAACCAAAGAACTCTTAAGTGCAAGTGTTGTCATGGAAGCGCTGGCAAAGAATGGTTTCTGAGGAAGAACCAGCCGGTTTTTTTTTTTTTTTTTTTTTTTTTTTTTGCCAGCAGTCTTGCTCCTAGTCACTATGGTGAGCATAATGGCCTGTCGACTCCACCTCCAGCTCAGTTTATTACATTTCTGTCGACCCTGGTGTTACTGCAATCTTTATTTCAGCCAGAAGGGTCCTCGTAGAGTGCAAGGTACCTCCGTCAGGCAGAAATGGAATATTATATCCCCCCAATAGTTAAAGAAATGTCTCCCCCTAGTGGGTGTCAGATTATAATCCCCCCGCTTCTCCCTAATTTAGTCGTATCCAATTCCCACCCATCAGCATCAGGTATTGCCCTTCCTATCACACGACCACCACCGACCAGAGAGGCATGAAAGCATGCATACACCCCCTCTGTGACATGCAATGTGAGACACCCACCTTTTTTCGGACTGCGGCACATTTCACATTTGAAGGAGGTCTAACAAACTCTGTGGGAATGCCCTATCTGCCCCCTTGTCCGAATTAGCCCACAGTCGCCCATGATTGGCTGGCGATCGCCATGAGTGACAGGGAAGTGAGCGTATGCCGTCCCTCATTCTCGTGAGAGCTCGGCCAATTAGCTCCCATGGACTCCTGGCTACAGACGATTGTGGCATTAATCTAGTGGTGTCAGATATTAAAGGTTTTTCAGTAATTTCTTTTTTTTTTTTTTTATTTTACTTATTTTTTTTTTTACGCCAAAATAACCCCGTGCTCAGATTACCTCCAAAATATAATGAATCGGTACTTGTCCCACACCCTATCCTAGAAAGGAGTCATCAAAATCCATGCATGACTTTTTGAGTCATGTTGCACACAAACAAACAGAGGTGAAAACATCACCTATTATGAATTAATCACGTCTTCGTCACTGCCACGCATTTGGTGATTTCTCTCTGTAATTTGGTGCGCATGTACTTAACCTATGATTCATCGAGTGTGGAATGAGCGAGCACACTAAAACCGGGGTGGTGTGTGTTTCTGAAAGGAACAAAGTCATTGGCTGGGAGACCTGTCTGAACTCTGATGTCACAACAAATCATTCAGTTTTTGTGTCTTTAGAACGACCCGTTTATGGGCGTGTCCAGATTTCTTTCTTGCATGTGGTGTATCTGACAACCTGCACCACATATCTCGATGACTGGCTCCAGAGCGTTTCGTTGTGTTTGATGTTGGCATACAGAGCCAAAGTGTCGTGACTGTTCACTGTAAGCAAATTGTCGCGTTGGCAATGAAGGCCGAGGACGTGCTGGCGTTGGTCATGTGACCAGAGAGCGATGGCTGCCTTTAGTGTTTGCAAATGTTTTCTTATTTGTTTTTTCCAGCACAGAGCAGTTGTTTTTACAAAAGGAGCCAATTATACAGCAATTCGAAACCATTTTCCAGAAATGTAGCAGATGGATTCTAGGTGGTGTGCAATTTTAAACCAGCCGTGTGTATGTTGAAGCAGCATGTTTCCCTCCGCTCTGCTTCTGTATGATCACCCCTTTCAGCATTGGCGTGAAGCCCCGCGTGAAGGTTTGTGTGTGATGTGCGTCAGTAAAGTACTTTCAACCACACTAGTGATCTCACACTCGTGTGCTACTGATCTCATTGTCTTGTATTACGAGGTGCACTGAGGACAAGTGGACGTTCCTTCATCAGCTGTTTACTGTGTGAGAGAGCAAGAGAAATCCTTCATGGGTTTTCATTATAATCTTAAACTGTTCCTGGGCACACATTTTTCCTTTAATTTTTTTTTTTTTTTTTTTTTTTTTTTTTTTAAGCTCTGTGCAGGCCAGATTTTTTTTTTTTTTTTTTTTTTTGATTTTTGTGACATTTATGGTCATTTCTCTACGGTCACCTTCAGACATTTTGCCCAATCACGAGATCGGCCCCTTTCAGCCGCATTACCCAGGAAATGGTTAAAGGAGCACTTTATTTTAGAACCTTCGGTAATGTAATTAAATACTCTGACGTACTTCCCCCTACCATTAATCCACCCTCATGTGAGTGATCACTTGCAGGGAAAAGCAAAAGGGCTGAGCAGCTTTGTTGAAGTGGGCGGAGCTAAGTTCTGGGCCAGAAATATGTAAACGGAAGCCTGTAACAGAACTGAAAGCAGCAATACCTACAATAGTGAAGCAAAACGATGTATCTGGCAATATTGAGTGGCAGTTTTGCAAATGGGATGATTATATCAGGTCCAGAAGCACACAGTACACCACAGACTGCTTCTTTAAACGTTTAAATGTGTTTGTGGAATCTATGATGTCATCTGTTTTCCTTGGAGCGTTTCCTTTTCCAGGTTCTGACTGCTTCTTTTCGATCTGTTTGCTCTAGTTAGCATATTTTTGTGGCTTTGCGTGTGTGGGGTAATTGTGTGTATCTTGCACTTCCTGTTTTGTTAGGTGAAGTAGCAGACGCGGTGTTGTGCTGATTATCTTTTCCTGGTCGGTACAGTAGAATTAAAAGTATGATCATATCTGTGGTTTTGTTTGCTTGTTTAAGTTGAAGGGAAATGGAAAACAGATCAGAAAAATGTCCTGATGACCTTTAACCCTTGTGTTCTGTTTGCTACTTTGCAGTGTTCATGGCTTGTGTTGACAGCGTGCAGCTTAGAATCGATATAAACATCAAATGTTTGGTACAAACTGGGTGCAATCAGATACAAGTGAAAATATGACTGCAAGGAGTGAACTATGTGGCAGAAAGTATGTGGACCCCTGACAGTCACCTATATGCGGTGCTTCCCCAAGCTGCTGCCATATAGATGGAGGCACAGCATTGGATAGAAGGTGTCTGTGTGCTATGGCGATTGGGAAGATATTCCAGCATGACACTGTTTGCCCCTGAACACCTTTAGGATGAGTTAGGATTCGCCGAGTGCCTGACCTCGCTCATTTGATTTTGATATACCGTATTAATCCCACAAGGGGGATTATTGCATCTGCATTAAACCCATCCCGAGTGAGCATCAGTGGGGCTGATGCACAATGGGCACCCACAGAGCAGTTGGGATTTAAGGGACTTGCTCAAGTGCACTTCAGCCATGAAGCTGGAGGGAGGGAAGGTGCAGATCCCCCCCCCCACTGCCACACATTTTTTTTCCTGCTGGTTCAGGAATCGAACCAATGACCTTTCGGTCTCAAAGCGGTTCAGTCTCAGCTACTCCCAATGCAGATGTGTTTGAATCGACACAAAGCCTTCATCGATGACTGGAGGCTGTTCTATCAGGCGAAGGGAGAATAAATCCATAGTGATGCTTCAGGAGCATGTACAGGTGTGACTCGTGTCCACATACTGGGAGTGGAGGAAGTGGGTGTAGCACATGCACCAGGAGAAAGGATGGTTTGTTTCTTAGTCAGAGTTGAATGTGATGTGGGGATTTTTTTTTATTTATTCTATTTTTGTATGGTTCCACTGTAGGGGTAAAAATGGGTTTGTTTTTTGATGAGAAGAAACCATGAGTTAGAGTTGTTACCTGCTTGGAATTATTTACTTTAAGTCAAAGTCTGCTCATAGATTTTGGTTTCGGGTTTCATACTAATAACAATATTACTGGTAATAACTATCGCACCTTTTCCTCTCAAAGTTTATTCACAAAGTTATGTACTGGAGGTCAACAGAATTAAGGATTGTTACAGTCGCAGTCTGGCACTTATTGCACTCCTGTTACTTTACTTCCCTCTAGTAGCCATTAACAGTATTGCTGCACGCTTGCTCTTTTGGGTTTCACGCTGTTTTGTTCTTGTGGGATTTTTTTTTTTTTTTTTTTTGGCAAATCCGTTTCCTAAAAGTTTATTTTTTTTTTTTTTAAATCCTATCTGACGTGAAGGTGTGTTTGAGGTAAACTGAGAGAGAGTGAAGCCTGTGGTTCCAGCCAGTGGCAGCTCTAGGTCATGTAAACCCCCCTGCACACATTGTGAATCCCAGCTTTCAACCTGACCTCAGTGCTGAACCTGAAAACACAGAGTCCGTCTCTGCAGGGATTATTTAATCCTATTTATTCAGGGCTCTTCTCACTTTAGTCATCAGGATGCCTTTGAAGAAAACGAAACAAAACTGTGGTTTAAGTGGTGGTGATTTTTGCCAGATCTTATGCACATACATGCTACCGTTTTAAAAAGAATAATTTTCTGTGGTTTTTGGAATTTTTTTTTTTTTTTTTTTGCTCTCCAACATAATCTTGTACAGTATATACTCATACTCTGCAGTCTTATCCCTTTTTGTTTTTCATCTGACCTTCTGAACTGGGGATGATTGCCTCATATATAGCTATAGATACACTGTCTGTGTACGCGGAGGAGTGGAAGGCTTCAGATTTATTTTTCCTTGTTTTCATCAACATCGATGCCAAATGAAAGGATGTATGAATGGAGAAACCCCTTTTGTACATTTTAATTTTCTATTTATTTATGCAGAATATAAAGATTCTAATACGCATGGTAAATACATATAATATGAAATCATGGAAGATTTTGTTTTATTTTACTTCATTCTTTCAGTTTTTGCCAAAAAGAAATAAAGTCGTTTTTCTTTCCTAAGTTGCTTTTCTTGTCTCATTTCAACTGAGTTTAGCATGAGATTGTCCATGTACCATACATCTCTGAATGGTGTACGTGTTGGTTGTGTGTGTGTGTGTGTAAGTGTAACACTGACTGAACTGGTATTTCTCCACATCACAATATGATCTCTAGCCAGCACTTACCCCTTATTTTTATATATATCTATATCTCATGTCTTCTCATCACTGTTCTTTGGTCTTCCTGCAGTCCTGTGTGGGTGCATGATGCATATTGATGATTGGAATTTGTGTTAACCAGAAGTAGGTCTCGGGTTCGGTTAACTTGGAAATTCTTTACATCAGTGAATGTCCCCACAAAGATAATGTGTGGGTGTGTGACGGTGGGATTACTGGGACCCCTGTGAAATGGTGTGAAGCTGCCGCCCCACCCACTCCAATGACGCGCTTGATTCAGGACCAAGAAGAGTGACGCGTGTCTGTTTTGAGTTGGTTCAAGTTCGATATATATATATATATATATATATATATATATTTTATTTTTTCTTGCATGTGTTGATTTTATTTTCTCTCTGCCATGCTTGAGGAATTGGATTTTCTGTGTATTGTTTGCAAAGTTCTATTAAATATGGTGCTCTATTTTTCTTTGTCGAGTGAACAATCTCTGTTGTGGATGTAACTGACTTGTGTATTTTCCCTGTTTTTTGAAAACTTGTTTCTCAGTGGTCGCTGTGCTTGTCTGAGTTAAAGATTTTAAATTTGTTTGTGTATTTTTTTTATTTTTTTTTTTTCAGTCAGTTCTGTTCTCTGTATTTGTGACGCAAGCTCTTGCCATGAATCATGAATGAAGGCCTTGTGAAGTAATTGATTAATCGCTCGTGCTCTCCGGTTTCTTAATAAAGAACGTTTTTTTTTTTTAACATTTTGGACTCCTTTCTGAATGCCATCAATCTTTACAGTGAATGAATGCATGCTGTGTGTTGTTTTTAATGGTTAAAGATTCTCTATTTTCACTCCGCCTCACAAAACTCTGGATTAGCTACTACAGATAGCTCCTTGGTGTAAAGTGTGTGCGCGCGCATCTGATTGGTTCATGACTAGATCCCAGCAACAACTGTTACATCTGGCTACCAACCAGGATGAGCGAAAGCGATCGTTTGTTTCCTCGGACGCAGGTAACCCCAGATGACTACAATTTTCAAACTGCTGCTCAGGTAATGTCGGGGCGATGTGACTCACTGAGGAAACTGCTCTCTGCCCACCTCCACATGCAGGACGCTATTCACCCATAATTGGTTGGTGTCACTTAGGATTGGCGGGGGAGGGAGAAGGAGCATATCCCACTCCTCCATCCAGATGTGGTGGAAGTACGGCCAATTTTCTTCTTTTCTCATCATTTGAACACAAATGGTAATTGGCTGCTGGAGTGCCTGTTTATACTGCGTTGTGTACATGTGGCTTTGTTTATTTTTTAATTAGACATTCGCCGAAGAAATTTCCGCTTCCTGATCATACAAAATGTGCATCAGAGCACATGGCACTACTGTTTCCATAGAAACAAGGCATTCCAGATAAAAGTGCACAGCTTGGCGGGCATGAAATGCTTTTAATGTTGGATGACTATATACAGATCGATGTGCATTTTAATCTCTTGCATTCTTTAGTCATTACCACTGCCTTGTTAAAATTAATTCGAAGAATCGCCATGTCAGGTTTATTTTTTTTTAATCAGAGTAATATTGTTCCTGTAGGTTTTTCATAAATGACTCCCTCCCTTTCAAATGTTGTGATCTTGAATGACTGAGGAGCAGATTCATGATGCACTGCTGATCAAGAGCAAACAGAGGGCACTGTGATGGTGAGGATTTAGTTTGTATGATTGTAATAATCTTCTGTGATGCATTTTGTTTAAAAATGCTTTGGGTTTGGAATTGTTTCTATCCTATTAATGTATATTTGTGGGTGATGGACTGTCTCAAGGTGGAGGTGGGATTGCATCAAGGATCGGCTTTGAGCCCTTTTTTGTTTGCAGTAGTCATGGACAGGGTAACTGATGGGTCAGATGAGTTGCTATGGACGATATGATGTATCTCTAGTGAGAGTGGGGGGAAAGGTGGAGGTTTGCACTGGAGAGAAGAGGAATGAAAGTCTGTTCGAGTGAGAGAGAGAATGGCCGCAAAGAGTAACGGTGATGAGGGTAGCTGCACTTAAATCCTTGGGATCAACTATCCGAGGTGAAGGAGAGAGTGCAGGCAGGGTGGAATGGGTGGAGAGGAGTGGTGGGGGTGATTTGTGACAGAAGTATCTGTGAAGAGTGAAGGGTAGTTTATAAGAGAGTTCGTGGGGCCATATGTGCTGTACAGTCTGGAGATGGTAACGCCGACCAAAAGACAGGAGGTGGAGATGAAGATGCTGTGATTTTTCTCTAGTTGTGACAAGAATGGGCAGAATTAGAAAGGACTATCTTGGATGGACAGTATAGGAAGGAGTGTTTGGAGATGAAGTGAGAGAAGCCAGATTGATGGATTTGTGCATGTGCAGAGGAGGAATGAAGGGTTGATTGGTAGAAGAAGAGGAAGGCCAAAGAGGAGAATGATGGATGTGGTGATGGAGAACATGCAGATTTGACAGAGCAAGACGGTGAAAGATGATTCACTGTGGCAACCACTAACAAGAGCAGCTGAAAGAAGCCAAAGAAGAACCGTATGCTTGTTAATTTTTTTTTTTTTTATTACCTTGGCTTTGATTTTTGTCCCTTTTTTTCTTTAAAAAAAAATCTTTCCAAGATAATTCATTCATTCATTTTCTAATCGGCTTAATCCTAATTAGAGTTGCAGGGAGCCTGGCTCCCATCCCAGCCAATCAGCCGACTGTGGGGTTTTTTTTTTTTTGAGACGGGAGGAAACTCTAGTACCCAGAGGAAACCCATACAAACATGGGGAGAACATGCAAACTCGACATATGAATGCTCGAGTGCCTCATGTGCTATGAGATAAACGTGCCGCCCAAAGGCAATTCATTTTATTTTTTTAATTAATATTATTGTTATTTTAAGGCATCCACGTATCCTTTAGATTTGATAGAGGATTTTTTTGCCCTGAACCAGAAGCAATGTGATGGTGAAATATCTTTTCACGGTTCTGATATAAATATTACATGTCCGGGTTGCAGGACTCTTCCATTGGCGCACCTTTACATAATGAAATGTCTTCAATCCCTTTCTTCAGTTTTGTTCTGCTGGTTCTTGTGCTCTGTTCCTGCTCTCTGGCACTGCTGTGTGCTCTGCTGTCCTGCCCCGGATATCAGGAATGTCACCCTCTTCAGATAAAACCCAACAGCTGCAAGACTCCTAACTATTTATAGCTTTCATTCAGTCCTCTCTCTCTCTTTCTCTCTCTCTCTCTCTCTCTCTCTCTCTCTCTCTCTCTCTCTCTCTCTCTGCCACTCTGATTTCCTTTGCTCTTTCTGGATCTCTCCTTCCTCCTCTTGACTGAAAGTTCTGGAGAGTGAAGGAGGCTGCGAGAGGAGTGTTTAAAAGTCTGAGACAAACCACAAGAGGTGGAGAAGAGCAAGTGTTGAATGAAAGATTAGTTTTGAAAAGAAACCAAGTGCAAATCAGAGCAGAATGGCTTTGCCGTGTTATAACCGAGGCTGCGGAGAAAGGTTTGATGAGGATAAGAATTCGGGTGGTAAGACTTCCTTTTCCTTTTTCCACAATTTGGGGAATAGACTTTGTTTACAAAAATTGTTCCCAAGGATTTTCATGCAATTGTATAAATTGAGTTCTCCATTGTTTGATAAGTTAAATCCTACAGTATGGATGGACAGAGTCCCAGTGCAATGTGGCCCTTTCATTTATTATTGTTATTATATGTGACTATTATGATTTGTTACATCTTTAATACTTTCACTGAAAGTAGACTCGACAATAAATTTCATTCGGTAGAACTTTGTCTGAAGACGTGTCTCCTGCTAATTCTACTGAAAGTGAGGCAATTCAAATAAATTAAAAATGAAATTAAGCTTTTATTTTAGTGGGAATTAAAAAAAAAAAACGTGCATTTCCTGATAGTTAGTAGAGCGGAGCTGTGATTGCTCCACGTGTTTGTAGACAATGCTAGATAGACAAGCAGCTGTTCCTGAGTACCATAAATGCCCTCAGTTCCCCTTCTCTGATTGGCCAGGGACAGCTGACTAAAGGCCCTATGACACTTCCAAGACTTTTTGTCAAGACTCGAGTCTTGGCAAGTCTCGAACGAGTCTTGATTCAGTCGTGACGTCCTGCCGAGTCTTGACAAAATATTGGAAATATAATAATTGGAAATATTGCCTTGTGACGGGATGGGGCAGAACGTCATGGTGTGCCTGCACACATTAGAGAGAGGGAGAGGGGAAGTGATGTGTAATGCATTATCCCATTCTGTTTTTAGAAGCCTGTTGTTTTCACCCTGGAGTTCCCATCTTCCACGATGCCCTAAAGGTGAACACCCACACGCACAGTCTGCTCATAAAGTAGTGATTTGCATCTTTATTGCCCTCTAGTGCCTACAAAGCAAATTAAAGTGCAGTTAAAACTAAACCTGCCACAAGAACCCCAGCTGACTCGGCTGAAATGTTTTTGTTTTATGAGTTTGAGGATATACAGGTGAAAGTGAGTGCAAAGGTCATTTCAAGGACCGAAAAGATGGTAAATAGAAATGAAGAAATGAGAGATTTATCAAACAGCACGGCGATAAATCTATTTTTTAATTAATTTAAAAAACTATTGTTGGTGCTGGAATGTACAGTATATAGGGGAGATGTGATCTGATTGGTCTTCTACCTAGGATTAAAGGTTAATATTAATTCAAAATACATTATATCCTCGTTCCTGATTGGTGGAAAGCCATAAAATAATGATTACCTGGTAATATGTCATCACTGCCATTGGATTCTGAACCAAATTATTACATCATTGCCATCAGAGAAGTTGAATGATTATTGTGCACTTGGCAAAAACTGCATAGTAACCCGACTGTCTACTTTGGGGGGGAAAAATATAAAAAAATACAGTGGAACCTCGAGATACAAAATTAATTCGTTCCAGAGTGGCTTTCGTGTCATGATTTTTTTCGTATAATGAATCATGTTTTGCATGTAAATCGCCTAATTTGTTCCAAGCTCCTCAAAAACACCACATTAAATTTTATAATAAGGGTAAAACCAGAATGAACTAAGAGCCAAATACATTTGAATCATTCAATATACCGAATCTAACCGTTATACCTGTGAAGGAAGTAGATAATAGATCATGATGCAAAAAAAAAAAAAAACTGTAATAGGAAAATGTGGAACCTTACCTTTTGAGTGAAGCGATGTCCGAAAGTGGCGAGGAGGAGGGAAATGGCAGGAAACATTAATACTTGTTTACATGTATTAATATACAAATGTATTTTTCTTTTTTCAGTTTCTAATTTTCATCGGATTCTTCTGTTTTTTCGGCTCGGACTGAACAATAGCGAGTACTGAAAAAAAATGCCTGTACTGTACTGGCGAGATACCAACAAACACGAAACTGATGCTTGATGAGAGATTCGGCCAATAGGAGAGCAGGATCATGATACTGCTCATGATGCGGAAAGATTCTGACCAATAGGAGAGCAGAATCATGGTCCTGAGCATGATGGGAAAGATTCTGACGAATAGGGAAGCAGGGGCACGCTTTGTTTCTTTCGTATGCTGAGTAATTTTTCGTAATATGAAGTGAAAAAATCTTTGCATATCGTTACGTAAAATTAAATTTACGTGTACTGAAGCTTTCGTATCTCGAGGTGCCACTGTAGTTATAAAGCAATTATAGAATTCAGCTTTGGGGAATTATTCCGTCTCGGAGAGTGTTATCCACAAAACAAGCGGTTGAGGGTTAAGCGCTTCGCTCAAGGGCCCAATAGGAGCGGATTGGTGGTACCAGGACTTGAACCCTCTGATTCATGAACCCTTCTGATTGGTAACCCACAGCCTTAACCAAAAATATTCACTTATTCTGAGTGGATAATGCTTATATAAAAATAAGACAGTCATAGTTTGTAACATTAAGTTGTAGCAGGTGGCATCATTACTTTCATTCATTCATTTATTGGCAAAAGCGCTTAATCCTAATCAGGGTCATGGGTCTCAGCTGACTCTGAGCGAAGCCGGAGTACACCCTGAACAGCTTGCCAGACCAACGCATGGACAACACACACATACAATCATTCACAGCTAGGGGCAATTTGGAACAGCCAATTAGACTTTCATGCAGATCCCACACAGAGATGCCCGAGCCTGGGCATCAAACCCAGGACCTCTTGCTGTTAGAGGGACGTGCTAACCACTGCGCCACGCTGCCACCCCATTAATTTCATGCTTGGGAATTAAAAAAAAAACAGGAAAAATATGGTTTTAGTTAACTTTTCTGGTTTATTTTTCCACGTGTAGGCTAGAAACAAGCAACCAAGCAAGGAAAATAAACTAAAACAAGATTTTTTTTTTTTTTTTTTTAATAAAAATTTTAAAATCCTAAAAAATCTTGTTTTAATTTGTTTTCTTGTGTTTTCACGTATAATATGCTAAAAATTGGAATGAGTGTAAATGCGCGCTGTTGTAGAGCATGGCTGTCTCATGTTTCTGTGTAGTTTATGCTAAAACTCTAAATGAGTTTTTACAAAGACACTTTAACTGCGCACCCCGTAGCTTTGCTAAGTGTGCACCGAGCTCACCGGACCTGCCTATGTAATGGTTAAAATCTGTGAAAATAAGCTATAAAATCTAGTTTTAGTTTACATTCCTATGTAGTTCCTTAATTTTCTGAATTAGGGGAGGCTGGCACCCATCTCAGCCGACTCTGGGCGAGGGCAGGGTACACCCTGGACAGCTCTCCAGGCTATCGCAGGGCCAACACTCACACAACCATTCACACGCTCACACTCACACCTAAGGGAGATGTGGAACAGCCAATTAGCCTACTGTGCATGTTTTTGGACTGTAGGAGGAAACCGGAGTACCTGGAGGAAACCCACACAAGCACGGGGAGAACATGCCAACTCCACACAGAAACACCCAGGCTGGGAATCGAACCCAGGACCTTCTTGCTGTGAGGTGGACATGCTAACCGCTACACTGCGCCACCCAGTATAGTTCATACTAAAATAATATTTCACTTCAGACTTGGTGGATGAATGAAAGTTTATCCGATGTTCCATCATTCAGCGACATCTCCATCTAAACCAGGGGTGCTCAATCCTGCTCCTGGAGGGCTACCTTCCTGAATATGTTCGCTCCAACCCTAATCATGCCCACCTGACCATCCAGTCAACTAATCTCCAGGAGCAGGATTGAGCACCCCTGATCTAAACTGTGGTTCATAACAGCAACTCGTTATTTCTGCCTTTATTAAACAAATGCTGTGTGCATGTTTTAGAGCGATAGATTTTCTCATTTGCCTTCCTGGTCCTCCCTGCTGACGTGTGCATGTTCTCTGTGTGTCTGTGCTCAGGGCTGGTCCTGCTGTAAGAAGAGAACGACAGACTTCTCCGAGTTTCTCTCCATCAAGGTGACGGTCCAAAGATGTCCAGTGTAGATTTCAAAGCTATTTCGGCTTGTATAAATGTCTTGCTCTGTGTGATGGGCTGTGTGATGTTCCCCAGTTACAGTCATCACCGTGAAGTCGATTCTTTTCTGATAACAGCAGGTTCCACACTTGGCTTCTTTCTTATATGAATGCAAGTTGGAAGAAATGGCATTTTTCCTTTCTATTAAAGTTTGTAACACAGAAACTGTGCATGTTGCTGCTGAGGACGCTCATACGATTTCCTTTGTTAATATTTAAAATGTGTGCTATCCACCGTACATGTCTATTAACTGTCAGATTCGAAACAATCAGCGAACGAGACTGAGCACATTTAGGATAAAGCTTGGGTTAATTACTGCTTGTGTTTAAACCTGACCTAACCAATCAGAATCCAGAAATCAACAGCAATGTTTTTTTTTTTTTTTTTACATTAAGCAGCTGGTTTATCGTAATGTAACTGGATGCATTAACGTAATGCAGATTAATCCAGCAAATTTACTTTCTTGAGTTGTTCATTCATTTATTCATTCATTAGCCGAACCACTTGACCCTACTGGGGTCATGGTGAGGTTGGAGCCTATTTCAGTCGACTCTGGGGGGGGGGGGGGTGAAGATGGGGTACACCCTGACCAGCTTGACAGTCCATTACAGGAAGCAACACTCATCCAACCATTCACAATCACACCCAGGGGCAATTTGGAGCCAGTTAGGATTTGTAATGTTCATATGTTTGGACTGAGGGAGGAAACTGGTGTACGTGGAGGAATCCCACACAAGCACAGGGAGAACATGCAGACTCTGTACGGAAACGCCTTCACGACGCCAATGTTTAATACTTACTTTTGTAAACGTATCTTGTGGTTCTCAGGGTTGTTCCCATGGATGGCACAGTAACGTGAAGCCCGAAGAAACGCTGAAGCCAGAGGTCAAGTCTGACAAAGGGGAGCAGAAACTCCACAGCAGCAAAGAGATCATCTACCAGGGCCCCAAATCTGCTGAGGCTCTGGAGAAAGAGAGACCCAAGTACACACTCTCTCTCTCTCTCTCTCTCTCTCTCTCGCTCTCACTCTCTCTCTCACCCCCTCTCTCTCTGTCAGTGGCTTTTTTTATTCCTGTCACACATGCTTTCTCTCTGTTTGCCTGTCTCCTGGGATTCTCCCGGAGTGAGAGAGAACAGAACAGATCTTTTAAAATGCCACAAGTTCATCCAGTATCTGTCTGTCCTCGACTTTAAATCCTGAATCACAGCAGAAACAAAATATCAGAACTTTTCATTTCACTTTCAAAGCTGAAATCCTCTAACACAGTGCTTCGCAATTATATTCTGTGCCCCCCCCCCCCGCGCGACTATAAGTAGTGGTATTTGTCTATAAAATTATGATTAGTCCACCGCTGCATTAAATTATATCTTTAACATTAAAAGCAAAAAAGAAAGAAATATAGTTCAACTTACAGAGAAAAACTTGAACATTGTCTCAATATCTCCGCCTCTCTCTGCCTCTCTCTTCATTCCTGTCAGAAATTTTGTCTCTTGAGGGGTTGTTTACTGCACTTCATATCGTTTGCTCGGTGAGAAAATCCCCGACACCATATAGTGTGACAATGAGGGCGCCACTGCCAACTACTGTAGTGGAAGTGCAATTACACTTAATTCTAGTACAGTACGGCAAAAAGCATGCTCCCCTGGGTCACACTGCGCCCCCATTGGTTAGAGCGCCCCACTATTTGAGAAGCACTGCAACAGGAGGTAATGGGTGTGTACAGGTGTAATAATGCTTCGAACACACCCTTCATCCTGCTCAACTGTGTGCGTGTGTGTGTGTGTGTGTGTGTGTGTGTGTGTGTGTGTCCAAAGTGATGTAATATTCTTGTTGTTCATCTGTTTCTTGTCAGCCCTGATGAACCGAAGTCCAAGCTGAAGGTGAGCGTATCTCCTTCTCTGGCTCAGATCTTGGAGAAAATGGAGATCAGTGAAAGGGAGAAGGAGATGATCGGTGAGCAGGCGCCGTTCACCACCACGTCGTCATTAACTCGCACTGACATGCTCCCCAATTCCAGATATTCATTCATCACTAGCTGTCCAGGGTGTACTCTGCCCTCGCCCAGAGTCGGCTGAGATGGGCACCAGCCTCCCCATGACCCTAACTAGGAATAAGCGGTTTGGAAAATGAATGAATGAACATACGAACCACTCCACCACTGTGTAGCTTTGAGTGCAGTATATTTATTCTGAATGCTTGTTCTGGTCCTCGATTGTTCTTCGCGTGCCGGGATGCTGGAGAGCAGGGGTGTCGAACTCATTTTCACTGAGGGCCACATCACTTGATAGAGGGTCGAATAATCATTGAACATCAATTCTAAAAGGGCTTAACAGCAACAAGCTAGCACGAAATCCTTCTTGAGTGATGAATGACACACTGTTTACTTAAAATATACTGCTGCCACCTAGTGGAAGGATGATGAATTGGGTTTCGTGGTAATGGTTGATGCGACCAATGTACAGTTATCTTGTTCTTTGAAAGCTCTTGTGGGAAACAGAAAAATGAGGAGGCAGGCCAGATTTGACCCACGGACCTGAGTTTGACACCTATGCTGTAGTTCAGGGGTGCTCAATCCTGCTCCTGGAGAGCTACCTTCCTGAATATGTTCACTCCAACCCTAATCATGCCCACCTG
>JAQNCB010000010.1:18801782-18813211 GCA_030068295.1 Euristhmus nudiceps | reverse complement strand
CTCCCTGGATAGGTAGCGAAACGTCTTCAACAAAATTCCAGTCCAGTTGACTGAAGGAAATCACACGCTTTGGATACCTGCCTTAGGTAAAGTATGAACCAAATTTCACCTTGATCTCGCAGAACTGACTTTTAATACACCCTTTTCCCACCAAGGCAGTTGGGTGGCCAGTTTAGATTTGATAGCCAAAGATCACTTTGTTGGCCTGGAACCAAGAACCACTTATGTCAAGGCTTTGAGGTGGGATTATCATAACCAAAAGAAAAACAACCAAAACCTTGTAACCATCATTTAACAAAATAGAGATAGTGCAGCACCTCTGTTGTCTGCCTAATCCTAAAATGATGATGATGTGGTCTACCACTGTTGTTTTTGTGCTTGATGCTAGTAGAGTAGCTGGTTATTGGTGGTCGTGTGGCTGTGTATATACAGAAATGAAATGGCCTTTGGTGAGTCTCTAGATCATGGAAAAGCAATCCTGTTCTTAGAAGGCTTGCAAGATGAACAAACCAGCACAGAACTAGTAATATTGATTGCATCGGTAGATGGGTGATTGAAACCCAAAAGCTGGACTTCTCCAGATGATCCTGAACATTTACATTCACCTCATTTGGCTAATAGTCCCGTTTCCCCCCCCCCCATCATATCTCACAACTGAACACGAGTAGTAATTTGATGGTGCGGGAATTTGAACTAACCCTTCTAATTAGTAACTCAATGCCTTAACCACTGACCCATTACCATCCCACAATGGATGCCTCTCATTTTCCTCCAGGTGCAGCAAAACACTCTCAGGTCAATGAAGTATGGAGTTTTCTCATTTACCATTACCACTGTATAGCATCTGCTTCATAAATCGAGCACAGAAAACCACAGTTGCATCGGTAGTCCAGCATCTCATTCTAGGTAATGAAAATTGGTCGTGGGCAGTTTTTTTAGAGAAAAGTTGTTGACTCTTGCATTTTAGTCTTAACCTCATTGTCCCTTTGTGTCATTATCTGTACATTGTATGCATACAGTTTGCTGTTTTGCACTTCCATTGATATGGCACCTACATTTTGTTGTTTTGTACTCAAGCTCTGTTGAATGACTATAAATTTAATGTAATCTAATTGATTCAAATGACCCCACATTTGGTTCCGACCATATTATGTGCTATTAAATGCCACCAAAGTCTGCTGGAATAATGCAGGAATTAAAATCTTCAGCAAATCTTGCCACAACTCTATATTTTTTCTTAAATTTAACTTTGGTTGATGAAGAGTGTTGAATGTGCACTCTAAAGCGGCCTTCCCACATACAGGTATAGTACGGCGGATGCGGGGCGGAACGTAATTTGGCGGATTGCTGGCAGATGCGACGGGATAAATGCAGTGCATGGGTGAGTTGCAGGGTGTGCAGGATGTCTGCCGACTGTTTACACTGTTTTGTGTACAGTACGCAGATATGGTTAGTCAGAAGTGCAAGCCTACTGGTGATACAAGTGATAATCAGAAAAAGCGGAAAGTCATCTCGTTTGAAATGAAGATGGCTATTATAAAAAAATTGTCGTTTGTAACCAAGCGTCATGCACAGGATTTGAATGTCCAGTACCTTGGAGAGTGGCGAATGAACGTGTATCTGACGTCTTCACATGCCATGTGTCTGCCACGGCTGTTCACATATGCGCCAGATTAGCCGCCGGCTGTAGGCGTATGTTCGTCAGATGTCTGCCGGCTGTGCTACGAGTGTGTCTACTAGGAGCAGACTCCCGGATATTTCAAAAAAGTTTGAAATCTTCGCGCCATGGCCACGGCTTCGCCGTATCCGCTATGGCTACTAGGGATGCCCAGGGGTGTACCTGGAATCCTCAGGGATGAGCAGGGATGCGCATCCCCAGTCGATACGTCGTACTACACCTGTATGTGGGAAGGGGCTCTTAGGCTGCAAATAAAAACTAGAGAATCACTTATAGGGGCATTTTCACAGTTTCTTAGAGCAACCAGTCCCAAAGGGGTCAAAAATAAAGGTTTTTAATTTGCTGGGTTTTTTTGTAAGTAGTAATTTTCATAAATATTCAATGTTATAGATGCTTTTTGAATTATGGCTACAACGTCATTTTCTTGGAAGTTGTGGCCTTCGAAAGTATGCATGTCCAAAACAATAAAATGTCTTTAAAAAATTGATTGTCAATAGTAGTAAGATTTCAAAAGTTAAAATCAGTTCCATTATATAAAATATATAGTAATGGGTATTGTTGGTGAGTTTTGATTGGTAGCAAAAGCTTTAGTTGTACTTTACTGATGGCATAAAGCTAGATTTCGGAGTGGACACTTTTGGATGGACACATATTCACATGCTCGTGTAATCAACATTTCAGAATCTGGTTCAGATATGTTTTGTTCTAAAGTTACACATGTAGATGTACTTTCTAAAAAGTGCATCTGATTGGAAACATACATTTCTTATTATCACAAGGGAGAGAAAAGTCGGTGTGGACATTTTGGACGGACACTTTCTCGACTGTGTTCAGATCTGCCTTGTGCAGAACAAATCAGAGAGATTGCTACCAATGCATGATTTAGTTCAACAACATAAGCTTCTCTAACTTTGGATGGAAAAATTCGCATGACAAACATCCTCCTTTGGAAATTATTTCAGTTAGAATATTGAGGATATTTGAAATCGGAAACTAAAATTAGTCCCAAATTCAACTTCTGTGTAGATTTTCAAGACAAGCTGATAGATTTTGTTTATCTTTTTATTTGAAGGTACTACTATGTATTTATTCATATATAAAAATTTACATTTTCTGTACGGACTGTGGAACAGTAACCCTCCATTTATGCATCCACAGTGCTCTAGAAAACTGTGAAAAGATCCATATATTCACATATATTCTTATAACCCTGCCTAAATGTTGAAACTTAAACATTTTTTAAAAATAATTTGGAATATTTAATTGTAACTTACCAACACACACAATACCCAACCTTCCGCATCACAGCACTAAAACCTGACCAGTTTAGAATTATAAAAACTTTCCACGCAATGATATTGTTGAAGTTTGGCAGGCCCCAGAGAGTTCATTATTTTGTATTTAGTTACAGTGCTGGAAATCACAACACACCATTAAGAAAGGTATCAAATTTATTATTAAGGTCTTAGAGTTATTAGTGCCTTTGCCTGGTCAAATTAATGAAATGAGTTTAATCCAGCCTTAATAATTCTAAAACAAGTCAACCGAAAAATAATGTAGCCGTGACTATAATTTGTTCAGTTGATGGAAACTTTGGGAATATAAATGTCTATTACTCCAATAAATAGGAAAAAATAAAGTCTCTGGCAGAAAATAAATTAAAATTCCAAAATAAGTATATTTAAAAGTTTGAACATATTAAAAATCAACCATTTGTAGACCTTACCGATGACTGTTATAAGTCAGACTCCTGTGTATCACAAACATATGATTCACTGAAACATCTGAAAAAAGCCATCAAACAAGAGAGGAGAGACAATCTGCCCCACTCTAATCAATTACAGCAGGAAGCCAGCATGCTGCAGTGCAATATTATTGATGGTAGCTCCTAGATTAATTAAACATCTTACACATAGCTTATAAGACCAAATGAGTTGAGAACAGAAAGGTCGTTATTTTCCCCATAGCCTCAAGACTAAAACATAAACAAAGCAAAAATAAAACCAATTTAACAAATATTTTAAAAGCATGAAACTTTACTACCTTACAGAGTTTCTGAACCTTTGGTTGTGAAGAAAGTGCTATGCCATTATTCTGATTTAATGTCTCATTCTTTCATGACACTGGGCCTGATGCTAAAACATGTTAGTATTAGTATTCGTAATGGGCTCATACTTTTTAAATACAAATTATCCATAGCGGATTCAAGAAACTGACAAAATTTCCTACAAAATTGGGAAATCAGCCAGTTTTAAAATCATGGCTTGCACCATGTGCATAAGTGTGTGTGATTTAAGATATTTCCTACCCCAATACTACCATATAAGGTCACACTACCCATAGTATCTGACAAGAAGTAAAAAGAATGGCGTCAAATTCGAAGAAAAAATTTGAATAAGCTACAAATAAAGCTCTCTTGTTGGTGATTCAAAGAGAAAAATTGTTCCGCAAAGCCCCGCAAAGTTTGTTCTAGTGCACAGAACGCAAATTCAAGATAGCGGCTACAGTGGCTATATTGGATATTGGGACATGAGAAAAATCAATACGCTTGTATACAATAGGCAACACAGTCCCCACAACACCAATAAATGGTGAGAATTAGTGATGGCATTTCTGAGTTAGCGCATGGAATGCACATTCAAGATGGCAGCTGCTACAGCCATATTGGATATCGGAATATAATTTAAAGAACATCAATCGGCTTGCATAGTTACACAGTCCCAGCATCCAACAGAAAAAAATGAAAAAAAAAATGGTAGTGAGTGGTGATGGCGTTTAAGATGGCAGCTGCGGCGGCCATATTGGATATTCGACTGCAATGAAAATTGATAGGTATATGTAGTTACACAGTTTCCCCATTCACATCAAAAATGATAATGTTTGGTGATGACACTTTTTAATTTAGTGTATGGAATGCAACTGTGAACAAACATGACAGACAGATGGACGTCACACTTGGCGACAATACCCCTCACTCTGACTGAGGAGTAAAAAATGGATCATTTAAAGAAGTGTAAACAGTTGAATTATAGCAATGTATAACAGAAGCTTGTGTCAGTTGAGGCTTCCCATCTGCAGAACAGTTTTTTGGTGGTTTTAATGTTATATCCAATTGGTGCATAATATATAATGCGTAATAATATGCAGACCATTTTTGACTCCAAAATTATTTTGAAAAACTGACAAAATTCCTTAATCAGTATTGAAGTCATTCTGACTGTTTGAATCGGATGAACTATAACTGAGTTTAAGTTGATCACGAAACATAACATAACATAAGATGTAGTGTATCACTTACTTCATTCAGTTGAATATGACTATTTCCATTGAGTTTACTTCACAAGTATTTCTTACTGGGTAGGTCACTAGGTCTTTCTCTAACTCTTCTAAATGTGCTGGGCTTGAGACCAACATGCAACAGTTTTACTGAGTTGCATGGCTGGATCATTCACATTTATATCCATTAGCCTAATGTACATATCTTTGGACTGTATGAGAAAACTGGGGCACCTGGAGAAACCGCCTACAAGCATGGGAAAACATGCAAACCCCACCCAGGACTTCCCCTCGTAAGTCAAGCCTAGGACCTTCTTGCAGTGAGGCAAAAGTGTTGACCACTGCACTTCTGTGCACTCCATATACCGTTTACATCAACTGAATTTCACTAAACCATATTTATTCTCTGGGAACAAGTGCATGAATTAGAAATAATGACACAATATCCGTTAAATTGTCAGAAAAAAAAAGCAGTTCTGAGAAATCAGATAATTCTGAGAAGTTTGTTTACACTGTGCTTTGAAGACTTGAACTTGAAAATGACAATGAGTATGTGATTGGATGTTGTGATTTTTCACCAATAGCTACATTCTGAGACCACGTTCTGTGAATTATAGTCTGGAACAGATTACAGTTTTGACATGACAGACCCTGGCACGACCCTTTTCCTGCTCTCTTTTGTAGACAACTACACTTGTTCCAACGCTGATATTTTAGGGTCTCAGCTGTGTGAAGGTCTGTAAACTGATTGTACTTCCCTGACCCCTTTTCTCGGCATGGATAGAGTGCTCTTCCAGACTTGTGCATTTCACCATAACTGGTTATATGGTCCAGTGATTAGATGGGGTTAGTGTTCTATGCTACTGTAGTGGCTATTATCTGAAAACACACTGAGAGGAGGTTAGCGGTGTGACGGAGTGGCAAAGTAAGCATACTTAACCCACAGGAGAAAATTAGCCCAATTTGCCAGATTTTCTAAATAAAAGTTTGATAAAAACAGGTAATTTTCTTTGTTGACTCATTCCGCTTGATAATTGGATTGGGGAGGGCAATCTGACATAAATTTCACAAATATCCTCAAAGTCTCCATGATGAAAAATAACCATGATATTAACACTAAAAATAAGCTCTTTCAATCCAGTGAATGGTGAGACCAGGTAGCAAAGCTGGACACAAGCATTTGAAGAGCTGGTCTTCTAGACTAGAGGCTCTGTGGACACCAGACTGTGATTCGCTCTGTGCGTCTGGAGCAGGCTCATTAACAAAGATGGTTATGGAGTCGAGTTTGAGTTTATCAGAGAAATGATCAGACAATACAACCCTTCCCTTATTCTGAAGAATCTACTTCTACTCTGAAGGGATCTGGATGTTTGAGGATGAGAGTTGTGGTAAAGACAGGTTTAAGATTGACAAAAGCTTTATCTGAAACAGGGTTCCATAACGACCCCGTACAGCTCTGTTTGATTAGTAAAGTAAGTGGGCAAGACAACTGAGCTAATAATATGTGGTAATGAAACACCAGTACAAGTTTCCAAAACCAAAGCAAGGTACTTGACCATCTGGAGTGTTGGCTACCCTGTTACTGAAGCCACTTTTTCTTTATCCATGGCACGACAGCAATGAGAACGTGTGGACATGCAATTCACAGTTTCTTCTTTTTCATCAAACTAATTGCTTCAAAGTTGAACTAGGCCAACATGGCTTTCACGGGATTTGGAATATAGAAGACTGTTGCCAATGTAGGCGATGATGAATTTTACAGCATATCTCTTAACACCCAAAGGAATGACTTGAAGTACTCATAGTTGCCAAAGATAGTGCTTAAGGTTGGTTTTTAGTCATTATGTCTTTATGTCAAGAAGGTTATAGGCATTACGGAGGCCAAGTTAAGTCATAATCTAAAACGGCTCAGTAGATATGGATACTCTATTATGGTGTAATTTAGCTCAAAGAGAACATACAAGAATAGTTGGTGCAAGAATGAAGTCCTCACTTTTGCTTTTCAAAAAAAGAGAAGCCAGCCGAGGCGAGATATATGGATGGCTGGATATACTCCTGTTGAACTCTTGGGCATGCTTTTTCATGGCTTGTTCTATGACTGACAGTGGGTAGATGCAGTTATGTGAGGACATGGTGCCTGAGACAAGGTAAAAAAAACAATAATATGACTTGTGATTTGGCAAGCCACTGTTTTATTAAAAACCTCCCGAAATTCATGTTATTTTTCCAGAATATGGTTTGCATAGAGAATCTGGGTATCTCCAGAGAAATGATAGCAATAAGAAGAACAGGAGGATGAAGACAATAAGGTTTGCAAAGATCACACCATTAAGCAATCGCCTTGTTCTGCCAGGAAATTTAGGGGTTATGACAATACCTCCAGGGAAGTTCTGAGTGATTTATGGATATGGCTAAAAGAAAGGAAATGGATTTGCATTGTAGGGTATTGACTAGGAGTAGGGTTGTGTGCAGTAAGTGATGTTTTTCAGTGCCAATGGAACCTCTACCCGTGTTATTGCTTTTTAGGAGTTAAAATGGCTGGGTGTCATGATCAATAAAGTTAAGTATAGCTCCTGAGACTATCAATACCGGGAGAAAAAACATTTCCTGAGTGCTTGATCTGTACATTCAGGGTAAATAAGTGGAAATCTAGGAACTACCGGTAAATCAGACCCACCAGCGGCATTGGAAGAGGTGGCCATCTTTCTACCTTTCTACATCACCTTACTACAATATAAGTAAAATGGTCGGCTCTGAGAAATCCAGTTCACTGACTGTGCCACGGGCTCTCTGGAAAGTTTGTTGGCTTTTAAGGAGGTTATTGAGGCTGATGGCAAAGTCAATAAGAAACTCCTGAGAGACTTGATCATCCCAGTTTAGTCAGCACTCCTGTATTAAATACACTGTGAAGGCAGCTTTGATTGCAGACTCATTCTAACCACTTCTGGCTGCAGGGTGCAAAATTCCAGCACATACTAGGCTGGTTGCCATTTTCCATGCTTTTGGAACGCGACTCCTCATCAATTTCTTTTTTTCTTTGTGGAGTGATCAAAAAATCAGAAAAGTTTGATGAACCAAGTACTTCATATGGCAAAAGAGAGTCACCATTCTTCCCCAATATAACGATAGCCCATCTGAATCCTTTTTCAGTGAGTGGGATGATAAATTATGTAAGTTTGTCCTTCACAGACATGCCTTTTAAGTTGGAGAAATACAAGTAAGACTGAAAAAGGAAGCCCCTGTACTGAGAAGTCTTTCCCGAGAACCTGTCTGGATGGGGAATGGGTGAATTGGGAGCCGCTGTTTGATACGTTTGATATGAAGAGGAAGCCAAGCTGAATGCTTCAGTAAGCTGATTGATTTTGGTGTAGAGTTTGTTTGTTCGCTGTTGCTGCTTCATCAACTTGCCTTGTGCACAAGGTGCATTCCAGAAGCTCCCTTAACCTGCTTCGGTAACAAGACAACAATGAACGCCTTGCACTGCATTTATGTATAAATCCATCCAAACCTATTGTTTAAATTTAATCTCTGATACAATAATGAAAAAAAAACATGATCTGTTTCAACTAATACCACATACGTTATTGCTTTATTCTTGTCCTTATTGAATCATTCAAGCCTGAACAGTGTATTGGTGGATAAAGTATCAGAGCCCCTGGACTAATGATTTCAACCAAATGTAATTGGAGTAAGGAGTTAATAAAATTGAACTCGACTCAATAAATCTTGATTTCACCTGTAAAAACCTTCAAAAATTGAGTTTGCTCTTCACAAGATACATGTAATGTGGAGAAGTGATGCCAAAAGACCTGAGATTTGAGAATTTGGAGATTTGCATATTCTGGAAAGAGTTACAAAGCAATCAAAAAAAGTTTAGGTATTCACTGTTCTGCTGCAAGACAAATAATTAATAAAGAGCTGTGGCTAATCTCTCTGGAAATGAATGCATAGACAAGATTACTCTGAAGACTCAATGCGATATCCCCAATGAGGGAAAGAAGGACATTGGAGTAACAAGTAAAGGCTTGAAGAGTCATTAGAACTGCCCAATGTATATCTGCTCATGAGTCTGCCATAGGAAAAACACTAAAGAGGCAAGGTGCCCATGTCAGAAATCCATGGAGAACGCCAACACCCATGTCTGTGCCTTGAGTGTCCCAAAGGAGCCGCTTGACACTCCACAACGCTACCGGGAAAATATTTGTGAACTCATGAAACAGAGTTTGAATTATTCAGGAAAAATAATAAGCACTATGTACAGCTTAAAAAGGACACATGAATATATCGCCTCAGTGGTAAAGTACGGTGGAGGAAACTAAATGAGCTGAAGGAGTTCGGTAAGGAATAATTATGAACAATTTCTTTTCAACATTGTGCAGGTCTGATGCACAGCTATTGCAGTTTCACCAGTTACAGGGGTTTACTCACTTTTTCTATCAGTACTATGGATGTTTCATGGTTTTATTGGTGTGTTCAATAAATACAAGAACTATTATTACTGGGTATGTTATCGGGCAAAACAGACTGGATTTTTTTTGCATTGTAACTGAAAATAAGATCAGATTTTGCGATAAATATATGCATAAATGCAGGTAATTCCAAAGGGTTCACTTACTTTTTTGCCACTGCACATCCATGATGACAACAAGAATAATGTGTCGGAAAAGATTTCTGCACAGATGCACATATAGTTATGGTAATTGCTTTTTAACAAAAGACCTGGCAGGTGCCACGGTGGTGTAGAGGTTAGCATGTCCGCCTCACAGCAAGAAGGTCCTGGGTTCGATTCCCAGCCTGGGTGTTTCTGTGTGGAGTTTGCATGCTCTCTCTGTGTTTATGTAGGTTTCCTCCGGGTACTCCGGTTTCCTCCCACTGTCCAAAAACATGTACAGTAGGCTAATCGGCTGTTTCAAATCTCCCTTAGGTGTGAATGCGAGTGTAAGTGGTTGTGTGAGTGTTCGCCTTGCGATGGCCTGGCGAGGGTGTACCCCGCCCTCACCCAGAATTGGCTGAGATGGGCACCAGCCTTTCTGTGACCCTAATTAGGATTAAGCGGTTCAGAAAATGAATGAATGAATGAAAAGACCTGGCAAACAAATCCAATACTCGAACCCGAACAAATCCTAATCAAGGACAGGTTAGGTCAGGTGATCCATAATATCAAGACAGAAACCAAAGTGAAAGCATAGTGTGAGAGAGTAAACAAGTAAATAAACAAACATTATCAACACTAGGAAGATCACATGATCACACACTGACCCTTACTTTGAGCTGTGTGTATACTGTGCGATGATCATGTGACTGGATGTTGTAGCTATGTGTGTAGGCCATGATGTGTCCTGGGAATTGAAGTCTGGAAGGGATTTCGGTGCTGACATGACTGAAATTAGTCTCACTGACAGATTGTAAGGTGGCAACGACTATATAGTAATGACATAATATCCCAAAGTAACAAGATAATATTTCAAAATATCAAGTTAAGTCAAAAGAGCTCAAGTTAGAATAAAATGTATTATGTTGAAATGAGACATTCATAAAAAATGAAGTGAAAAAAAATGTATATTGTCAGTTTTTTTATATATATATAACTTTGGGTTCAGAGCTTATGTACTTCTTAACACCTATATGATTCTTTTTTTTTTTCACTTCCAGATCGAGTGTCTGCCTTTCAGGACCTCAATTCTCTCTGCAGCTCAGTGTAACATCTCATTGCTTTTATCTTACACACAGTCATAACCACAGCAGCCATTCTATTGATTTTTATAATGGAGTTTATTATAGATTTTCGTAAAACTTTCCTCTCCACTGCTTCACCTATATGAACCGATTTCCCTTTCCTCGCTAAGATTTCTGTAAGGCTTCGAGAAAAAAGCAGAGACAACAAAAGCATCCCATCCCTACTCTTCTGACAGCTTCACTGAAAACATCCCTTTCTCCTTTTTTCTTTCTTTCTTTTTTTTTCGCCCAGTAATGTGTGTAGGTCGAGTTCTTGATATGTCCTCGGAAAAAAAAAAAAAAGACATAAAAATTAACAGCAACCTACAGTCGGCCTTCAGTCACGGTGAGGACTGGCAGCTCCACAACCAACTGCACTGCCTTTAACACACTCTGGGGCTGTGGAGATTACCGCAGTCAAACAGGATTATATAAAACACCCACCGACATGAAATCTCATTGGTGCGGAGCGCAGTTCTCACTGTGTGCGGAAAGGCATTTCTGATATTTAAAGAACATGCACATTAGGAGAAATGCTTTTCGGTGTTATGCACACAAACATACACATATATACTACAGACACAACCTAACCCAGCCATGCATGCACAGAGGCTCAGAGACCCTCCAAGCATGTCAGGCAACAGCTGGCCAAGCAGACTTCTTGTCATTTCCATTGGCCCGTAACACACACACACACACACACACACACACACACACACACACACACACAGACACACACACAGACACACACACACACACA
>JAQNCB010000010.1:18538003-18553139 GCA_030068295.1 Euristhmus nudiceps | reverse complement strand
GCGACCTCCAGCTCTGCCTCCTGTCTTTTCCTCAGTGCCTCTGTCTCTAAACCGTACAACATCGCTGCTCTCACCACTGTCTTGGTTGTTAATGATATAATGCATTGATAAGTGGATCATTCTTGAATTAATAGTCTGAATTGAATAGCCTCCTCAGTGTTCCATCTCGAGGACGATTCAGCAACATCAACCTCACCTTTGGCGCTTAATTGTTAATTAAACAGCATCAGACATTCAAAGGATCGGGAAGTGAAAACCTCTTTACTTATTTATGTTGGGTTAAACATTAGCAGGTAAACTGGATAAGTTCCCAAACTTTCACAGAAAAAAAAGTTTGACGAGGTTTTATTAATTTAATAATTTGAAAAGCGATTCACATGCGCATGCACAGATGATTGAAAATCAAGTAATTCAACCAAAATGTTTGCACAGGCATGAAACAGTGGAACAATAATTACCGTAGACACATGTATTACTCGGCTCTTCTTTAAAAGCAACCTTGGCTGAATACCTATTGTATTTTCCAGGATCCAGTGAAGGTGATCACTCTATCAGAGGCATATCCTCAACCCCATTACAATCCATCCTCTATCCTCCTGACATTGCAAGCTCTCACGGGTGCTTTGGATGAATTACAAGGCAGGAGATCGGTTATGAAGGTGAACTACATGGATCAGAATGCTCCTGGACCCAAGCCAGTTCAGACAGATGTTATTCACCACTTTGCGGAGATGTTAACTGAAGACATACTGGATGCAGCTGTGGGGAAACAAGACTCTCAGTCCATTAAAGATGGTGATCTAATACGTAACATCACTCAAAGTGAGGCTAGCAGATGGACAATGATTGAACATGAAAAGCTAGCTAACAGGCTAGCCACTGAGATCTATAGCAATGCACTGGAAGAACTAGCCAGGCATGGTTACCATGCTGGTCGGAAATCAGAAGCACAACCATATGTGATTCGAACAAAGCAAACATATGAAAATGAGATGGCTAGTGAAATCCACAGTGAGCCTGCGTCCTACCTTTGCACCTCCATCCATCACTATAACCAAGAAGGATCTGTCATGGAAATAGATAATATCTATGAAAAAAGGTCTACCAGCAATCCAACCACTCTGGATCATATGGCTCATCTTGGCTCCCTCGACTACCCCGATGCTCCTCCAAGTACACCATTACTGCCAGAAATGATGAAGAGCCGCTCAAGCTTCACCAGAAAGCTGAAAGGAGGACTCGCTAAGGAGTTCATACCCTCAAACCCTCCACCCACCCCGAAAGAGCAACAGTTGCTGTTGGAGGACAGAATGACTCATTGCACGATAGACAAATCCGAGTTCATGGTTGGGCTTATGCGTTCACTCTCACTTGCATGCTCACAGCTTGGGGAAGAAAATGGCACAATAAACGAAAACAGCTCTCATAGTGAGGTTTCAGATTATGCAGCACAACTCTCCGCAGATATCATCCACTGCATCACTGCAGTCCAAGTAGGCAGCGACAGAAATATAGAGATTCCTGACAGAGAAGTGCAAGCCCTAGCCAATCACCTGGCAGAAGACATCATTATGACATCTATGGGAGAGGTTATGCGGAAAAGCAGAGCGCATGGAATGAGCCAAGAAGTTCCATCCTATTTTGAGAATACAACCCAAGTTTTGAATGATACTTTATTGTCAGAGTCAAGCCAAGATATTCGTCCCTTGGACGCTCTGACAGCCATGGTGGGTGAGTTAATCAATGATTCGCTGGCTCAGGCTTTCTCCGAGTTACGAACTGGTTCATTCCAACATGCCACAAGCAAACAGCTACGCGGTCCAGCATCAGAAACAATGCCATGGGAGCATAAGGAGAATCAATATTTAAATACAGATCCACCTCTCATAACTTCCTATCAAACTTACACCAATGGATGTACTGATATTACATCAGGGTCGAATTATATAGACTCAGAGACAGCAGAGCACGTTTTTACTGAGAACGTTGTGCAAGAAGTGCTCAAGTTCTCCATAAGAGAAGCTTCTACCTGTCACTTAAGATGCAAAGAACCATCTGTTCATTCAGATGGAATGAGTTCCTCGAAACCATCACAATCTGTGCTGCGGGCCTTCATCTCCGAAACCCTGTGCCATAATACACAGGAGCTGCAGTGTGTCTTGCTCTGGGCTGCTGCATCTCAAATGGGAACTTCCACATTACAGATTGACCTCAATCAAAAGCAAATTCAGCAACAGGTATGAATTATTTAAAAATTATACATATACATGAGGCAGCGGTGGCCTGGTGGTAAGGTGCTGGATTGCTGATCCCAGGGTTGGGGGTTCATGCACCACTGTCAACGGTTGTCACTGCTGACCCCCCAGTACAGCTAACTGGGTTACCAAAGGCCGGCCATGTCTCTCAATGTCTGTGGTGAGAGGGATGTAAAAGAACCATTGCTGACTTTCGTCAAGAGTAGCTGCATAGCCGACAGCATGTTTCTGCCCTGCAATGGCCTGCCGAGCTGTTCAGGGTGTACTCTGGCCTCGTCCAGAGTCGGCTGAGATGGGTGCCATCCTCCCCACAAACCTAATTAGAATTAAGCGCTTCAGAAAATGAATGAATATATGTATATTAATATAAAATGGCAGGCACGGTGGCTATGTAGTTAGCACTGTTGCTTCACAGCAAGAAGGTTCAGGGTTGGAATTTTGGCTTAGGTTTCCTCCCACAGTCCGAAAACATACAGATTAGCTCACTTGGCTAAGCTAAATTGCACAGATGTGAATGTGAATGGTTGTTCGTCTATGTATTAGCTCAGCAATAGTTTGAACACTTGTTTCCCTTTTGGGCAAAGTCAGCTATGATTGGCTACAGCTTTCCTATGACCTTGACGGAGAAGTGGTATTGGGTAATGGGTGGCTGGATTCGTTCTGTAATATAAACAAATACAGGAACATGGACACCAGCATTGCTATTTTTGAGTGTGCAGAGCTGTAACGAACATACAGTGTCTTTTCACAGTGTTAAAACAAAACTTTACAGCACAAATCCTTTTACATGTAGCTTCATTCACAACCTACGTACATTGGGGGATGGTTGGGGTATGATGGAAACTGAAGCTGTGAATACAGTCATCCCTCGCTATATTGCGCTTCAGCTTCTGCGGCTTCAGTGCATTGCGGATTTTTTTTTTTAATATTCATTGAAAAATAAAAATAAGGAAAAGTTCAGGAAAATGCTATGAGGAGCTGCGACTGACTTGGATTCGGATCCCAGCCTCTTCTTCTTCTGCTGGGAAATCCGTCTCGACCAATCAGCTTGCGAGATTTCAAAGAGCCACGTCCCATACCCGTGTCGGTAGTGACCTTGCGGCCTTTCCTTAACTTTTTCCCTATTTAATAGTGTAAAAGTTAAGGTAAAGTCCACAAGCTCACTACTGACTCCGGTTTGGGACTCAATTTGGGATGGCTCTGAAATCTCGCAAGCTCATTGGTCGAGACGAATTTCCCAGCATTGGTGTGACAGAAAAGGCGGACGTCAAGGCATTTCTTACACTTTATTTACATCTATGTACAATCACACGTATGTATTTTATATTATTTCTATTTTATTTCTATTGTATTTATATCTTATGTGTTGTTTTTGAATGTTTAATTGTTATTATAAGCATTTATAGTGTCGAATATGTATTTATTGACATTATATACACAAAATACATGTACGTATGCGTCAATCAGAGGTATCGATCCTACTTCGCGGAAATTCGGTGTTCGCGTAGGGTCTCGACCCCCATTAGCCGCGAAAAGTGAGGGATCCCTGTCGAGTAATCAGTGCAAAACAGGCATGGTGGTTAATGTTGACAGATGTAGGTACATGCCTTATTTTGTAGTGAACTATACAATGAATCATACAACTGAATATCTGAACAGCAATATGATGGATGATTCACTATAGAGTGGCCTAAAACATATACCAGCCTAATGGGCATTTTGAATACAGAACCTGTTTTCGCTTACAGCAAAATAGCTATAGAAAGTTATCCCTCACTTTTACTTGAAATTATTAGACTGCTAACGTTTTCCATCCTGACGACCCTGTCTGGGTGGAAAACTTACATTTATAATTTGAATGTTCCAGATTGGTTAAACTGGCGGACGTAGCAGAGGGGATTGCTGTTATCGAAAGTTCAGAATTTTGACCAATCCGATTCAGAATCCAACAGCCTTGTGGTATTAAAGTTAGTTCATTCACTTTCTAAGCCGCTTAATCCTTATTAGGGTTGCAGGAAGGCTGACGCCTATGTCAGCTGACTCAGGCTGATGGCAGAGTATACCCTGGAATGCTCGCCATTCCAGCGCAGGGCCAACACACAGAGTGGGAGGAAACTAGAGTACCCAGAGGAAACCCACGCACATGCAAACACCACACAGAACCACCCGAGCCCAGGAGTCGAACCCAGGTCCTCCTGCTGTGAGGTGAGCTGGCTAACCATTGCACCACCATGCCGCCATGTTTTTTTTGTTTCTTTCCCCCATGTTCTCCCTAGTTTAACCGTATCCAATTCCCATCCATCAAGTATTCCCTTCCCTAACGCACAACCACCACCGACCAGGGAAGTGCCTCCGTGACATGCAATGCTAGCCACCCGCCTCTTTTCGAACTGTGGCGCCATGCGTATTTGGGGGCGGTCTAACACATTCAGAGGGAAAGCGCCATTCACCCCCTCATACAAATGAGCTCGCAGACGCCCGTGATTGGCTGACGATCGCTTTGAGTGACAGGGAAGTCAGTGTATGCCATCCCGTGAGAGCTCGGCCAATTAGTTCCTGTGGACTCCCGGCAAGGACGGCTGTGCATGAAACCGGATTCGATCCTGCAATTATTAACGGGTTAATAATTGAGCACCTTGTCGATGCGCCACTCGGGGCCCCATGCCACCACCTTAACATTAAGTTTTGTTAAATTACAGTAAAGAGTTGGGGTTGCATGGTGGGATGGTCGTTAGCACTTCTGCCTCACACCAAGAAGTTTCAAACCCCGTGCTCGGCGAGAGCCTTTCTTGTTGCGGTTTCCATGTGTTCACTGTATTTGCATGCTTTTCCTCTGTGTGGTCGAGTTTCCTCCTACAGTCCAAAGACTTGCACATTGGGGTAATCGAATCTTTTTTGATTGCTCCTAGATGTGAATGTGAGCGTAAATATTCTTGAGGGAGTTGGCCCTACAATAGTCTGGCCTCTCTACAAACCTAATAATGAATTAAGTGTTTCAGAAAATTAAATTAAATAAAATACAGAGTTACTGTGCTTAAGTAAAAAAAATGGGCAGTGGTGCACTGGGGGTAAGGTGTCGTATTACCAAACCCAAGGTTGGGGGTTCAAGCTCCACTGTCAACGGGTTGTCACTGCTGTCCCCCAAGTGCAGCTAACTGGGTTATCAAAGGCCGGCCATGTCTATCACTGTTGGTGAGAGGGATGTAAAAGAACCATTGCTGACTTTCATCAAGAGTAGCTGCATAGCCATCAGCGTGTTTCTGCTCTGCGATGGCCTGGCGAGCTGTCCAGGGTGTACTCTGCCCTCGCCCAGAGTCGGCTGAGATGGGCGCCAGTCTCACCGCGACCCTAATTATGACTAAGCAGTTCAGAAAATGAATGAAAGTAAAAAAAAATTGTAAATGTGTTGCATATGCTGATGTATATCATAAATATAAGTATGCTTGCTTTTTTTGATGTATGTTAATGATGCATCTGTTGCACTTCAGCTCTGTGGAGTCTCTCTGCAAGCTCAGTTTCACGACTGGACCGTGGGCCACCTGATGATGTCTCTCCTCCAATATTGTGAAGATCAGCAGACAACCAGCAGAGGGCACTCTAAGATTTCCACCTCTCTCCTGGGGCATCTATTGCACACACAATCATGAGCTCTATGTCTCTGGATAAAAACCTGCATCAGTGTAATGTGAAATCTACAGTGAGCAAGAAAATGATTACCGATGAACTGCATCACATGAGCCAAAGAGCAGATTGATTCAAGAGAAGTAATAATAGTATAGCGTATTGGGTTCAACTTATTATACTAGCCATCTGCACTATTTCCAAGAGTAGGACGTTTGATGATTAAAACATGGCAAAAGGTTGATTTTGTTTTATATGTAAATCTTCCGCAGCATTTAAAGTTGGACAGAGTTTAGTGACAATTACTCTGGAAAGAACATCACTCTGCATGAAAATGACTAAAACGGCATTATACAGTTCATAACACCAGGCCGATCCAGGAAGATGGTCTTCAATGAATCGTAACACCCAGTTGGACACTCAGCTGGGAGGAAACAAGAGCCAACAGCGTTATGAACATCTGCTGAAATTTCGCTCGCCTACATAACCATCACATTATGTTAATAAAGGCTGGACATTAGATCAAGGATGAACTAATAAAACACAGATGGCTGTTCAGTTCTAACCCATTTCCTAACAGCACTATAATATGGTCATCCTGACATAGCTGACTAGCCCAAATGCTAATCCTGCCCACGAAAAGCTGACCCTGCTCTCATATAAGCATAAAAGAGAAACATGTATCTACCTAACTGTGTCGCATTAGTAAATATTGATTCATATGTAACTGATACACGAAATAGCTTGTTAACATAAACAATAAAAAAAAGGCAGTGCTGAAGTGTGCAGTATGACGCCATGGTGTTCTCCTTTGTGATTGAAATGGCTGTTTGGAGCCTGTTAAAGCAGACGTTTTACAGCATTCCATTAATACTCCCAGAGCAGAGATACCTAACATGGCAGGAATGCGCTTTAGTGAACTCTCGCCTCCCACTCACTCCCAGTCTTGGCGACCACAGCCTGAGTGTAACAACAACCATACATACACACACACGCATACACATACAGGCTGCTGACATCGCAGCTGTGCTTCAGAGAAGACACAATGAGTCCACGCCTGTGACCGCATCTGGAGAAGTATTTATTTCAGTTTCTTAGGGAATTCCGCTGCCACAGAAAGAGAGAAGGACCAGGAGAATGAACAAGAAGGGCTGGAACAAGCCTGCAGAGGGAGAGAAGGGAAGAAGGACAGGGTGATTACAAAAGAGCTAAGATGTATGAGGTTGACTGGATGACTGGGGCCTGGAAAACCTCCCAGCACTGATCCCCACTTTTTCTGGGGGATGTATCATGCTGATTTACTTTTCTCCACCAAGAGCCAAAAATATCTACGTAAGAGCTCGATACACCCAAGCAGGCCTCATGGACATCTGAAAATACACTTTCACTTACCATGCTTATTCATCCTTCAGAACTCTTCTTTTGTGTGTGAGATATCTGATGGAGGGCGATCGGCCATGTCGTGGTGTTATCTATTCAATCATACAGGTGAATGGAAAGGAGTCCAAAACAAACTAGAAGAATAAATATTAGCAGATGAAGTAAAATATTTTCACCAGCGAGAATGAGGAGGTTTGTGAGTTAATTCCTGCTTGGAAATGATTAGCACAAACTGTGACATCAAATCACACACACACACACACACACACACACACACACACACACATTTACATTTATAGTCTCAGTGATAGACATGAACATGGATGGTTGCCAGAGTGGGAGTTTTACCTCCCATGAAGGCTATTTTTAATCTGAAAAAAAAATACACCCTTAGGATTGGTAGATGTGATTTGGACTCTGGACTTTACGGTTTTTATGGTCTTGCTTTCTTTTGGAGGGTTATAATATGAGCTGGAAGCAATTGGTCCAATCTGGCAGCTCACATGCCACACACGTTAACCAGAGAGCTCTCCGTTGTCCTGTTCGACCAAACATCTGTCTTCCATTTCATCCATTTAAGACAAAGGCTATGTCCCAAACCACATTTTGCTGTATTATAAAGTGTGTTGCCTCAGACATAGCCTTTGCTAATGTCAACTTCAAAAGGCAACAGATTAGTTTAATAGAGCTCAAT
This sequence comes from Euristhmus nudiceps, assembly GCA_030068295.1. Classification (NCBI taxonomy): domain Eukaryota; kingdom Metazoa; phylum Chordata; class Actinopteri; order Siluriformes; family Plotosidae; genus Euristhmus; species Euristhmus nudiceps. The sequence continues at coordinate 18,545,189 of JAQNCB010000010.1, read as the reverse complement.
GAGCATAAGCTTGGAAATTGGGGGAAGGACGACCTTGGTCATCAGCATGTAGCGCATAAAGCCTGCTGGTTGAAAGGGGAAAAAAATATTCCAAGTGTACTTGTTACCAAAAAAAAAAGCTGCTAAAGAAGCTGGCCATGCTGGGTGCTGCATGCTTCGTGCCAGAATACATTATGAAGTTCATGGTGGTCTGATATGTTTGTTTTCCCAGCAATTTCCATTTTCCAGAAACTGGTCAGCTCATACTAATCAGCTAATCAACAAACACCAGAACAAGATCATCCAGCACCCACTAACTTAATCAATAGTGTGAGATTTAGATGTTTTTGTTTTTTTGGGGACATGGTTTGTGCTGCATGACAATGCTTTTGCTTATGCCAATAAAAACAGCACTCTGTGTTCCTTTCACACGCAAAATCAGCACATCAGCAATATTCATTATAATAATAATAAAAAAAAATAAGCAATGTTATCCAAAGTCCAACATGACTTGTATCATAACTGACAGAACATTTGCAGGCAAAGCACAAAACTCTTATTGTAAGCTGTAATGGCCTGGTTTCTCATCCTTAGTGTATTCCTGCTTTGTCCCCCCGCAATGGGCTTTGGATCCACTGCAGCCCTGGATAAGATAAAGTCGTTAATGATTGAATGAACAAATGAATGACAATGCAATCAATAAATAATTTACAGCACTAAAATGATAATAATTGCGTGCTCTGTGTTTATGGGGTCAAACCCAATACACTCAACTACTCCAAATAATAGTTGTCAAGTGTAATCATGTGTCATGAGGTGGGGGGGGCAATCCTACCCAGACAACCTCAGTGACCAGTGTAGGCTTGTTCTCATATGAACTCAGGATAACTGAGAAACACAAGTTATGTTTAATCATACACTCACTCAAACATTCATTCTTTCATTAATTAACCAATTAATCCTACTAGGGTTCCAGGGAGGCTGGTGCCTGTCTCGGCCGACATTGGGCGAAGGCAGGACACACCCTGCTCATCCCACCAGACCACCGTAGGACCAACACACACACACAAAGATTCACACTCACACTCACGCCTGTGGTCAAGTCCGAACAGCCTAAAGGTCATGGTCATGGGTTTGAGACCCGGGCTTGGGTGTTTCCCTGTGTTTCCCCATGTCTGCATGAGTTTTACTCCTTCCACAGTCCAAAGACATGCACATTAGGCGAACAGGCTGCTCCAAATTGCCCCTAGGTGTGAAAGAAAATGGTTATATGTGTGCTAGCTCTTTAATGGTACGGTGCCCGCTTTCATCCAGTGTTGGCTGGTATAGGCTTTAGATTCCACAGGATCCAAACAGAATTTATGCGGTTCTGAAAATGAGTGAGTGACTGGGAGTTACATGCAGTCAGAACCAGGCATGGATGTAATAAGGGCATGAAAACTGTGCAATTTTCCATTCTGACCACATCGTTGCTGCATTCATCAACATTTTTAGTGGACTTCCTGGTCTGTGTCTGAGTATCATGGGGATAAACAAGCTGCTAATTGCAAGCGCTACAAATAAACGCATAACAATAATGCTGCTGTGTATTTATTTCAGTGTAATTTCTTAATAACAGGTTTCCTACCAAACCGAAATATCTACTTCAATAGTCTCCGGTCTATCTGGAGCCAGACTTATTTAGAGAGTAATTAAAGGATACCATCGTATGAATTACAAAGTAGTGAATGGTATAGAGTGGCACGGTGGTGTAGTGGCAAGCATGTTCGCCTCACAGCAAGAAGACCTGGGTTTGATTCCCCGCCTGTGTGGTGTTTGCATGTTCTCCTCGTGCTTGTGTGGGTTTCCTCCAGGTACTCCGGTTTCCTCCCACAGTCCAAAAACATGCACAGAAGGCTAATTGGCTGTTCCAAATCTCCCTTTGGTGTGAGTGAGAATGGTTGTGTGTGTGTCGGCCCTGCAATGGCCTGGCACACTGTTCAGGGTGTACCCTGCCCTTGCCCAGAGTTGGCTGAGAAGGGGCGCCAGCCTCCCCGCAACCCTAATAAGGATTAAGTGGTTTATAAAATGAATGGTATAGTGTTTGTATTTCACATCGATTGCATTCAGTATTGCTGCCATTTAAATTGCAGTGATGTGAACCGTACTCGAATCTGGAGCCTGAGTGCACCTCCAAGTTGTAATTATTTACTTGGACATTACACCCATGCTTTATCTTTAAGCTATAGTCATGTAAAAGGTTTTCTGTTTAAATTTGTGTCTAATTAGGCAGCAGGTGTTTATGTACAGTATCTTATAGTGGGAGTAACTTTCGATTCAGGGCTCCATAAAGGTTTATAGTCAAGGGTCTAATCACAGTCTTGACGTAACTCTGGCACCGGGTCTGTTTTGGCAAGGTGACTTTTATTCACAGCTTTTAAAAGCACAGCCTGTAACATGGTCCAAACTAAATAATTGAAGTCTACGCTGGGGACTCAGAAAGGAAAGTGTTTCCAAACTGAAGTGTTACAAAGCAATTGTTTCCAAGGGCACTTCCACATAGTCATTATTAACAGGATCAAGCAATGGCCAATTGGTTTTCGCAATATTTGATAGATATTCTCCAAATATTAACTTAATTTCAAATGCAATACCGCAATGTCATGGCTTAATATGAACCCAACGCCCTACTCTTGCATAATTACTGATATTTACATAAATTAGTGCCTCAAAACCAACAATAAATTGATTTAATACAGATTACATGGGAATGGTGCACTCTGATTGGTTCGCTATCTTGGGATAATAGACATTATTATTATTCACTAGGGAGATTTCTGCATTTGTAATTAGTGGAAAGACATAATATAATTATTTATATTGTATCGCCACTATCAGTTATGGGCAGGCACTAATATTCTTTCTCGTAGATGCCATGGAAGATAGATAGGCTATGCCCTGCAGCAGAAACTTAAATGAAGTTTACAGCTCAGAGCCACAGTGCTTTGGACATGGCAGAGCTGTCTATCTTATAATATCTATATTTCTCCCTTCTCGGTTGTCCCAGACAAAATGGCTGCTGATCTTTAAGTCTTCCTGAACACCGCAAAAAGCTGATAATATCTCTAAATTAATATATAAGCTGATAATAACTCTAAAAAAGCTGATAAATACTCTATTTCCAAAATGTGTTGCTTTTTTTGCGTTTGGAATGAATGAGGAATATTGTATTGTGTTTGGAATGAATCAGGAGTGTTGTATTGTGAATAAAAGAACACATTAAAATAATTTAACTCCTTTGATTCACTAATTGTAAGCATATACTGCTTTTTAAATTTATTATCAACAATATCTGGCTTCCGAGTGGTGCATCGTCAAGGTGCGTGACTATAAATCCGGAGATCGCAAGTTTGAATCCGGTTTAATGCACACCGCCATTCGTGGCCGGGAGTCCATGGGAGCTAAATGGCCGAGCTCTCACGGGAGGGAGGGAGGAACGTCATACGCTCACTTCCCTGTCACTCAAAGCGATCACCAGCCAATCATGGGCATCTGTGAGCTCATTCATACAAGGAGGTGGATAGCTTTCTCTCAGAGTATGTTAGACCCGCCCCCCAAAATATGCATGGCGCCGCAGTTCAAAAAGAGGCGGGTGGCCAGCATTGCATGTCACGGAGGGGGTGTGTGCATGCTTTCGCCCCTCCCTGGTCGTGGGTAGTCGTGTGGTAGGGAAGGCAATACCTGATAAATGGGAATTGGATACGACTAAATTAGGGAGAAAATGGGGGGGGGGGGGGTCCACAATATCTGAACAAATGTATACATTCCAGTGACATATATCTGAGTGCATCCAGTTAACGTAATTATTGTATCAGATCCCTCTTTGCGCTTTATCTCTTTAAAGTACCTAGCGCCACCTAATGGCAAGAATAATTGTCACGTATCCTACACTGTCTATGTATATATTTTGTATGAATATTTAAAAACTATTTGAAATGAACAATCAAACAGTGATACAATTTATCTTTTACATGATATGGAGAATCATTTAATCTCAAAGGGTATTATTTGCTTCGGCCGTGAAGAACACTGATTCAATCGAATAATTCCCCACACCATACTACACCTCATTCAATAATTGGTTATTATACACCTTGCAAACTAATTAAATAAATAAATAAATAAATAAATAAATAAATTATTATTATTATTATTATTATTATTATTATTAATAATAATAATAATAACAACAACAACAATAAAAAAAATAATAATAATAATAAATGTGTGTGAATGGTTGTGTGAGTGTTGGCCCTGCGATGGCCTGACGAGCTGTCCAGGGTGTACCCGCCCTCGCTCAGAGTCAGCTGAGATGGGCACCAGCCTCCCCGTGATCCTAATTGGGATTAAGTAGGTCAGAAAATAAATGAATGAATGAATGAGTAATAATAATAATAATAATAATAATAATAATAATAATAATAATAATAATAATAATAATAAATACATAAATAAATAAAGTAGACTAATGCTTTAATCACAATAGTGGTCAAAAAAAAAAGTTTAGATCAGTTGCGTTGTTTAATTTGTTGTTAAAGTCCGAGAAATTCAACAAAACTCTGTGCCCAAAAAATTATGAAGAAAATTATGCAATTTGGCCTTTTGTGCTTTGCAAGGTGAAAAAATACACTTTTCTCAGAATTTAGATAAGTTTCAAAAGGTTCCACCATGGTTCACACATGAACATTATCACACTTGTAGCGTGCCATGTGTGTCTGTGATATTGTTCGGCTACTATTAATTAACTATAATTTGGAACATCATCACCAGATGCAGAAAGCTTGTGTTGGTGGTATAACATGTAATTATGATTTCCTTCACTTCATTATTTCTTTGAAGCAATATTAATTACTAGCAAGCCAAAGCTATGCATAGTGGAGTATTTATACCTGGAAAGTTGTAGCTGTGAGTAGACATGTTGGTGTCTTCCAAACCACTTAATTTCTGGCGAATTGTGTTTATACTCTGCCAGGTTTTGGTAACAAGCTCATTTTCCATTGTTACAAAATATATGCAACAAAATATTTAGTAAAAGTGGCATTTATGCATCATCAATTTACAAAGTACAACATGTCTCTCTGTGGATATTGTACATGGGTGTCATTGAAAGAGGTGCACTGAAAGGGTCTTTTCAGGGACCCCGAGCAAGAGAAGGATAAAACATTTGCATTTTAAAAATATGGTAGGATGACACTGGAGAAATACAGACCCCGTTTCCCATGTGTTGCAAATCACTTGAGCATAATCTAACCACAGTCTAGTATTTACTCTGGTAGCTATGAGATTTTTTTATTTATGCCATCAGTTGTGTGCTATTTTGACCTTTTACTGAGTGCAGTTGCATACAGTTTGGTACATCGCCAAAATGGTACATCGCCAAAAACTTTCCCAACTTACCTTGTGATGCTTGTACCCGGCTGCTTTCTCTCCAGTTCTGACAGAAACATGGAGCAGACTGATATTTGTAGTGTGCGGATAAGACAGAGGAAGCTTCATGGTTCCGCCACAGAGAGTTTATCTTGAATTGCTGTGGACTATAAGCTTTAAGCTTTATCTTTGTTGAGATAAAGGTTATTTATGAGATTAATAGCGAGGGGGAGGCCAGACTATGATCTTTATTATTTATTTATTAATTATTTATTTAGTCTTGGCAACCCAAGACTATCAGCGCCGTATTAAACAGATAATTTGTTAACAAGTCCGGGATATCATATCGTATGCTATATTCATAAACTATTTTTTTTTCTTATTTCTTCCTTTTTTTCCTGAATTCAGTGTTTTAATGAAATTAAAGCTAGAGTTATTTAGTTATTGTTTGGATATTGTTTATTAACTACAGGCATACTGCTCACTATAACTGATCAATGTGTTTACTCTATAAAGTTGCTCATTTCTATTCATTCATTTTCTAAGCCGCTTAATGAACAGATTGCCAGACCACTGCAGGGCCAACACACATACAACCCATTCACACTCACACTCACACTCACACCTAGGGGTACTTTGGAAAAGCCAATGAGCCTACTGACCATGTTTTTGCATTATGGGAGGAACGCCTGAGCTGGGAATCAAATGTGGGATGTGCTAACCACTGCGCCACCGTGCCGCCTACTAACTTCTAATCGAACATAAAAACCAAACCCAAAAACAAATATATTTAATGTTGGCATCAAGCTAACTGCAAATTGAATAACTTACTTGTGTTAAAAAAAATCCCAGAATAAAAATACAATTTTTAAATGGTTCGGGACATTTTATAGTCGTAATGTAGTTTGCATAAACAGTCAGTAGGAGCTGCTTCACTGCCATGCAGTTTCATATGCTGCCCTACACCACTTTATGGTAGCATATAATAAGCTATTACATCAAACATATCATTCATTCATTCATTCATTTGCTGACGCGCTTAATCCTAATTAGGGTCACGGGGACTTAACGCACCATGTCTTCATGGAGCTTGCTTTGTGCACAGGGGCGCTGTCATGCTGGAACAGGTTTGTACGTCATGCTCTGAGCACTCGAGCAACTTTGTGGCAACAGTCTGATAACCAAAGATGGACGTGAGGGTTGGGTGGCCACAATTTTTTTGGCCATGTAATGTAATGTCGAAACTTGTGTCGTGGATAAAGTGAATCATGGGAAATTAAAAATCTGTTTGATATTGACCCAGAGTGTTTGAGCTGAGTCTGACTGGAACATTACATCACTTTATGTGAATAGAGGTTCACAGATTCAGTTAGTGTTGTGTTCCTTTTGGCTTCCTCGGTAAATTCAGTCAATCATTCATTTTCTGAAGCGCTTAATCCTAATTAGGCTCACAGGGAGGCTGGAGCCCATCTCATCTGACTCTGGGTGAGGGTAGAGTACACCCTGGACAGCACACCAGGCCATCGCAGGGCAGAAGCACGCTGACGGCTATGCAGCTACTCTTGACGAAAGTCAGCAATGGTGCTTTTACATCCCTCTCACCATAGACAGTGAGAGACATGCCCGGCCTTTAATAACCCAGTTAGCTGCACTGGGGGGACAACAGTGACAACCCGTTGACAGTGGGGCTTGAACCCCCAACCTTGGGATCAGCAATCCAGCACCTTACCACCGGGCCACCACTGCACCATCAAATATATAATATGCAAAAAAAAAAAAAAAAAAAAAAAAAAAAACGGTT
>JAQNCB010000010.1:18462245-18477835 GCA_030068295.1 Euristhmus nudiceps | reverse complement strand
GGCACATGATTCACTGTAACTGAGTCTCATGCTTGCGCACTCACAGATTTAATTTAGATGAAATAAAAAAAAGATTAAAATCTCTGATGAGTGCGCAAGCACAAAACTCAGTTACAGGGAATCATGTGCGTTTCATTTTAGTCATTCCATGTATTCCACTCTGCACACAAGTGTGTTTCACAACATTTTGCTACAATCTTGCACGATAATATATATATTTATTTATTAGGTGCCGCGCATCTAAAGGGCCCAATGTGCTACATTTAAAAAAAAAAAAAAAAAAAAGTGCCGCATTGGGCCCTTTGGATGCGCAACACCTATATAATTTCCCAATTAAACAAACAAAAAACATGTAATCATCGATGAAGGAAACAATCACATATATGATTATAAATATAATTTTTTTTTTTTTTAGAATTTACTGATATTCAAAACCATTTTTCCTGCCAAGCTTTCTTTTTATGCAGTGTAGACAAGAACAGCATGCAAACACGGAGCCAATAACTAAAGAGTTGACTCTCTGTATTGGGATTTTACCAGTGTATTAATACTTTTGGGAAAATTGACTACTGGGACTCAGACCTCTTCCAGACTGAAGAGCACTCCTCCTATGGGAGCTCCAAATGCTACAGATACACCCACTGCGGAGGCTGCTGACAAGACCTGCGGGAAACCAAAACACACACACACAAAAACAAGTTAATAAATTATTATCCCACAAATAAATACCTCATATCCAGGCTAATAATAAACATACTCATGGACATCCTGTATAATGAAGGCACGGCTATCAAAACGTTCATTTTCCGCTCCCATTCCAGTAAACACGGAGCTAATTTAAACAGGAGAGCGGCGCTGTGAACCTGCTCATGAACCTGTCCAGCTCGGTTAACTTCGGCCGTGTTCTCTTACCGCCATGTCTGGAGCAAATCCCTTCATATTATATTACAGCTTCTTGGCTTAAGACACAAAGGGTCCTGTCTTTCTCCTCATCCGCTCCCAAATCTCTCCCCAGCCACTTTTCCCTTATCTTGTTATGCTTTACTGCAATCTCCCACTCTTTCTTCCTTATCTTTCCATCACTCCTCTCCATTTCCCACTCACTCCCCCCAGTCGCCCGTTATCTCCTACCTCCCTCCTCTTGGCCTCGTTCTTGCGGTACTTGGTGAAAATGTAGCACAAGATGTTTCCACAGCAGCAGGCCACATGCACGAGTGGGCCCTCTTTCCCCAGACTCAGGCCCGAAGACACAGCCAGCACCAGTGTGACCGTTTTTATCACTAGAGTCCACTTCCCCAAGTAGCCCCGGATTATAAACCCACTCAGGATGGATTTTATCTGAAAGAGAGACAGAAAAAAAAAAAAAAAAAAAAAAAAAAAAAAAAGTTTGCCATCTGCTCATTTCTAAACTCTGATAGAGAAGAACTCGACACAGGAGAGATTAATGAAGAGCTGTCTTGGGAGATGCATGATCGGCAACAACCTCTAATCCATTAATCCACTCAGGATGACCTGCAGAAGGGAGGAACTCTAATTTTTTTGCATTCGCTGGATCATTATTTGTGTGACAGCACCTTGCTCTTGGCAGAAACCAAGTGCTGATAAGTTCTTTTAAAGAAACAGATCACTCGGAGCCTTCCGATCTCAGCTATAAAGGAGGAGAGGTGTCATGAGTTGTAGAGATGCATGGGTTTTTTTTTTAAACAATATTTCATTCTTAGGCTTTTTTGTCTCATGAATGCAAATGAAAATGCATCTCAGATGCAGATTAAAATGGGGATTTTTTTTTTAAGTGTGTGTCTGTAGTACACATATAATTAATGTAGAACATCTGAAAACAGTTTGCTTGAATTTCTCAAGAAAAATTTTCTCCCAACACACACACACACACACACAAATACTGATTTATCTTTTCATGCTGCAAAAACGAGTCACAGCTGTTTGACACAGTGGGGGGAACCTTTTAACCATACATGCACAATGCATTTCATACACAATCAATGCATTTTAAGGGATAATTAACAGCAAACTGCTACTAATAACATTTATTATACTAATAATAATAATGATCAAGAGGCGGTGGTGGCCCAGGGGTAGGGTACTAAATTACTGACCATAAGGTCGGGGGTTCAAGCCCCACCATCAACGGGTTGTCACTGCTGTCCCCCCCAGTGCCGCTAACTGGGTTATCAAAGGCCGGCCATGTCTCTCACTGTCTATGGTGGGAGGGATGTAAAAGAACCATTGCTGACTTTCATCAAGAGTAGCTGCATAACCGCAAGCGTGTTTCTGCCCTGCGATGGCCTGGCGAGCTGCCCGGGGTGCACTCTGCCCTCGCCCAGAGTCGGCTGAGATACGCACCAGCCTCCCAAGCACCCTAATTAGGATTAAGCGTTTCAGAAAATGAATGAATAATAATAAAAGACAGATTATGAGGGAGAACTGAGAGCATGTGCAGACACACAGACACCTTACCTCAGGGATTCCTGAGCCACAGGCATACGGGGCGAAGGCTCGGACAAGCACCACAGCCAGGTAGCAGAAAATCAGAGCCCAGGCCACATACATCAGATAGTTCACTACATAGGCACTCGCCCCCTAGTGTACACATACGGAACAGCATCATCTCTTACTCCACACACACACTGTATAGAACCTTCAGACTAATGTAATCCAGAGTATCTAAAAATAAATGTGCAACCAAGAAAAAATGTAAATATCTGATTGGTTGTATGATTACTTTTGGTAATACATTAAATATATTATATCCAGCGATTGAAGGCTTTACTACAAACTCAGAACAGATGAAAAACAATCCAAATATGAAGCACATTTAAATCAGTGACTGTTTTTGCTTTTATCCATTTAGTATGAGAACCTCAAGCATTTCAGACAAATGGGCAACATAAAGCATCTCTTTCACATCTCTGGTTGCAGTCATTTCCTGTTGTGGTATTGAAGTCTACACCAAAAGGGGGGAATGACGACCTCCAAACAACCCGAAACCAGATCACAAAACTGACTCACTAACATTGTAGCACCTCTGTGTGTGTGTGTGCATGCGCGCTTCTGTGCGTGTTGGAGAGGGTGTTTAAACTGTATTCTGGCCAGGCTTATTTAGTTGTGTGTTAAATGCGTGTGAAATTATAGCTTGGTGTTCTCTCTGCGCATGTACAAGTTAATGAGAACACCTACCACGTTGACACCCAACATGAGCTCGGCCCAAGTCTTCCAGTGTGGACACTTGTCTCTCTCCTGGAAGGTCGTCTCATTGGACTTCCAGCAGCAGTGCTCATGGTTGAACCAGAAGGCATTGAGACACACACCCTCTTTCAAGTCTGTTAGCCAGTGAGCTGCGATGTCTATTCCTCCAGCTAATGCTCCTGCACAAAGGGTGGGCAATCGGGAAAAAAAAAGTGAGCAATGACTGTCATCGTATGACATGCGCGGGAATTTGTGTGTTGAGTTGTCATGATGATTTGTAGATCAAAATATGACATCAGAAAACGTCAAACACTTATGCGTTAATTATAATCAATTGTTGGCATACTGAAATTAATATAAAGACAAATCTTTCCATTGATAGGAACTAGAAGAGTAGCATGGCTCCTTGAAGGAGGACATCAATAAACCTTCTGGGATTTCCTGCTTTCAATCCTGAGTTTTCTGTTCGCCATCTTTCACTGGCTGATTTCCACCTTAATCTGCATCACCTACAGTATTTTATCTGTTTTACATGTTCATGTTCCGTGTTGCACACAGAGACCCAACCAGAATACTAATAGTTCTCAAATGTCCATACTCCCAGCATGCACTTTAAAATTTCATTGTTTACTGGTTAAAAGGAACTTGGTGTGGTTTGCATGAACCATGGATGGGAAACTCTATTTATTGTGGCGCTAATCAGCATAAAACCAGCTACAGGGTACATATGGACAGAATTTATAGGACAACCATCAAAGTCATGTTTAATGCATTTGACTCCACATATCAATAACAGCACCGCCTGAAAAACAATAGTGATGAGTAAATTGCCATTGGGAATGATGGTGATCAGTGATTGGATGTTGGGAACCGTGGCACTATATGAATTAAAAACATATACTCTAGACATAATCAATACACATGAACTTGATATATTACTAAACACTAATATTTGCAGATTTATAAATCTCTGATTAATACTTTGAAGCATTAATCTTATTTTAATATAGACAGAGAATATGTTATCATTGATATTTAATCTAGTACATCCAATTTAAAATGTGGATAACCTATTTACAGTCAACTTTTCAGGTGGATAACCAGCTTTTCTACTTTTATTATTAACACTGATCTTCATATACTTTTAAAGAAAATAAAATTCTAATAAGTGCCATCAAATGATTACATTAACTTAAAGCCAAGTCACATAACTAGTGCCTCTACACTACACTTCATTTCCTGAGTGATTATGTAAACAACAATGACAAACCCAAGAGCAGGTTTACAAAACACTGCATTACAGGCCAGTCCAGCATCAACACAAGAGGGCAAATCCTTCTAAAACCCCCAACACATTCATGTGAACCACTTCTGGTCTTCAAATTGAAATGTAGTGTTACATTTTTCTCTACAGAAGCTGTCTAACGCATGTTCAACTAACTCGCTATAAGTGGGTATTTATAATAACGGTTATAAGAAAGTAGTCTTACAGGGAAAGTGATGTGATCACTAGAATTTCATTCACCTGATGTTATCGATACTGACAAAACTTGAGGGTGGTACTAGATCAGATTTCATTTTCTGATCCAGTCCAGTGATTTCATGCTGGGAGCAGCTGTAACATTAACACACATGACTCAGACTTGTATATAAACATGACAAATTACTTTTATAGCATGTGGCCATCAAAAGCTCTGACGTGTTGCTTAACCTGAACTCAGGAGCTTGCACCGAGTCAGTACGAGAACGTCAGCATGCCATCAAGTGATATAATATTTGATTGTGATATACTGTATTAATCCCGTAAGGGAAATTATTGGTGCTGCATTTAACCCATCCAAAGCGATCACACACACACCACACTCAGAGCAGTGGGTCGCCATACACACTACAGTGTCCAGAGAGTAGCTGGGGAGGTTAGGTGCTTTGCTCAAGGGCACATCAGCCATGAAGATGGAGGAAGAGAAGGTGCAGCGCCTTCCTTCCTACACACACACACACACACACACACACTACAGGTTCTGCAGCTTCAGTGCATCATGGATTTTTAAAAAAATATTCATAGAAAAAAAAGCAAGTAAATATGGAAAAAAAAGTTCATGGCCACTAGGGGTCGCTAATGACTAATTTGGTAGGAAATTTGTCTCGACCAATCAGCTTACGAGATTTCAGAGGCTGCGTCCCAGATGAAGTCAGTAGTGACCTATCGGCCTGTCCCTTCACCATTAAATAGGGAAATAGTTAAGGGAACGGCATCAAGCTCACTACCGACTCCGGTTTGGGACAGCTCTGAAATAACAGCATTCGTGTGGCAGAAAAGGCATTTATTACACTTTATTTTCATCTATGAACAATCACACGTCTGTATATTATATCATTTCCATTTCATTTACAGCCAATGCATTTTGTTGAATGTTTAATTGTTATAAGCATTTATAGCGTTGAATATGTATTTATGGATATTATGTACACCTGTACATGTACGTATACGTCAGTCAGGGGGAGTTGATCTTACGTCGCGGGAATTCTGTGTTTGTGTAGGGTCTTGACCCCTCATTAACCGCAAAAAATGAGTGATCTCTCTCATCTGATATATATATAAAAAAAACCTCGGCCGAACGGACTAAAGGGGGGGGTCCGATCGAGTGAATAGTCTGTTAGAATGAAGTGGTTTTTTTTCCAGGGGGTCTATACTCCATACTGAATACTAGTAAAATCACCTCAAAGTTCTGAAAAAGCACAGTAGTACCGAACATTTAACACCCAAATAATAAATTTATATTGTACCTGTACAGTAAATACTCGTAATGCATAATACAGTAATTCATTTAGCTGGCACCTGAAAGGCTTGACAGCACTACACGCTAGCAGCAGCGGACATTATCTCCACACCACTTACCGTATTTTCGGGACTACAAGTCGCACCGGAGTACAAGTCGCATCAGCCAAAAATGCACGATAAAGAGGAAAAACCATATACAAGTCGCACCAGACTAGAAGTCGCATTTTTTGGAAAATTTATTTAGTTTCTAGTCCAATGTGAAGTACCTCAGTAAAGTAAATATCTTTTATAATTTATGCATTTTTACAGCAGCATGAAATTGGCAGGACTCCCCGGTTGACTTAAATTCTGGTGCTCAATTTTATTTGTTTTTATTTAACACTCAATTTCCAGTTTTTGCAACATCATAATTACCGGTATTTATTTGATTTTGGTGCTCAGAGTTGTTTTATTGTGGTGCTCGAAGTTCTTTTTTTTTTTTTTTTTTATTGAACAACAGTATCAAAATATTCTTGAAATAAAATAAAACACTTTGGCTAGTAACTTTGTTAGATATTGGTCCAACTGGCTGGAAAAAAATAAATAAAAATTTAACATACAAGTCACACTGTCACACCCCTGGCCAAACTATGAAAAAAACTGCGAGTGATAGTCCAGAAAATACATTACTTTCTTTCATACGAGCATGTACATTGCCTGTACTAGAACCAACATCAAACTGAATATCAAACTTTGGTAACTTTGCTTTTAATTTCTAACATCACTGACCGTTTGTTTTTTAACTCCAAATTCTTCACAGACTCAGCACACAGCTCAAGATTTGTAAACACTGACACCTACTGGCCAAAATCCGAACTATCCTTTAAAAAAAAAAAAAAGAAAGAAAGAAAAAAATAAAAATCCGGTTGCCGTTCGAACCGAAATCGTAAAATCGGGATCCGTACGAGCGAGGTTCAACTGTATATACATACACACACAGTGCATCATGTCTTGTACAGTAAAAACTATTTTCCATTGAAATTTCACAGTTCCACAGTGAGTGAAGCAAGACACCGTGAGATCCTATTTTAGCAAGTCAGACTGAAGTGATAACAAATCCATAGTAAATTCGAGTTCTTAATTTCGCTTGGGAAATTCAGAGCTCATTTTGATATAATGAATGGTTCAGTTACTGCTGAATAAGGTCACACCATGTAGTGAAAGAAAAGGTTCACAAACCGGTACATTTGTCACTAAGATGTAATTTTGGATAGTTTTCCCTCAATAAATAAATAACATCATTTGTTTGAGTTCTCTTGATTTAGTTTTAGAACCGGTATGAAAATCTGATGTTGTTTTAGGTCATATGCAGAAATACAGAAGGTTTTAAAAGGTTCATAATCTTTTAAGCCCCCAATGTAGTTTGTATGAACTATTATAAAATATGAAAAATAAATAAAACGTATGCATGAATTGCTGCGTCACACATTCAAAATAAATTATATTTAGAAATTAATTTAGAAAATATTTAAATAATTAGTTTCAAACCCTGGTATGAGGGAAAATGAGGCTACTTTGAAGGATTTGGCCAGATAAGATTTCACAGGTATGCTAAATGTAGCTGTGGACAGTGGTTGAAAAAGAAAAAAAAAAAAAAAAAAAAAAAATTCTGAAACTGAGGGATTTATTACTCGTTCTCATCTCATTCACTCATTTGCTAATCCGCTTAATCCTACTTGGGTCGCAGGGAGGCTGGAGTCAATCTCAAGGCAGGGTGCATCCTGAACAGCTCGCCAGCTCTTTCCAGTGCAGGACACACAATCACAACCAATATAACTGGTCCAATTAGAGTTCAATATATATCAATTTCAGTTTATCATCTAAACAGACATTCGTTATAGAACCAACAACATGTGAGTATTTCACATAGGCAAAAATAAATATAGAAAAGTATCCCAAAAAAGAAAAGGGGGTACATGTGTATGTATGAATAGGAGTCACTAACCAGACATGAGGCCTATGAGGAGCATCAAGAGCCAGCCAGAGAAAGCATCGCTCACGCTGACGAGAAGATCCACTACAGACT
Source organism: Euristhmus nudiceps (assembly GCA_030068295.1). Classification (NCBI taxonomy): domain Eukaryota; kingdom Metazoa; phylum Chordata; class Actinopteri; order Siluriformes; family Plotosidae; genus Euristhmus; species Euristhmus nudiceps. The sequence continues at coordinate 18,469,784 of JAQNCB010000010.1, read as the reverse complement.
GTTTCTTTTTCTTGTTAATCTAAGAGAGATGCACACACAGACTATTTGCTAATGACCACTTAAATACCAGGTAGCTGTCCCAGGTTGGTTCCTGCGGTCTCACCTCTCGGTGACGGTCTCGGTCCTTGGATTTCTCCCTCACCCAGTCAATGGTGTTGAAGTCATCATATGTTCCCACCCCATGTGGCACATCATCTAACAGATCCAGCAGCTTTGTAGTACCATTCTGTCCTCGGCTTATTTTACTGTACCCTGGGGGGAGGGGAGCAACGATGCATTTTAGTTTATATGTAAAGTTGTTCAATAATAATTATTATTTATCTGTAAAAACAAAACATACCTACTAAAAAGGGAAACAACTGGTCAACATCCAACAGACTCATTAGAGTAACTTTGCACTTATAGACAGTGTGGTCATCAACCAGGTGAAAAGTCCAATCGCAACAAAAATAGAGTTTGTAAGGGGAAATACCAGCATTCAGCAAAGCTAAAGTTAGATTCACGATTAACAATGAAACAGAAAGTAATAACAGAAGTGAGAAGGTGGCAAGATATGGAATTCATGTGAACTTTCCTCATTCCTGAACAAGAACAGGGACAAAGGATCGGCCCATCTGAACAGGAACAAAGATCAGATTAAACATGCTGTCACTTTTAACCATGGCCTGAAATTTGACCAGGCTGCCGTGGTTACAATGTTACTACGCACTATATTAATACAAAAAATAATAATTAAAAAAAAAAAAAAACCCACAAAGTAAAGTAAACACACCCTTTCTACACACAAGATTATTGACACAAAGGCTTTAACATGTGCCAAAACCCTTCAGCCAAACAAGTATAGCAGGATCTGTGATGGACAGGATGAGCAACATCAAGGGTGTAAACGCAATGCGTTACATAACATTGGCTTAATATGATCCTGATAGTCAACTGCACTTCGCTGTTTATAGAAATCTCCAATACCGGTTCATCCTCACAACTTTTAATACAGGCACAACTGTAATAAATGAAAATGTATTTAAAAATCAACTTGAGTTGCACAAAACAACACTTTCATAACACCCTACACCCCCTTAACTTCCTCTTTTATATTTTAGTAACAGAAGTCATTTGCGTATGGGTATCTGACTGGAGCCTATATTTCGTGATGCAATAGCAACCATTTGTGTACAGTGCCAAATTCGCCTTTCCAACAATACTGTATTTGAATATTTTACCTTCTATTTAAAAATATATATATAGCAAGAAAATTTCCACACTTTCAAGAACCTGCACAGAAAAAAAAAAAAAAAAAAAATAATAATAATAATAATAATAATAAATTCCATTTAAAAATTACATTTTTCAAAACAATTACACAAAAACAATGCGATGTTTACTGCATGGAACGTTTCGATATAGGTGATAATTATCCTTGTAAACTGTACTGTTTTGTAGAGCTAAGAACTTTTTAGACCTACTATATACCTCCTAAATACCTAGAACCTCTTATGCACTCTCCTCCTTAGCACACCCCACAGGTTTTCAGTTAGGTTCAGTTAGGGGACGGACATCGACAGGGCAAGAGTTTGACTGTGTGTATAGATAACCATTTTTGTGTTGATTTCGACATGTGCTTGGGATCATTGTCCTTCTGGAAAATCAAATAAACAAGCTTTAGTCCCCTATTTTTATTCAAAATATCTTGCCATTTTATGGATATCATGTCATTTACTCAATCAAGTTTTACTGGGCCTTTGAAGCAAAAACAGCCCCACAGCATTACAGAACCTCCACCACATTTTAGAGTTAGGATAATAGACATTTCCATTTCACTGACAGGAGAGTGTTTTTGGTTCATTTTGTACATCTTCCAAATAATCTGCTTGCATGAATTTGTCATCATCAATTTTTCTTGCAATTCACAAATAATGATCCTTGGAGATTATATACTATATGAATCCCGCAGATACATTTTTTGAGGGCGGAGAATATGCTGATAATATCTGCATTATCCACTGACATTTTCAGATTGTCATCGCTCGCAAAAAACTGCCACTGCTCCGTCCCTTCTCTACACATATATCCTTTGAGAAATGTGAAGCCTAATATCTTTTAACCAGCTTCATTGGAATGACTCTGCAATTATACTTAAAGGATTCACATTTAATTCTGGTGTCTTTAATCAAATGAATGGCGGGGGGGGGGTGCCTGAAGGTGATGCACAGCATGTACATCTGGAGTGTTATTTATTACAGCGATACATCAACTGAGCATCTTATAATGAAATATGAAAGGGTTGTTCAGAATGATTATATAATGATACAGCATACTCATCTCATCATTCACTTCACTGGATATCCACAGGCAAACTAACAGTGATTTATTAATGCCAAGTGTGTGTAAATATCCTCAAGCTATAATGCTGCACAAAAAACAAAAAAATAAACAAATCAGCAATTGTTCCAAATAGTTGCAACCGTGATTTATTCCACAATATCCCTTCACTTCATTCAAGAACAGCATTTGCATTCAGGCCACCTATTCCCTAAAACAACGCACCATTGTTTCTCCTTAGTCGCGATATCCAGTAAGCACAGATATTCAACATCATGACTCTATGGACACAACTAGAGCACACGGAGTCTACACAAGAAAAAAAAATGTCAAAGTTTTGGGACCATGTTAAAATAACCAAAATACCTGGAGGAAGAAGGAACACGTTGGAACACATATTATACAGTTTAATATTATGCCCTGAACATTAATTCGTATGTAAACAAGCAATGACAAATGTGTGAAATGAATGAATGTCTGCATGACAACTGTTTCAGTTGTGTTGCTGGAACAACGTTCACCATCAACATGGTTGGTTTCTTTTTAACTTTGGGTGTACATACTGCATATCACAGCAGTAAAACAGCTATTTTTCAGATTGTTTTATTCATTTTATACCAATTAGCAGTTAATTTACAAGTAAACAATTGTTCAGATAATGTAGATGAATGTTTTGCGGAAGGTATACAATTACCTATTATATAAATATCCCTGAACAAAGAACGTAGCTCCTGCAACTAGCACCGATTTAACACCTTTCAAGTTTTTAAAAGGCTCGTGTGGGGCACGGCAGAAAAGAATCCATCATCAGGTGTACCCAAGTTCAAGTTCTGGTCGATGCACACAGCCATCTGTACCCAGGAAAAGGAGGGAGTGAGGGAATGCATATGGTCTTTCCCATCTCTATTTAGTGAACTAGCCAATCTTGGGCATCTATGAGCTCAAGCATAAGGATCGTACTCTCCTCTTAGTGCAGGACACCACCCTAAACAATACAGGACAAGAATAAAGGCACTATAAACTAGAGTGGCATTCAGAGTGCAAGGTTCCTCCACCCCGCAGAATATGGATAATGTTGCAAATGGGCCCTGCAGTGATTTTACGATGTGTTTTATAGTATGTGGACATGACCAAGTTGGTATGGGGAATAACTCCCATTTAAAAAAGGTCTTAGAAGATAGTTGGGGGTTTGACCTTTCAAGCTTCATCAAGGTCAGATTAAGTGGTTTCATAACACTCCATATGTGACTCAACACAGCAAAGTGGGTATTAGGATGGAAATTATTAATTTTGAGTTACTGGTGCCATTCTGCAGCCGATATCCCAACCTTAAAAATGCTACCAAATTATCTAACATTTGTCTCGAATTGGAGTAACTAACCAAAACCTTCCAGGGATTGTCAGCCTTTTAAGCATGCAACTTTGGAGAAAATCATGTTTAACCTTCAACAAAGAACCTCATAATTTCCAACTTAATACCCACTTTACTGTGATGCGTTAGACTTGTGGTCTCCAATTAGTTTTCTACAGTAATGGCATGTCTATTGGCACTCATTCCAAAGTTATAAGCACTCAATTTTCAAATCTTTGTGACCTTGCTCTGACCTTCACCTTTGTTCCAGACATTTCAAAATCAACCCACGTCTGGGACTTAGTTTGGGTAGCGTCTCCACCAAGTTTGGTGAAAATCCATGGCCGGGAGTCAGTATTTTGTTTACAGATTACAATAATTCTACCAAAACTCCATTTAACAAAGATTAGATTATAATTTCGTGGACATCAAGAGTTTCAATTTCCCTCATTCTTGTCACTAAAATTATGCCAACTTTATAAACCTCTAATTGACCCTCAAACATGCATATGCACAGCAGTTGGAAAAGGGGAGCATCGCATGCCACGGCGGGGACATGTGCATGCTTACGCCCCTCCCTGGTTGGTGTGGGTCATGTGTTAAGGAAGGCAATACTCAATGGGCATGATGCGACTAGAATAAACCTTTAATTTAAAACAAATTTTAATTCAAGGCCTGGATAGAGGAGTACATATTTGAATACAGTCATCCCTCGCTATAATCGTGCTTCAGTCCATTGTGGATTTTTTTTTTTTAAATATTCATTGAAAAATATAAAATAAGTAAAAATAATGGAAAGGTTCAGGAAAATGCCGTGAGGGGTCACTGCTGACTCGGATCCCAGCCTCTTCTTCTGCTGGGAAATTCGTTTCGACCAATCAGCTTGCGATGCGAGGCTTCAGAGGCCGTGTCCCAAACCGAAGTCAGTAGTGAACTTGCGGCCTTTCCCTTGCGGCCGATCCTACTTCGCGGAAATTTGGTGTTCGCGTAGGGTCTCGACCAACCCCCCCCCATTAACCTTGAAAAGTGAGGGATCCCTGTATTGCGTTTAAATGTTGTAAGAACAGTATTATGATAACACAGATTTTGACCAAGCAGTTATTTTGGATTAAACATGAAGTGTGGTGCTTCACCACATGCAAAGCGACCAAGGTTATACAAGACAGAGGTGGCCTATGAATCAACATTGTCTACAAAACATACTGTACACTGAAGCAGACAAATAAATTCTGTAGATAAGGGGGGGGTAATCATCACACAGTCTTGTTACAATATGGTCACATGTGTGACCTTGTCAGTGCACTAATACTGGAGGAGAAGGACAAATGTATTTAAGAAAAAGAACCCGGAAAGGCATATTTATGGCTGTGCTGAGACTCGGTAATATGCTTCTTGCAAGGCTATGCTCTTGTGCAATTCCTATTCATCATTACTGGAAGTACACAAACCCACACAAACCAGGGAGCATGGGAAAATAGCTCAGCTTGGTTTATGGCTTTCCCCAACTACATCAGAAACCTCAGTAGCGACATTTGACACATTTGACCCTGCCTGATCTGTGATGCTGATCGGTTCAATCCACAGGGGAGCAGGAATTGTGGGAGAAAAGGAACGTGTGACGCACAGCACAAAGTGTTGTTACTGCAGTGTTGCAACAAAAGCGAGATTCTGACTAGCTGTTTTTCCTGGAACCCACAGCACTGAGGGAATGAAGGCGCGACCTCCCAGTTTCTGAAGTGAGAGTTTATATTTAAAAGAAAAAAAAGAAAAAAAAGAAAAAAAAAAGAAAAAACTGTTTAACCACCGCCAGGCCATTTTTTCCATTACAAAGTTACAGAAGTGACTTGCATATTAGGCAATATTTCATTTTTTAAACAGCTTTAAAAATACTTAATGCATTATATATACATTTTTTTAATTGATTATTAAATCAATTAGCTAAACATATTGTATATAATACCAGGTTCGTCTGCTTTTGTGGATCACCCTAACAATTTAGTCTTTCCTGTAGTAGTAATTTGAATTAAGTGGTGTGTTGGAGGGGGGAGGTTAGAACTGGTGGGAAATCAGTACGCATACACCAGTTCATATATGACAAAGCATCAAACCGTAACCTTGGGTGTGAAAGAAGTTTGGCTGTGAGGAGGGTCCACCAATCAGAATAGAAAGGGATTGATCGAGAGCGAGACACACACAGCTAAGAAAGTGAAAGACACTCCACTATTCGAAGGGAAGTTGGTGAATGATAGATGTTTGTAAGTTGAATGATTCTTCACATGTATTTGGCATCATTACCCTACTGTGAACTGCTTTCAGCTGATGAACCTAGGATGTCCAGTAATAAGTAATACACGTTGTCTTTTTTTTTTTCTCAAAACAAAAAAAAGAGGAAGGGGAAAATGAGGACATGTGTATGAGTCAGCCAGGATGTCTGCCTCCCCACAGAGGGTAACTTACATTTGTGCTCTGTGTTTTGAGTGGTCTAGTAAAAGCCACGCTACAGTTACAACAGGCCACAGATCTAGAACCCAGAGCAGGTGATAAAGACTCTCGCATATGACTCACAGTGAGATGTGACAAACATTAACATGCGAGCTGTATATTAGCCAGCAGGAGTGAGTGGGCCAGTGGACACAAACATATGCACACATTTTTTTGTAATTCATCATACTCAGCAAATCTGATTGTTACCTTGATGTACAATAAAGTTATTTTACTTTAGAATAAATGTCAAGACGAATGGGGGGAGAAAAAAAAAAATGCTGCCTGGCTAAAAAAAAAAAATAATAATAATAATAATAATAATAGGGCTCAAGGCTCAGCAATAAAATTAAATCAGCTGGTGTCCTGCATCTACTGAATGGCCGTGTTCTCACTTCAATTAACTTTTTCTTCCTCGATGGCACAGATATAAAACTGGGACTCAAACAAAAGAAAGAGGGGTTCAGGAAGTGGTTCAGTGTTGATCTCAGTGTCTTTGATTATGACATGGTTGTTGGTTGATTTCATAGACCTAGCCATAATACATTAAAAAAGGTGCCCATTCACTTCGCAGGTATATTAAATAAACATGAAACAGTGTTACCTCTTGGGAATAAAATTGAATCGGCTACAATGACTTTCGGAAACCACTTGATTACTCCCGTACACCAATCTCTATGACCCCTTCACAGAATACTCTGATGGTAGAAAAGACTGACTTTTTTTTTTTTTTTTTCTCTTGAAATCATATGCATTCTTCTGCTTCCGAACACTTGATCTCAGACTTTTCCAATTTGTATGAATTGATATTACAGTGTCAGGTTATCACGCATGCACAGGATCGCTTCTCCGGTCACATGGTCTTGTTATAGTTATTGTTGATGGGCACAGAACCAAAAAAAGATGCAAAACAGGTCAATAAGAGATACTAAGTCAATGGGATTGTTTCACCAGGAAACCTCTGCATTCAGCAAAAATGAATGGCAATGGAAGACAAAACATTAGCATAACCTCTCAAAAAAACAGATATTCAGTATTGAAAATAAAAAGAAATCAAATAACCCCAGGATTAAGTAAAGAGCTTGTCTTTCTTCTTTTTGAAGCCAATTGTTTCCTTGCCAACCTTCTGAACAAACTATCCTACCCCTGATAATTATCACCCCTACGCTAAACGTTAATGTTATCTTCTCTTCCTCTTTTGTAGCCCTCTGATGTTGGTATAAGCCAATGTGATCTAATCTCACATGCAAGATGAACAAACAAGCTACACATTCTTCACATTTACAGTACAGCACAGAAAGCAGAGCCACAAATTAAAAAAAAACTTCCTCAAACTTTTTACATCACGTCAGTTGGGGGGGGGGGGGGGGCTAAATTATTTTCCCTAG
>JAQNCB010000010.1:17504639-17521000 GCA_030068295.1 Euristhmus nudiceps | reverse complement strand
GGGCAGCTGTGCCGAAGAGCCATCAAAACCATCATCGAGGCTGCGGAAAAAGCCTCAAGATGGCTATGGATCCGGAGTACTTAAGAACTGTCAGACTGCAAACAGGAAGTTGCTAACAGACAAACCAATAAACCTACACCAATTAAAACTAACCTCCTTGGCTGACGAGAACATTGAATCTTTCCATGGCACCCCTGGACCGTGGCTTGAGTGAGGGTCATCTGTACCCTTTACACTTATTGCTAGCTTTTGGCAATCAATAATTCTCATCCCCCCCCTGCCACCACAAGCATGAATATAAAAATGTGAAATTCCTTCCGTGCAAAATTAAGAATCCATTTTCAAACTAAAAGAGTGGTTTACAAAATATCTTGTGATGCCAACCAACACAGTGTTTGAAATGATCATTCTGTACAATTCAGTTCTCAAGAAAATGAATAGAAAAATAGCACACACACCTCAGATAAATGGCTTCAGTGCGCTCATGTCACTATGGTAAGTTTCCCAGGCCAGTGTACATTTGAGGGCAGAATATGAAGCGGACCAACCACTCTGGTCTGCTCACCTTCAGGAGAGGGATTACAAGACAAGAATTATTTTAAAAGATTTTCACTCATGCAAATTTATCATTGTTAATATAACCGTGATCCTTGTGAATGCACAGTTATTATCATTCGAACGCAAACCAACCTAGATATGTGTTGAACATGTCCATTTTCCCAAACTTGCAGCTGATAGTTTCACAACAAAGACACACATTGCTGCTCCCCTCTACTGCATACCAACTGCACAAATCAAGAAACATTCAAGTTATAATTAGTTCAGTAAATTCATAAAGCAAAATCAAGTTTTCTTATATCAATTGTCATTTAATAATTGAAGTCCTACTGCTCTGTATGAAAAGAGTTTCATATAATCATTTAAACAAAAAACCCATCCCAGACTGACCTTAATGAAGGTTCATGAAAATAGCAGGCTTTATTGTGGGAGTTTGGAAGATTGTAGTCAGGAACAGCTTTCAAGTGGCAACGGATGAAAATCTGAGTATCGCATAGTTAGAACAATCAGCACCCAGATGTACACTGGGTCCATTTTAAATAGTAAACACAGCTGCATGTAATACTTTGTGCTGGTTGAACTGCGAGTCACCTACATTAGACTGGGGTACATGGCATTGAAATCATCCGAAAACACTGGAGACGTCGACCTGTACCTCACTTATTAGAATAGACCGGTTACCTGGTTTCTCTGATCTTGGGGGAAGTAGAATGCTTGCACACTGAACCTGAGAACATTCTGCTTTGGCCTGCTATAAAACCTAGATGATGAGTACGGCAACATGCTATCTATCAGGCACCTATGACATGAGTAAATAAAACAGTCAGCACAGAACAGTTAGTCAGAAATGTTAGCCAATAATGTTTGGACACACAGTGCACCACTAACCCGTGGTTGGATATGAACTCGTAGCTCGGCCTTGAGAATGGGTCAGAATCGACAGCAGCCACACAGTGGTCCACGTAGATTCGTAATGGAATATGTGTAGGACCATGCACTGTTGCTTCCAGGAGCAATGGCTCTCCCTGCTGGAATACAGTGGACTGACGAAAGGAACCTACATCACCTGATATGAAACACAGTAACACTGGGGTGTTAATAATTTCTCAAACTGTACCTTCACATTCTGGTTCCTTTCAATCCAGGGAAATGAGGAAAGGTGGCAAAATCAAGAGTTAAAAATGGAACAAAATATTTTCCAAAAATGTGTATGGACATCATTTTACTCATTGATCACTTAGATCAACAATTTTTAGAACAGACACAAAACACCGAATAACCCATATCCAACTTTGCAACTTTTATGCTATTAGTTACTGAAATGTGCTAGAGGAGATGGAGCACACACACACACACACACACACACACACACACACACACACACACACACAATACTGTATGCCCACATCACCTTCTACATACTTCTGCTAAAGTACCAATGAATTCTCATCCTAAAAGCCTTAAAGCTCCTTTTTCACAATTTCCCTGAAATTTGCACATCATCAAAGGAGACAAAATTCAATGATCGAGCCATAGGCAAATATAGACATGACAGTATAGTATATCAAAGTAAACAATGCATCTCACCAAACATGTTTTTAAAAGACATGCGTAATATTATTGGGGTATTTGTTTTAAAACCATCTCCAATTGTTTCAGCTGCGTTTTAAAAGAATTGGTCTATTCAACTTTTTTTTTTTTTTGAGTTGTTGGTCACAGGCATTTTTTTAAAGGTTGGACTAAGGAATCATGCTAGCTTCTAATACAGTATTGAAGATAATTAACTCACTGAAAGATTACAAAATTAAAAGTACTACATTATTGGCAGATAAGCCCAACACATGATAAAATGCTAATACGATAGCAGAAAAGGAGCGGTCCACACTAAAGGTCAAGGCATGTCTTAATGTTCAGTTCACCTTTAATTACACCCAGAGAGAAATGCAGTAATCCTACTGCTTCAAGGGTTGAGGTCATGGGCAGCCAGGTTGGACTCAGTGGTTCTGCACTCACTCTGAATTTCCTGTAAGATCCACAGTAAAAGATTAAGCATTTCTGGCAAGTTGATGGGAAAAGATATGCAAGCTCCAACCCCATAATGCTATACCTGGAATGTAGCTCACCGTCTGTAATGACATTCAATAGGAATGATTGTCGGTAGATGTTTCAGTACAAGGCCAGCATCCCAGGTTAGATGTGTACCAGGGGAAAATATCAGTTTATTGGAGTAAATGAGCCAGTTGCCACTTACCTAGAAGTAAAAGCGACACTAAACAATTGTATTCATGTAAATTGTTTCTCTTCATCTGCTGATCTCTTTGGATTTTCATGCACAGCAAACACAGAACAGTTTACACACAAATGCTGAGAAAATGAAAAACCCCAAAGTGAGCAAGCATACAAAAACAAAGTATTCAGCTATAGTATACGTGACTTATTTTTGCAAGAAAAATCTGTCAAACTGACCAAATGATTTTCAAGAAGCTAGCAATCCAAACAGTCAGATGGTTCACTGAAAAGAGGCTTCTCTTCTGCTAAAACACTCCGCTCTGTTTACTTCTACCTCAGAAGGGCCCAATGAGCACACTGTAACCAGGTCCGATTCCTGAGATTGGTGCCATCAGGACGACTTTGATCAGGATCACATTTTAGTGTTTATTTCTCGGAGAGAAGGACATGTTGACAAACTGCTGATTATTCCCAATAGAAAAATGACATTAACTTTTTAAAACTGAGATTATTGGAGATAATCAGATGAAATTCGGAGAAGTAGGTCCTTGGCTTACCTGCTTATCAAAAATGCAAAATATTTTCCCAGACTTGGTCACAATGACTCATGTTTTTGAACAATGAAATCTAATGTAATCATATTTGTTGTTCTACATATTGACACAAAGCCCATAAATTAAGAATCTTGCAAACTCGAAATACAGAAGTGACAAAAGGTTATTGGCAAGATTAAAAATAAATGAACAACAAAAAATCCAAGTGTCAAGAGGAGGACAACATATCCTCCTGACCACCACAAGCACAATAAATTAATGATTTTTAAAAAATAATTCGAATATTGTGGGGTCTTTTTTTGTTGTTGTTGCAGTTAGACTACTGCACAATATCAAAAAAGCACACCTGTCTAGAAACAGTAACTGAAGTTTGATGAAGAACTCTCTGATTAGTTCTGGCATGGGATTGAAATCACAGATGGACATACTGATTACTATAATCCTCTGCAATATATGCCAGAGGGGTTAAGAGGTAACGATTTACTCAAAATAACAGCAACTCCTCTGTATGTTGACCAAGGGTGACTACCTGAGTAATATATATATTACAAGATTGTAGCAAAATGCTGCTAAAACAGTGCTCGGTACACTTGTGTGGAGAGCGGAGTATATCTAAATAGAATGACTAAAATGAAACACACATGATTCTCTGTGACTCTGAGTTTCGCGCACACAGTACGCTCCTCAGACAGATTTCTGTGTCTGTATACACATACATACACCCACTGTTTAACAACATTCAAAACTAGTCTGGTGAGCATTCGTACCCAAGATTCACTCCCACAATCTTGTAATCTGGCAGAAATTATCATCTCAGTAGAGGTAACGTAATCTTTAAGAGGAGTGCAGTCTCCAGGAGCTCCATCTTCACCAAGCTGAACTGAGCTTGGAGATAAAGGATCTCCATGGCCAAACTGCCTTTTCACTACAATCCTCCAGCTTTTCTCCTCACACTTTACAACCAGTCCTCCCTTCTCAGACTCAGGGACAGTTTCAGCCTTTGAAAACGATCGTCCGGAGAATATTTTTGGAGACTCTTGATTTGAAAACTGTATTTCTGGGGTCTTCTCGATGGGAAAGTAGTCGGAGGTTAAACTTTTGTATGACGCTCGTGGGACTGACGCCGCAAGAGCAGCTAAGGTAATAAACAGTGAACTCTGAATCATTGTCGGGCATTTATTTTATATGATATGCTTAAGATGAAGCAGGAAATGCCCTGGGGACTGCTTGGATTTATAATATATTTTCAATCAGCCCACATCAGTTTCACCTGAGTGCTTCACCTGGCATCATTACAAATACTAGAAAATACTTTTAACGCTCTCTTTTTGTAAGTTACACCCTGAATAATGGCTTATTTTTTTTTTATTATTACAATTAGTATATTTTAAAAACGTTAGCACTTATATAATCTGTATGTATGTGTACACATTGATATTCATTTGCTTTTTTTAAGCTGCTTACGCTATTTTACCCAAATATAATAATAATATTATATTATAAAAATAAAATAATATTTATCGCAATTGCGATTTTATTCCTTTTTGTTCTTAGTGGTGTTTTTCACCCTTCTAAAGAAACCATCTTTTTGAAATAAAGTCGTTGACAAAGCGGAACTATTAAACACAGCATATTGTTCAGTAGGGAAAGATTTTAAAGACGGACCCACCAACATATCTCCAGTTGTACAAAGTGTTACAGACTATTTCACATTCAGTAATGCTTCAGTTAAGTCGTTATATTTATTTCCATCACTAGATCCTGAAACAGATCGGATATTGAATCTCGCTCGGCTGATTTGTTGTTGTTATACTTCATGGAGATCAACCCGGAAGTTATAAACTGGGGAGAGCGATTATACAGAGAGGATTCGCTTACACTCGTAAGCAAAAGTGTAAAAGACGCTTTAATGAAGAACGCACACGAAGGCCTGGCTCTGCCACTGGCCGACCATGAGAGATGTTCTGTTATATCCGGACATTGTGTTTATTATCATTACGGCTGTGATGGACAGGACGACCGAGGCTGGGGGTGTGGATACCGAACTGTTCAGACCATCGGCTCTTGGCTCAATAGTGTCCCTCATATCGGAAAATCCAGAGCTCCACCAAGCCTCCCTGAAATCCAACAAGCTCTGGTTACAATAGGAGACAAACCAGCCTCGTTTTTAGGCTCTAAAGAGTGGATTGGGACTTATGAAGCTGCTCTGGTTCTTGACCAGCTCTATGATGTCCCCTGTCGGCTGGTGCACGCGCGCAGTGGGGGAACAGAGCTCGAGCACACGGCTCAGGACCTGCACCAACATTTCCTCACCCGTGGATCTCCAGTGATGATGGGAGGAGATAGGGATAACTCTTCTAAATGCATTCTGGGTGTGTGCACTGGGAAAGAAGGCAGCTACCTGCTGATAATGGATCCGCACTATTATGGTCCTGTCCCGGAAAAGGAGTTTCTGCAGAGGAATGGCTGGGTGGTGTGGAGAAAAGTTCAATCCCTCGATCAGAACTCCTTCTATAACCTTTGTTTGCCACAAACATAGCCATGATTGTGATGATGCAGCTTCAGGCTCCCAGACCTGTTCATGAACTATAATTCACGTGTAGTGTAGAACCAGGGTTTTGAACTGTGGAAGTGTTGGACAGCTGCTTGGTTTTCCAGACAATTTGGAACAAACATTTATTCAAGAATTTATTTTCAGTCAACACTTTATCCTATTCAGAGTTGTAGAAACACAAAAAGCAAGGTGGGAGAATTCAATGTCAGCACACAGTTCACACATCTAGAGACTGTGTCACAGACCATCGGCCTCGCACCATGCTTGATGATAATGGAGGTTAAAGAACAGAGAAGAAGCCCACAGGATAATGAGTGCTTAGGATGGACCCAGGGACTCTGGAAATGTAAAGCTGCAACACTGTATTGGGTATAAATATCAATGCTGATAATTCTGTGTTGACCTACAAACCTTGGTCACGATATTCAACATGCACAATATTACTTTTTATAATGTTTACGAATGATTGTCATTTCCTCTCTGCTCTATTAAACAAAGCTAAGAACATTTTCAGATGATGTCAAATCATGAGACAGCATACACAGTATTAATATTTGTGCAAACATTTGTTTCATTAAACTTTGTGGAAAGGCTAATGAGAATTAGGAATATAAGAAAAATGTTATGCATGTAGAGAACAAGGAGCAGATGTATAGTGATGAAAGATGGCACTGGTAAAGTTTTAACATGATAAATTTATGCTATTAGGTAATCACCATTTAATATAGTTTGCTTTGCAATCAGAGAGATAATACACAAACAATTATTCGCGTCACTTTGGAAGTGCACGAATAAGACAGGATATTCGCAGTAGTATGAAACAGTTTCTAACCTACACTAATTTAATCAAATTTTTTTTACACAGTGCAATTATGTGGAGGGCAGTCCCCATTCTGATTTTGAATTGCCTTTTGGTATTTAAAAATGGACTCTTATGCCCTCTTGTGGGCAAAATAGTACATAATCCATCATAATCTAATTTAATATTCATCATTCATTCATATTAATCCTAATTAAGGTCGCGGGGAGGCTGGCGTCCATCTCAGCTGACTCTGGGCGAGGGCGCGGTACACTTTGGACAGCTCGCCAAGCCACTGGAGGCCCAACACACACACACAAACACACACTCATATCTAAGGGTGATTTGGAACAACCCATTCGCCTATTGTGCATGTTTTTGGACTGTGGGAGGAATGTAATGTTCCTTACGGAACCTCCCAAACTGGGACTCGAATCCAGGCCGTCTTGCTGTGAGGCTGACGTACTGACCACTACACCACTAATTTAATAAAAAGGATTTATTATAATATTATGATTAATGTAATTTAATATATTCATTGTTCAGTAGCCCCTCATTAGCCGGTGGCGTAGCGGTTAGAGTGCTGGGCTCATGATCAATAGGTTGTAGGTTCGAATCTCTCTGAGACCCACCCTTGCTGTGCTAGGACCCCTGGACAATGTCTTCACCACCAGTGTGCCTCTGTCTCCCCAGCAGTAAAAATGGGTAGCAGTAAAAAAAAGCGTCCCATCGCAGAGGAGCACTCAACAGAAACAAGGGATAAGCACCGGCTCTGATGAGCCACTGGGGTGTAAAAGCCCATGATGAGCCACTAGACTCAGGTGTAAAAGCCCACAGCCTTACCTCAGCAGCCCATATATGATGATTTCTGGCAAACCTGCACGGAGAAGTTATACTGAGCACAAACATTATTTTTAAACAGCGAGATTAAAACAGCACTTTTGTAATTGGAATCGCTTAGCTGTCGTGAGCAAATGGTCAACTGGGAACAAAAGATATCAACTGGGAATCATGTACATTATTATCAGTCAAGAATTGATCTGTATGGGATGGAACTAAACAAGATTATTCTTCTTCCTACTCCTGTTTGAATGTGTGTTACAGTTGATACGAATGCTTCAAGCTTTTCAGTGTTTATTATTATTGTGATTGTTATTTTGATTGTTATTTTTTAATCATTTTGCTTAATTTTGTCATTATTTGTTTTTATAAAAACTGTTTCTTGTGTACTGTTTGTTACATATTCGAAATAAATTCATGCATTCATTCATTTATATGTGTTGTAGTGTTCTACAACTCGGTAGGTGGGGGCGGGAACCTTTGTTCAGGTTTGTTTCCAGCCGGTCCAGGTTTTGGTGTAGTACCACACGCACCCACCAGGATACTACCAGCAGAGTCGGCGGGTTTCTTGTTTTGTTTTGCACTGCAGACGTTATTAAATAAAGTCCCACGTTACTTTACGGCATTACGAGTCAGCCTGCTTTATATTTACCAGGTTATAAAGATGTACAAATGGAACAGAAGTGTTGGATGTAAGTAGGTTGTTGACAGAGCTTGATGCTCTCTGAACGGCGGATTCAGGGTTAACTTGGTGTTGTGCGCGAGCCACTCCCTGCAGTACTGTTTACATTTCATCAGAAACGAAACTTGCGGTTTCGTTTCAGTTCGGACGAAACCATTCAAAAGAAACATTTGTCATTGAAATCCCATTTCCCACTTTTTTCTGATTATTTTTTTCATACAAAAATAGGACACTGGATATAAAATGCATACGAATAAAAGGAGTAACATGATATGGTTTAAATATCGCATATTAAAACATAAAAGCGAATGAATAACAGAATGGTTTCTTCCCTCCTGAGCCTCCCCTATAAAGGTACGGTGGAAACAGCAGTAATTCTTGTATCTTGATACCGTTTCCAATCACTTGTAAGTATTTTAAATATCCGGTTTATCATTAAAAATAGGCATTAATTATTCTAAAATGACGTATATCTAAGAAGCTGATTGCTTAAAATAACTTTTTAGATGATATGTAACATAAATTTTAGAGCAGTTAAAGAACTGCTTACACATATATTTTATTAAGTACAAAGTTTATGAAGTTTTATTCAGTTGTTTTGACAAATGTTTTTCACATTTACAATGATAATGAATACAATTGACAGTATGAATAATTAATCAAATCTTTTCTTTCCATTTTATATTCTAGTCATCATCCATTTTATATTCTAGTCATCATTTAATACACAAAGGAAATAGGAAAATGTGTTATGCCTCTCAAACTGTATTTTTTTAAACCAGAAAATATACAACATTACTATATGGATATTTTCCCCTATTGTATGGGTTTGTGCATAATCAGTTTAAGCACAGATATCCCATAATACTAGATTGGCCTGGCTAATTATTTGCAGCAGAACAGGAACAGGGGAATATGTTTTCACATGTGTTGGTTTTTATTGCGAAAGGTTGTAAACAGATTTTGATGTCATCATTTTTTCATGTAGGGTGTGGTACAAGTAAAAGTCCGCCAAATTTTGGAGGTAATCCTTGCATGGGATCACGTTGGAGGAAAAGAATACCCAGAAATCCTGAACAACCTTAACAGAAAGATTAATTGTGTTTGATTTTGTATAATTCTTAATAAAATTATTTGTGTACTGTAAATTCCTGTGTGTGTTCGTGCCTCATCTAGTTTGGTTTGTGTGTCAAATCCAAAGGAAAAGATTGAGGGTCCTGTTTTGTTCAAAGTCTTGTTAAAGACTGATTTTCTTCATTCTTTTTTTTTCTTTTTTCTTTTGGACTATTTAAGAGGTTCCTGTTTGGTTTAAGGTCTTGATAAAGACGGTGTTTTTTGGGACTTGAAAAATAAAAGACCTGTGCTGCACCTGCTCTCCTCCTGGCATTTTTAGGATCTGGGGTCCTTGCATATGGGACGCAAGAGGAATCGCCGTGGTGTCGGCGCGTCTCGCCGGTGCCAGCTTGACAGAAACCAATCTGAAAAACAATCTGCAGAGTTGCATCTGGAAGATGAGACAGCCATTTCAGAAGGTACAGCTGTAAAAATGTTCATAAATCATTTTCCTGACACAAGTAGAATTTGATCATCTTTGAATAATTAAATTGTTCCTGTCCCACACAGAAGTCCCTGCACCATATGATATTTTGGTGCAGGCCATTGGAACTGATTTTGCCAGACTTGAGTGGAAGTGCGTAGACATCATATCCAAATTTGAGCTACGGTGCTCCAGCAGCACTTCTTCAAGCATCCAGACCATTTCTCAGAATTGTGCTGAAGTGACAGGCCTGTGCCCAGGCACTGAGTACACGTTTACACTGGTTTCACTTTCTGAAAATGGAAACCAAAGTCATGAAGTCAATGTTTCTGCATTTACAAGTAATAACAAGATTAATGTTATGTAGTGACATATGTCTAATATCTCTATTTAATTTACCATTACATTATTACCTCAACTTTCTTCTCTTTACAGTTCCAAACCCTCCTGAAAGCATCAAGGTTAAGAGTATCAGTGCTACATCAGTTACTCTAACCTGGCTGCCAACTGCTTCCTCAGAGAAGTACCATGTGCTGTGTACCCACGATGGTAAAACTGTTCATGAAGAAGAAACAGAAGATCACACTGTTGTTATAACTAACCTGAATCCAGGAAAAAAGTACTCCTTCCAAATCGCAACAATCCTGAAAAATGGCAACAAAAGCAAGAGAGCAGTGTCAGTTGCTACCACTCGTAAGTACTTATCCACACTTTATATCTCATTAAATTTTATGGCAGCTGGCTTTAATATAAATCTTTTCCCTTTGATTAATAGAAACCACTCTCGAGAGCTTTCTTCAGGATGTGGGACTGAAGCAACACCTCACTAATAAACTCTCACTGAGTACTGTACTACAGATAGACAACAGTACAGTCACAGATGATCCTGCAAGGTCACTATCAGATTTACCGTGGCTTTTCCTCAAGAAAATTATGATGGTAAATGTGACTGCAAGAAGTGCCAAATGTGCTGCTTTAACTGATGAGGATGAAGACGTGACAGAATTGGACCTGTGTAATGATCTGGAGAGTTTTGTCCTTAACCAGGGCTCTAGTCAGAAAGTAAATCCATTAGACATCATAACTGCACTTTTCCTTTGCTCAGACAGTTTTCTTCAACAAGAGATTGCATTGAAAATGTCTGTGTGTCAATTTGCTGTGCCTTTACTGCTTCCTAATTGTGACACACAGCGGTGCACTCTCACACTTTGGGCTTTAAGAGATATTGTGAAGAAGTACAGACCACACTCCTTGTCTGATCCAAAAGGGTTTGTGGAAGACAGGATTATTCTAGCTGAATTACCCTTAGTGTCCTTTGTAAGACTTGGAGACTGTAGCATTTCCAAATCTCAAATCTTGAACAAGCTGCTCAGTAATCCCCAGCAATATCATGACACATTTGTTCACCATGACATGGACTGTGGAGACGTCCCAAGAAAAATATCAGATGGTTTGGTGGAGATCAGCTGGTACCTACCTTGTGGAAGTAAAAACATCGACGTCTTCCCTGAACCTGTGGCTATTGCAAACCTGAGAGGGGACATGGCTACATTTGAGAGCCAGTACTCATTCCTTTGTCAGATTTCAACAGCGGTTTTTGTGTTTTTTGATAATTTTGGTTCAAATGATCAGCTACTCACCAATATGCATGTAAAAGCACAGTTGTTTCTGGTGGGTAATACACAAACCAAAGCTTTCAACTGGGATTTGTTAAAACAAACAGCTGCTGCACTGAACTTGAAAAAAAACAGAATCATTCTAAAGACAAAACAAAATGATGCAGATTTTGTTAAGAGTCTGAGTTCTGCAGTGAGAGATGTTGTTAAAAACTGTAAAATACCTGTACAACTCAAAAAGATGACAACAACTGCACATGAATTTGGAATATTGATTGATGAAGACAGTAAGGAGTGCCAAAATGCAAAAGAAAACGCAGAGGCAATCACGAGTAAAATACAGGACACCCTCAAGTTTAAGGAACAACAGCTCCCTTTGCAGGGAGAGATTTGGAAAAAACTGGGAAAATTAGAGAAAGAGGAGTGTAGGCTTCGTAAAGCTGGGGATAAAAACCTTGAGGAATATAAAAGTGAACTTCAAAAACAGAAGATGGAACTCCGAAAGCAGCAAAACAGCTACGAAATGTCAGAAGCCATGACCTGCTTCATAACTGCACTATCGAGCTCAAGACTTGAAAGATCTTACTTCCTGAAATGGATGCGAATGAATCTGGACAATCTATCTCGAAATAAACTATCTGGACTTCGAGAATTGTACAAGGAGAAATGTCAAGAATCATCTGAGAAGAAGGAGGAGATTGCATCACTTGACAGAGAGATTTCAAACAGTGCTTTGGGAACTGAACACTTTTTGAGGGAGATGGGTCAGCTGTATGAAGCTGCTGTAATGCTTCCAGAAAATATACGATCACGCCAACAAATGCTACATTTACCCAAACTGTGTGCTAAGCTCCTTTTAGATGGATTCCCACTTGAACTGGTTGATGGAGACGCTTCAAATATACCTCTAAGGTGGATTAGTGATGTATTGAACGAGCTGAGTGTTTTGGTGAAATCTAAAAACAGGATAATGGTAGTCACAGTTTTAGGAGTCCAGAGCACAGGAAAGTCAACATTACTAAACACCATGTTTGGGGTTCAGTTTGCAGTCAGCAGTGGGAGATGCACACGAGGAGCTTTCATGTTGCTGATTAAAATCACAGACAGTTTCAGAGAAGCACTTAACTGTGATTATTTAGTGATCATTGATACCGAGGGACTGAAATCACCCGAGCTGGCACAACTTGATAACAGTTATGAACATGACAACGAACTGGCCACACTTGTTGTTGGACTGAGTGATATTACCATCGTAAACATTGCCATGGAGAACTCCACAGAAATGAAGGATATTCTACAGATTGTGGTGCATGCGTTCCTCAGGATGAAGGAAGTTGGCAAAAAACCCATGTGTGCATTCGTGCATCAGAACGTAGCTGATGTCTCAGCGCACGACAAAAACATGAGGGACCGGAAGCTCTTGTTAGAGCAGCTGAATGAAATGACTGAGGCAGCAGCCAAGATGGAAAATAAGGACGACTACAAGAAGTTTACTGATGTAATGGAGTACAATCCAGAAACTGGTAACTGGTACATACCTGGACTCTGGCACGGTAACCCACCAATGGCACCAGTGAATGCCGGATACTCTGAAGCTGTCTATGACTTCAAAAAGAACATGATGGACATTCTTGTGAAAAAGAAGATATCCACTAACAACATTGAAGAATTTTTGGAGTGGACTAAAAGCTTATGGAATGCAGTGAAATATGAAAATTTCATATTCAGCTTTAGGAACAGTTTGGTAGCTGACGCGTACATGAAGCTGTGCACCGAAAACAACAAATGGGTATGGTCTTTCAAAAAACACATGTACAAGTGGCTAACATCTGCTGAAACCAGAGTGTCCAATTTTGAGATGATGAAATCAAAATGTGACAAGACAAACCTGCAAGATTTACTGAGAACCCTGAAATATGAGGTGTCTTCACAGCTTGATGAACGGGAAAAGACCATTTTGGAAAACATTGACAAATACTTTGAACAAACGGAGGGTCATGTCTATCTGGTGGAAAAGTACAAAGCAGAGTTTTTAAACAGTGCAAAATCTCTCAGGAGGGAAACAGAAAACTCAGTACTGAGTAAACTAGAGACAGTTATTGCGATTAAAACAGGACAAAATAAACTGGACAACATCAAGAAAACACATACTGAAGAAATGGAAAAGAAAGTGCTCGAACTCCTGGAGAAGCTTCGGAAAAATGAAAGTTCAAAGAGTATGTCTGAGAGTGAACTTGACAACCACTTTGAAAGCATTTGGAAGGAAACTGTTGAACAGCTTTCATTTAAAGGCTTGAGTAGACGAAACATATCCGATAGTGTTTTAAAGCAATTAAGAACGAACATGGGACAAAGGGGAAGTTCAGTCACTAAAGAGTTAACCAAAGTGAATTTGGATCAATATGGCAAAGGTGATTTCATTGTTACTCCTGAGAGTTTTCTTGATAAAGTGAAGAAATTCTTCTGGGATTCTCAGAACAAGCTTCAAGAGTTTGCCAACAGTGTAATTAATGCTTGTTTGGAGTCAATTAATGACAAAAAAGAGGCTAAATCTGATTATCATGAGAATTACATTCAGGAAATCCTACATATAATTGATGACAAATTAACTTCAGCCACGAAATTGAAATTTTCTGACAGCTTTGAACTTTCACTTAAGCTGCATATCTGTGCTATTTCTGCGAGAGAGTTCCAGGCCATGCACGACTGTTTCATTGAAGAGAACGACCCACGCAGGTGTCTTGAGCAATTTAAAGAAAAATACCGTCATGATTTCAAAGATCTGTTCAATAATCGTGATCAGTGTCAGAGGAAGGCTGAAGAATTCACAAAGCTCTGCCTGCGTCCCGCAGTTGAGACATTCATCTGTAACTCACTGGGACTCGACATTACTGACACGATGCTGCAGGGGGAAAATTCATTTCAATTCAGCACACGTGCATTTTTCCAGTACTCAATTTTAAAACAACTTCTGACTGAGAGTGATTTTCAGAATTATGTTAAGTACACACGTTCTTATGAACGTTTTGTTAAAGACTGGATATTAAAACAAATCACAGACAGATTTTCCAAAGGGAACAAACTATATGAGCTGGAAGAGCAGCACCTCCAAGGAGCTGTTATGGAGATAAAAGAAGCCATCAAAAAATCACAACAGGAACATGAAAATGAAGATTTAAAGGAGTTTATTCAGAATATTTGCAGAAAGCTTGGACAAAAACTTGTCATTCCAAAAGATGCCTTGGAAACAGTGATGGTTTTGAGTAACGCCAAACAGGACACATTTGCTTATTGGCTCACAAAGTCTGTGGATGAAATGCAAGAGTCACTGAAGGCTACGTTTGAAGAGGGTGATATTCAGAGTAAATTGACAGCACTCAGAGTCAAACCACAGAACGAGCTGTTCAAGCGTGTGTTCGGCTGTGGGAACCAGTGTCCATTCTGCAAAGCGCCATGTGAGGCAGGAGGAGAAGCTCATACACACCACTCTGCTTCTGTACACAGACCTCAAGGACTTGGTCTATCCATTAATGTGTACTCCAAGAAGCTCGTCACTAACATTTGCTCCACCGATGTGAACAGTGACAGAAAATTCAGGTGCCGAGAGACCAAACATGACTGGCATCCTTACAAGAAATACAGGGAGATCTTTCCAGACTGGCACATCCCTGCAGACCCCAGCATTGAGGCCTCAGACTACTGGAAATACGTGATGACAAAATTTAATAAGCAGTTTGCAGAAGTGTACAATGCAAAGACTGCAGATATTCCATCAGTGTGGAACTATATCACAAAACAACAAGCAGAAACTAGTTTGAAGGAGTGTTTTAGCATCAAGTAAACATATACCTCTGAGAACAATCATAATTCATTTATTTATTCATTTTCTGAACCGCTTAATGCTAATTAGTGTCGAGGGGAGGCTGGCGCCCATCTCGGCTGTCTCTGGGCTAGGGCAGAGTACACCCTGGAAAACTCGACACGCCATTGCCAAACAATCATAAGAAGAGAGATAAAATGACACTGCTTTTGGTTTTATTTGAAAATACAATCTGAATCTGTCCCTGCCCTTAATCTTTCTTTTTTTCTGAAAAGGTATTGTCTTTTATTTCACCCTTTTTTTTAAACAATCCAACTATGATGAAGACATTGTTATGTCCGTGTAACATTTTTTGGTACATGTGATGATTATTTAGGTATTACATTTAACTCAAAACTTGGACTGTAGCTAATAGAATGGTGATTATACGATAATTAAAACATAACATATTTGACTGATCATCAAAATCAATATAACTTGTTTTTACCTTCAATAAAGCTTTCATTGTATCCAAAACAAACACTTCATCGCATTGATTTTGCAGCATCTGTAACACCCGCACATCTACTCATTCATGCAACTAGCTCATCAGCCAGTCAGGTGCCTTCAATGCAATGAATATTACAGATACTGGCCAACAACTTTTGGTGATTTCCATGTTAACCATTAAAATGGGAAAGAAATGTCAACACAGTGATTTTAAGTCTTTTAAGTGAATCGATCTGGTGTCTTGCTTTCTTCCTCTTGACAATTCCACATAGATTCTCTTTGGAGTTTAGGTCAGGTGAGTTAGCTGGCCAATCAATCACAGGGATACCATGGTCCTTAAACCAGGAATTGGTGCTTTTGTCAGTGTGAGCAGGTACCAGGTCCTGCTGGAAAATGAAATCAGCATCTCCATAAATCTGGTCAGTGGAGGGAGGTATTGAAGTGCTCTCAAACTTCCTGAGAAACAGGTACGCTGACCTTCGACCTGAGAAAGCACAGTGGACTAGCACCAGCAGATGGCATGGCTTCCCAAACCACCACTGACTGCAGAAACTTTACACTGGACCTCAAACAACTTGGATTCTGTGCCTCTCGTCTCTTCCGCCAGACTCTGGGACCTTGATTTCCAAAAGAAATGCAAAATTTACTCTCATCTGAAAAAAAGAACTTTGGACCACTGAGCA
>JAQNCB010000010.1:16896654-16917432 GCA_030068295.1 Euristhmus nudiceps | reverse complement strand
TGTGTGTGTGTGTGTGTGTGTGTGTGTGTGTGTGTGTGTGTGTGTGTGTGTGTGTGTGTGTGTGTGTGTGTCTCTCTCTCTCGGGGGTGCTGGGATTGTTTATGGTTATTAAGTTTGAGGCATACTTCTTGCCCATTCATTTGTATTTGCTGATCGACTTGGGGTTCAAACCAATAATATTGCACAGTTGTAATACCCTCCTAAGGATCATTACATCTTCTGCCCACTAAAAAAAACCAAGTACCGTATTTTCCGGACTATACGTCGCTCCGGAGAAAGTTGAATCATCCAAAAATGGCATAATAAAGAAAACAAAACCCATATACAAGTCGCACTGGAGTATAGGTCGCATTTTGGGGGCAGTGTTGTTTAAATGATTTTGTTAATGCACCTTGTTTTGGATGACGACAACATGACGATGACGCACTAAAAATGGATCTTTGGCGATTAAAACATAACGTGAAGAGACGAGGCGTAACAAATGTCGGTGTGTGAGACACTCACAGTGCATATATCATCTCTGCCTACTCTGCACTTAACACAGAGAGGGGAGTAAATTCAAAAGGTGCAGGCTCACCTTTACGCACAGGAACATATAGTTCCACTCAAACATTTGACTGTCGGCTCAAACATGTTAAAACAGACTCTTCATTTCAATTAAACTCTACAGTTTATGATATGCTTTATATCTTGCGTGAGAAGTCATTTAGCTTAGCATTAGCATTTAGCCTCTTATTTACCTGTCTCAGATGCCGATGGAGAGAAAGTTCGCTGTGATCTGCTCTCACTGCAATTTGCTGCCAATGAAATCCTCTGTTTTTAATCTTGTCAATGTGTTTAACCATGTGTGTTTAATATTCCTACTTAAAGCGTTCACAATAAATGCACTGTCTTTCCGGATCATTGAAAATCTGAGTGAGCCTTCCCAACAGCACTAAACACCTCCTGTGTTGCCAGGTGTTAAAAATAATCAACATCTGAGCTGCAGTTGCCAGGTTTATAACATTTTCAACATGTGTAAAAAAAATAACAAAATGATATAATAATGTATTATTAATTTAACGTACAAGTAGCACCCCTGGCCAAACTATGAAAAAAACTGCGACTTATAGTCCGGAAAATACAGTAGTTGTTTATCTATTAATCTTATAAAGTTCATGTAATCTGCTGTGTGGTTATTTATAGTTTTTAATACACAGATCTTTTCTTTTGTAGCTGAGAGAAACAATAGAATCAGAGCTTCAGCAAAGTGGTCTGCAGGTCACTCCCTTCACCCTGACCAAAGTCATACAGCTGTATGAAACCAAGAACTCACGCCACTCCTGCATGATTGTAGGCAAGACGGGCAGTGGCAAAACAGTCACCAGGAGGACCTTACAGAACACCCTGAGCACCTTGCACCGCAAAGGCAAGCCTGGCTTCAGCCTCGTCCATGTGAGTCCTGGAACATAAGATTTTACCGGTCATTTCAAGGTACAGAATAAAATGCACCGATAACCAACCAGCAGTAGTGCAATACTGATTTTAACATAAGCCTTACTTATGCACATATCACCCACTCTCACATTACTATTCTGGTATTTTTCTTTAATTTATTGTTCATTTGCCTTTGCCCCTGTTTTGTATGTTTTTCTTTATTTATGTATGTATTCTGAGAGCAACATAATACCGGAGTCAAATTCCTTGTATGTGTGCACATACTTGGCCAATTAAACCGATACCGATTCTGTTTCTGATTACTTATGTAGTTCCCTCTGAAAAAGGTCAGATAGGCTAGTATCTCACAGAGCGACAAATGTTGTGATTTTTCAATTTGGTAAATTTTCTGACAAATGTTCTACAAAAATGATGGCTCACCACTGTGATTTACTGACAATTTGCAACATTAGCACAAATATTCAAGAAAGTATCCGTGAAAGACAGTTGTCGGCCATGAGCTACTATTAACAAATGTTAGAGGTGATTAGCAGCTATTCGGGACTCTTTTGAGACTGTTTGGGAACCTTTGCATCCTCTTGCCAACTCCTGGTTAGATATTAGGCAATTGCCAGGTGAATCTTGGAAGTAAACAACCCTTCCCCATATTGACGGACCCAATCGTACAAAAAAGTTGAGCAACCCTTTAGCGACACATGATAAAATGTTTGCGACACGAAAAACTGTCAGCATTCAGTCTGTGAGATACGAGCCTTAGTACTTCACATCAGCTGATATCAAACGACAGAACATCCTGAGTGCACAATCATACACATTGCATGAAGGAAGCATTTGCTCACTCACACAGCATTAGATAATGTGTCGGGGCTTTACACACTTTACACGTTTACTCTTGAAATGTCTTAATTGCTTTTAAGTTAAACTAAGGAATTCGAAAAATGCATGTCTAACGCTCCAAGCTCCAGTTTTCCCATGAATATAAATATCAATTATACAGTGCAAGTGTTTCAAAGCGTAGCCATTATCCCAGACAAATGCTCACTCCAACAATAGCACAACATAAGTTTGTCATATTGCGATCTCATTATCTCAAACATGAGACGATTTAATGGCATCGAAGAAGCGCCGATCTGACATGGAGCTCCTTGTCAAGCGGCTGTTGTCTGAGGCTATCCTAAGGCATTCATTAGTATGAAAATGAGCCACCACCAGCAAGTGCTGTAACCCACCACCGTCTCGCATCCCTGACACCAAAACAACAGTCATCAAAGGCGCTCTCCACAGGTATTGCAGTGCTCTTCAGGATGCTTAACACAGAACAAAAGCACTCAGCAGACTTGCAGCTAACATGGTGGAGTTTTGATAAAACCACAAAGCTTCTTATGCTAGCACACTATAATTGGTAGCACTTACACCATATTGTTGTGATATGTTTTTATGTGCTGCCTTTTTTTTTTTTGAAGAATCTCTGTGTAGTTCTAATATGGTGATTAGACACTACAATTATGTATAATTGCATTTTTTCCACGTTCACCTCCTTTTTTTTTTTTTACCCATTTTGTGCGCTTGGCACTGTAACGAACAGTAATACGGTCCGAGCTACTTTGAATTTGTGACGTGATTCATTTTGACAGCACGTCAAGCATGAGAACGGCATCATGTATTATAAATCAGATTTTAAAGCTTAGATTTCAGAGTGTGAGTGATTTTTATGTATTTGGTCTTCTTTTTAATGGTGTGTCTGTGTGTGTGTGTGTGTGTGAGAGAGAGAGAGAGAGAGAGAGAGAGAGAGAGAGAGAGAGAGAGAGAGAGAGAGAGAGAGAGAGAGAGATCCAGGAGCAGGAGTTTGCTTTCCTGTTTGTCTTGCTGTCTCCTGTCTACGTCAACATCCTGTTGTGGTGTCTGTCTTAAGCCTACATGGCTCTCACTCTGTTTTATGGTCTGTCTTGTTCTCTGCTCTCTGTGTGACACAAAATAGCACAATTTACATGCTACTTTCTTTCTTTCTAGGGTTCTGTCTTACTATCTATCTGTCTATCTATCTCTCCTTTCATGTCGTGTCTCTTATGTCTGACTCAACACCTTTTCATTTTGCATAATCTATTTCAGGAAGCCATCTCTGTCCCACCACTGAAATATCACCTCTTCTAGTTTCCTCGTTATCTCTCCTCAGCATCTCCACATGCTCTGACTCCCACAAACACGCACGCACGCACACATGCATGCACATGTGCACACATACAGACACACGTCTCTTCCACAGTCTTCACACTTACTCTTCAAAATCTCGTTGCAGCAGCCACTCCCTCTTTTACACTCTCGACTCAATTTCTTATTCCATCCTTTATTTTACTCACACCTCGTCTAACTGGCATCAGGGCACTTTTGATATATATATTTTTTTGGGCTCTGACCTTTAACCTGTCACTCCTCAGGAATTTCCTCTGAACCCCAAAGCAGTGAGTCTTGGCGAGCTCTATGGTGAATATGACCTCTCCACCAATGAGTGGACTCACGGCATTCTGTCCTCACTTATGAGAGCTGCATGTGCAGGTACTGTTCAGTGCAATTCATGTGGAGGAAGGTAGGAAGGGTTGATGTATGTAATATAATCACTGTCAAGAATAAATATTTTCCTTTTCCTGGAATTTACATTATATTTTCATGAGGCAGACTTAACAAGACAAATAATCACCTGATAAGCTCAGGAAATTGGTTTAGAAAATGAAAGGAATGCAAGTCAGGAAACATACCATAATAATAAGTTATATTTATAGAGCAAAATGGCTTTAATGAATGTAAAGTTGGAAAGGGAAAGACATTTACAAATTGGTGTGAGAGGAAACCATATAAAATGCACCGATAAAGTCAATACTGAAGTCACCTACCAAAGGTCTGCTGTGATACTGTGGCTCCTGCCCTTATCACTCTTTTTTTATGTATAACTTGCTAACATGTAGACTCAGGTAAACCCAGGCACACTTTAAGTAAGGGGTAAAGAATTTTCGACTGTGTGCTCTCTATCGAAAATGCACAGTTGGTCTTGAAATGTCTAGTTACACAAACTAGACTCTTTGGTGTGTAAACAGCAATAAATTTTTTGGGACAGAGCCGAACTGGGGGCAGAAAGTGACAGTTAGCAGTGTCAGGTGCCAATTTGCAACATAGGAATACAGCTCATCTGGAAGCCTCCTCCAATTATTTTACTGGTTTGCCGGTAGAAGACAGGCTGTCTACCACTAATAAGCTAACCCTTTACAATGGGATGAGGTTTCCTGACCCGTCCTTACTGTCTGTTCAATGGGTCAAGGATCCAACTAAATAAGTGAACGATGATCAGTGAATTCCTCCCCTGTAAGACATCCTCGGTCATTACATAGTGATGCCAATTATATTATATGGTCCCACTGTGGGCCTAGTTAAGTTTGGGCTCGATCATAGCATAAAGTAAATGTCATATTACAGATATAATATTACCACATTTTCCATTCATTTATTGAGGGCTTACGATCATGGGCACAGAAGAGAATCACTCAATCTGACTCATTTGCTGCACCGTTTAATCCTATTTGGATCGCAGGGAGGCTGGAGTCTGTCGCAGCTGAAACTGGGTGAAGGCGGGGTACACCCTGAAGAGCTTGCCAGACCACTGTAGGGCCAACATACACATGCATAACCATTTTCACTCACACCTAGGGGTAATTTTAAACAGCTAATTATCCTAATGTGCATGTTTTTGGACTGTGGGAGGAAACCAGAGTACCTGAAAGAAACCCATACAAGCGCAGGGAAATCTGCAAATTCCTCACAGAAACGGCCAAGTCTGGGACTTTGAACGTAGGACCTTCTTACTGTGTGGCGCACATACTAACCACTATTAGCCACATTTTGTTGCTTTGTAGCCTGAAATTGAGACACACAAATATATTTTTTCCATCCGTATTTATCCAATACATTTGCCAAACTGCTTAATTCTGCTAGAATCGTGGTGAGGCTGGAGCCTATCTCAGCCAAAACTGGGTGAAGGTGGGACACACCCTGAGCAGCTCACCAGACTATTACAGGGCCGACACACATGCAACCCTTGACACTCATATCCAGGTCTAATTTGGAACAGCCAGTTCGCCTAATGTGCATGTTTTTGACTGTGGGAAGAAACCAGAGTACCCTGAGGAAACTCGTGCAAGCACAGGGTGAGAGCGCAAGTTCCACACAGAAACACCTTTGCAGGGCCTGAGATTAGAAGTCAGGGCCTTCTTGTTGGGAGGCAGATTTGGTAATCGCTATGCCACTGTGCTGCCCGCAGTTTATTACAGACAAATTTAAAAAAAGCAACGGTTAAGGGGGTGGAGGCAGGGGTGATGATGCCTCTCCAGTGTCAGTACTTTGTGGAACTAAGACTTTTGGGATACCTCTCAACCAACTTTGCACATATAGACTGCAGTTTTTTCAAACACTTTTTTTATACAACTGTTTAAGCTCAGTCAAATTATATGGTGCTTGTTGGCGGATTGCAATATTTAAATTATTCCACATACTTTCAACAGGGTTTATGTGTGGGACTCTGACAAGGCCATGCAGTGACCATTGTTACTGTCATGTTGGAATGTGAAACTTCTCATTGGCAACTTGCAGAGGGCAGCAGATTTTCCTCAAAAATTAAAAAAAAAATTTTTTAAAGTAATTAATTAATTATTAAGGTAAAAGAAAAAAAGTACTTTTTAATATTTTTTTAAAGTATTTTTTTTTCTTAAGATAAAAGAAAAAAAATACTTTTTAAAAAAATGTGAAAAGATTTTTTTTTTCTTTCATCTTAATAAGAGCCCCCAGAGAAACACCCCCACAACCAGATGCTACCGCAACCATGTTTTACTGTAGGTATGGTATTCTTTGGATGGTAAATCGTATTGGCTTTCACATAGAAACACCTTTCGGCTTTGAGGCCAAACAGTTAAACTTGGGACTTCCCAAACCATAGCACATATTTTCATTTGGCATCAGAATCTTCAAGATGCATTTTAACAAAGCTGAATGGAAAGAATTTTTTTTCTTAAACCCTTCCATACAGAATGCATTTCTGAACCATTTGTGATCTTTTTACGTTAACACAATGATTACTCTTTGCAAAAATTCCTGTTACCATCGGCCTCCCTGTATCCTCTCTGACCAGTTTCCTCCTAGCTCCTCCATTCAGTTCGGAGGGGTGGTCTGATTTGGGAAGGGTCCAAGGAGTACCAAACACTTTGTACTTTTTCATTATAGACTTTACTGTGCTCCTTTTATTTTATAAATAAATGTTTGTTTGTTTATCTATTTGTATTTTTGTTGACTTGTGCCTATCCACAACTTTAAACCTAATAATTTTTGGCTGTGCCTTGCAACCCATAATTGGTTTTATATTGTTCAACTGGCTGTTACAAGTTGCATTGGATAAATATTTTGTATTTGTGGGTGTCTTCAGCTCAGGCTGCAAGGAAGTAAAATGTGCATATTTCGAAAGGGGAGATCTTTTTTTTTTTTTTCTATACTCACTGTACATACTGAATGATGTCAGATCTAAACAGTCTGAGCAGCTCGAGTTGTTTACACACTGCTTTTACTTACACACTAATGTTGCTCACGGTGGTCAGTGATGTTTACAATTATGAAACAGCCTACTGAGAATGCCAGCTTTGTGGTTGCTGCTGTTACCAATTTGCTGTTATTAACTACATCATTTTACCTTTGTGTGTGAGATAAACAGTGAAGAAAACCTTGGCTGATATGAAAAGAGTATTGTAGACGAGAAAGTTCCTGATGACTTCATCAGTTCAGCCTGTCCTTTCAATGGCTTGCAACAACAAACATCTGTATTTAGCTTCAAAGTATGTCCTCAATGTCTGTATTCTATAAAACTGAAGGCCATCTTTTATTGCATTCCTATTCTGACATCCGAAGCCACAACAAGCTTTTCTGTTTATTCCATGGATCTTGCCCCTTTCTCTCCACTTACTTGCTGGAGCTATTTTTGCCACCACAGTGTGTGCACAACTGCAGTGACGTAGCTGTGACATGCACATGAATTGATCTGGTGGAAATGGACTTTATGGATTTTGGTTAAACTATATGTTCTGCCAGGAGTCTGTCTTTGATCACCAACAAGCTTAAGGAAAGGGTGTGTGTGTGTGTGTGTGTGTGTGTGTGTGTGTGTGTGTGTGTGTGTGTGTGTGCGTGCGACATATAACTGTGTCGTCAGCTCTTGCGATATCTTGCACTGCGGCTGACACATGCATGTAGGCAGAGAGAAAACGGCAACACACTGGCGGTGTACATTCTGTTTACTTTAAGCTCAGCCTCACAACAAATGTATACACACACACACATGCACACACACACATGCACACACACACATGCACACACACACGTGCACACATGAGAACACACAAAAGAACAGCCGGTCACAGACTGACTGGAGATGGCATTAGCTTGTTTCCGTCTGAGGGCCCAGAAGGTGTCTGACGACATTTCTTTTTTCTTGTTATGTCAACTCAGCATGACTCTGTCAGCTCCACTAATTATGTTTTCCTTTTTACTTTATCTGCCTCTCTGCAGTTCTTTACAGTGGCTACCGAACAGATGCTATCAACAGATGTCTTCCTTGTGTTTATGATGTTAGTCTTCTTATTGTGTTTTTTTTGTTTGTTTGTTTGTTTTGTTTTGTTTTTGTTTTGTTTTGTTCTGTCTTTCTGGATGGACAGAGTCATGTTATGATCGGGTTAAATGTCACACCTGGCATTTCTCTCGGAGCCGTTCTCAAATCGTCCCGACTTATCTCAGTTCTCCTCAGAGTCTTCTGTCCTGCCGTGACTGGAAACATGGGCCAAAATATCTCATTTCTTTCTCTCTCGTCCTTATGCCCTGCTCATCTGTCTCTCCCTTGGTGTGTTGCAGAATGAAGAGACCGCGGTATTGCTAAGGTTGGGTGTTGTGTGTGTCAGGGGAGAATGTGTGTGCTGCATAGCTCAGCTCCTATAGGACTGTCAGTGCAAAAGAGATCCCCTTTCCCTGTTGCCTGTTTCTCTGTCTCTCTGTTGCAGCCAGCCGACTACTGTTGATGAGTGACATGATGTAGCACTCTCTCTCTCCTTCTTTCTCTCTCCCTCGCTCTCCCTCTCATGCTGTCTGACTCTGTGGGCCCTTGTGGCTTGCATTTCATTTCACTGTGGTGTCCCTTATGATTCAGTGTCTCTCTCTTTACTCTGTTTCAACCTTTCTCTCCCTCCCTCTCCAACTCTCTCCTAAGCAATAAAGCAGACCTGTTCATTCTCCAACAGGAGTTTGTGGTCAGTCCCAAGGCCATTTCTCTGGAAGAGCTTTACGGCCACTTTGATCTATCCTACTGCGAGTGGACTGATGGAATCCTTTCCTCCACCCTGCGCCAAACATGCACAGGTTACCATGCCAAGCTATGGAATAGAAGCAGTGGTGTTTTTTTAATGCTTGATAGTTTAGCCCAGCCAATCACAGACTTTTGTTTGCTTAACCGAGTGCAGTCTATATGCTTTGCACCATTTTCATATTTTGTTGGCATTCTGCTTTTTTTTCCTTCTGAAAAAGGTTATTTTTTTTAGTTCCTATCAGGTTTTTGTTTGTTTCTTGTTACCGTGTAGGTCTTGGTGTGGAGGAATTTTATGTTTGAGTGGTGTAATCAGGCATTGCAGTGCCTCCATATGTTTAGCATCTGTTGCTGTTCATCTCTGTTTGTTTATTTCCCCTCTTCGCTGCTTGGAGAAGGGATATCATCCAAATCAGAAATGACAGTTGCTTTAGCTGTGTGTGACAGGTTTGATGTTACATGCTTACCCAGTCAGTGTGAGAGAGAGAGAGAGAGAGAGAGAGAGAGAGAGAGAGAGAGAGACTGTGTGTATAAGACAGCATGCATGTGCTGTGTTGTGGTTGTTGTTGTGGGGTCAGTAAATTAAACACACATGGTCAGATGAAGGGAAAGGAAGAAAGTTAAAAAACCTAACAGAACATTTTCCACAAAAGGGTCAAAAGTTTGTGAGAAAAGAAATAAAAAGAGACAAGCAAATAGACAGAGTATTAAAGATAGCAAGGCATGTTTGTGAATCCATTTGTCCATGCTTGTGATAGTAAATAATAAAGACAAAGAGAGTGAAAGAGAGATAGACAGAGAGACTATGTAATGATGCATGTTACATGTTTGCTTTATTTCCTAACCACCTCGCTTGTCTCTCTCATGTCACTCAGATGGGAAGCCTGATGAGAAATGGATCATTTTTGACGGTCCAGTGGATACCTTGTGGATTGAAAGCATGAACTCGGTGATGGACGACAATAAAGTCCTCACACTTATTAATGGAGAGAGAATTTCCATGCCTGAACATGTATGTAATTACATATCAATCATGTCATGCTATCTAGTACTGTACCTCCGACTCATCAGAAGGTAACCGCAGATTTAACTCTGGTCTTTTTCTCCCCAGCCAGACTTTTCCACTATTAATATTACCCAAGAAACACAATTAAAAAGTAATTTGGGATGATTAGTTTCATAAACTCATGGTTTCTATGCCCGTTGAAAAACGGAGAACATGCAAATTCCACACACAAACGCCTGAGCCTGGGACTCAAACCCAGGACCTTCTTACTATGAAGCAGACATAATAAATAGTGTTTATTTTGTAGTGCTCCTTTGTCTACACATTAGACTTTTTAGCTAGCGTTCTTTGCTACTGTAATGACAACAGAGTTACAGTTGTTGGTCTCCATATCAACAGTCAACATTAATGCTAAGTAACTGACATTTACACTAAACTAAACTAAACTATAGCTCAAGGCAGCATTAGACAGAGTTGCTATCACATCAAGGTACTATGCTGTACTCCCACAACCCAAAGACATTCACATTAGGTCAGCTGGCTGTTCCAAATTGCCTCTCGGTGTAGATCGGAGTGTGAATGGTTGTGGGCGTGTTGGCCCTACAATGGTCCCTCCCCTTTAACGATCTTAATTGGTCAGTGAGAAGGTGATACTGATGAGCTCAATGGTGTTACAAAAGTTGAACTATTTTCAACTGAATGTGGTATAAGGACTGTGGGGGGAAAAACTGTGTGATGACGGTGTTTTTCCTCCAAAGCTGCTGACCACTGACAACACTGAGCTGTACAGGAAAAGAAAATGTACTGATATTAGGTCCTGCCAATCTAAGAAGCACCCTTGGTTTCATAAGCACAAACGTTTCATTTTCTGAACCGCCTAATCCTAATTAGGGTCGTGGGGAGGTTGGCGCCAATCTCAGCCAATTCTGGGTGAGTGCAGCATACACCCTGGACAGCTCGCCAGGCCATTGCAGGGCAGAAACACGCTGACGGCTATGCAGCTACTCTTGATGAAAGTCAGCAATGGTTCTTTTACATCCCTCTCACCACAGACAGTGAGAGACATGGCTGGCATTTGATAACCCAGTTAGCTGCACTTGGAGGACAGTAGTGACAACCCACTGATGGTGGGATTTGAACCTTGGGATCAGTAATCCAGCATCCTATCACCAGGCCACTACTGCCCTAGCACTAACATTTGCCCTCATATTAATCATTAGAGGTGTGTTTTAAGTAGAAAAAAAAAGGTAGTGTGGGGAGCATGGAAAAATCTTACCTGGCAATGGCAGGTTGGAAACAAATGTGGTAAAGATTAGATAATAAACCCAGATATAGTCATTTTTGACAATTAGTTGACTTGAATAGCTGGCTTCATTGTTTTCTCTGTCTTTATCTGTCTCTTTTTCTCTTTGTGTGTGTATATCTCTAAGGTATCCCTGTTATTTGAGGTGGAGAATCTCGCAGTGGCTTCTCCGGCAACAGTTTCCCGCTGTGGAATGGTGTATAATGATTACTCAGACCTTGGATGGAAGCCCTATGTTCTCTCTTGGCTTGAAAAGCGGCCGAAGGTTCAATAAAGACCCAATGTCATCATTTCTTTGTTCATTCCTTGATCTTGTGACTGAAGGCTACCGCGTATAAGTGTCCTCTTCTATTTGAACTCCCATGATCTTGTTATTCCTGTCT
The DNA here is from genome assembly GCA_030068295.1 of Euristhmus nudiceps. Classification (NCBI taxonomy): domain Eukaryota; kingdom Metazoa; phylum Chordata; class Actinopteri; order Siluriformes; family Plotosidae; genus Euristhmus; species Euristhmus nudiceps. Next base: position 16,905,928 of record JAQNCB010000010.1, on the reverse strand, counting down.
CTCTCCCCCATAGGTAGAGGTAGATTATCTGAAGCACCTGTTTGACAGATACGTAGACAATACTACAAGTTTCAGAAAAACTCACTGTAAGGAGCTGGTGCCCATCACTGAACTGAATGGAGTCATCTCTCTATGCAGACTCTACGACTCCTTAGCCAGTCCTGAAAATGGGGTGAGATCATTGCACCTTTTAATATTGAGCACAAATCTCAATAAAAGAGAAGATTTGTAAGATTAAATAAACTCGAGAAACGGAGCTGTTCAGTGCTGCTTCCTGTTAATAAAGTCTTTGACGTTTTAAGCTGAATGTTTGTCTTTGGATCTTGTTGAGTTTAAGTGGTTGACCAGCTCAGGGTTTTTTTTTTTTTTTGCTGTGGTTATACTAAATGGCAGAGCAATTAAATTCCAGACTGGGTCCTTAGCTTGTCTACTGAAGACAAGATAATTTGTTTGGCTCCATCCCAAGGTACGCCATAGGATCTTTAAATTTCACATCATTTCGCACAGTAGCATTTTTTTTTTGCATTGTATTAATTCTGCATGGTAAATTAGACTCTGCATTAAACCCATCCAAAGTGAATACACACTCAAACACACACACACTTGGAGCAGTGGGTGGCCACATTATGGCAGAGAGAAGTTGCGGGGTGAGGCTGCTTACTCAAGGGCATTTGTACCATGAAGGTGGAGGAAGGGGAACATGCTGATAACTCCCTGTACCACCACACATTTTTTTCTGCAGGTTCAGTAATCAAAGCAACAACCTTTTGGTCCCAAACACGCTTCTTTTACCTTTAGGCAGCAGCTGCACAAAATGGTGGCCTGGATGGACAAATTCCAGTCCAGATTTGTGGCCAGTCTTTGTGGTGGTTGCATAATGCAACTAATTTTCATACATAATGTGATGGAGTCGAAGGAATCAGTAATGATTGGTTGATTGGTTTCGTGTTCCCCTCCAGTTGAACCCAGCCGACAGTGAGAACTATGGGCGCATGATAGAGCTCTGGTTCATCTTTAGCTTGATCTGGTCTATTTGTGCATCCGTGGATGAGGATGGACGCAAGAAAATGGATAGCTTCCTACGACAGACTGAGGGCACCTTTCCTAATAAGGTGTTATTTCACACACACACACACACACACACACACACACACACACACACACACACACACACACCATAGTCACAGAAAATGTTAAATGTGCGACTGTTTAATCCTGAACTAAATCCAATATTATCGATACCTCGATCAGGACACCATCTATGAATACTATGTTGACATTAAGAACAAGACCTGGTCACCATTTGAGGACAAACTGGCCAAAGGCTGGCGTTATAACTCCAGGTAAGTAGTTGTATGACCTTGTACCTCTGTGCTTCCAAGCTCATGAGGTGCTGCCACCTGCACATTTCCTCAGTGGCCACCTGCCCAGGCTTATGAGTCATCTGCTCTATTTCTATACTGTGTTTCTTAATTACTTGCACTCTGTCCCTCTCTGCCAGTTTTAAAAAACTTTTTTTATCCCTTTATTTTCTCGTTCTGACTTATTATACCTTTCAATTCCCAGCTCTTCAATCTGCACTATATCACCTCCACTGCCTGATTACGCACCAGTCCACATTCTCTGCTCCATTTCCCCCCTCTACCACCATCTGCATTCTGTTTTCACATTATTTATCAACCTCTTTTCTTTTAACCCTCTGTACTTTCCTGCTCCTTTTCTTTTTCTACCTTTCAAAATATTTTTGGGCCTTGTGCACCTTATGTGCCTCTGATACCAAGTGCTCTAACTTCCATCTCTTGTAGCGCTTCATATAACTCCAGACTTTCATAAGGATAAATTTCGAAAGCGCCAACCTGATAGAAATAAATCACACAAAAATTCTGTCCTTCACCCACTCCAACCCCCCACCTCTCTCTCTCTCTCTCTCTCTCTCTCTCTCTCTCTGCAGTGCTCCATTCTATAAGATCATGGTTCCTACTGTGGACACAGTGCGGTACAATTTCCTGGTGAATGCTCTCATTTGTGGCCAGTACCCAGTGTTGCTGACAGGCCCTGTGGGAACAGGGAAGACCTCAGTGGCCCAGAGTGTCCTGCAAAGCCTGGACCTGTCTAAATGGACCACACTTACCATCAACATGTCCTCTCAGGTACTTATCAATCACTAACAATCACATGTTCAATTTATTTGTTGGTCCCTGGATCATATGACCACTACAACAATGATATGCTGACGGTAACAATTTGTTCAAATGCCTCTTACCATGAAGCCTTACAATATCCTGTGAACTGATGCCCTTCTCTCAAACACTTCCCAGACTAGTCCACTTAGAGATGTTACTTTTACTTAAGTCATGTCACCTCCAAGATTGTGAATGTCAGCTTGATCTGTCTGTCCTCGTTGCCTACAACTCTTATAGCTGCAATTAACTGAGTCAGCTGCTACTCATTACAACCCAGGCGGAAGACATTACTTATGGCAGCTTGTACTCAGGAAGCACTGTATCATCACCACTTCACAATTTGAGTCGTCATCCTGCATTCATTATTTATACCACATATCTGGCAGGGTCACAGGAAAGCTGGAGCCAATCCCAAGTGACTTCGGGTGAGCAGTGGGGTTTACAACCTGAGCAGGTTGCTAGTCTCTTGCAGGGCTAATATGGAGACAGCTATTCACATCAGTGTGTGGTTCAGAGTAGCCAGCTGATATGCATGTCTTTAGACTATGGAAGGAGACTGGAGTGCCCAGAGGAAACCCCTGTAAGCACATGGAGATCATGCAAGCTCTGAGTCTGGGGCTTGCACCCAGTGACTGTTTGCTGTGAGGCAAACCATTTTGCTAACCATTATGCCACCAGGCAACCCGCTTGCAACTATATTTACCATTATTCCTGTACAGGGGGATTGGAAAGCAAAGGTTTGCATACTTTTGCCATGGAGTGGTATCCAATATTTTTAATAATTTTTCTTCATAAATAAGTGACCAAGTGTAATAGTTTTGTGTGCTTTGTTTAGTTGGTTCTCAATGTACTTTTAGGACTAATGAAAGTCTAATATTTGGAATCATATTTATGCAGGAATATAGGAAATTCTAAAGGTTCACAAACTCTCATCTAAATTCCAGTCATCTTTTGACTGCTGACAAGAATGTGTAATTCAAAAATAGTTAAGCCTTGTTCTCTGTCATCATCAGTAAACTTTTCTAAAAAAGGCTTATGAAAATGAGACTGACCTGCTGACATAGAGTAATTGCTGGGTCCAGCTTGGGGAAATGCAGAAGCTCTAGAACAGGTGGTTCAGGGAAGATGTAGGACTGCGCTTTAGAAGTTAAAGCTGATGTTAAAATGCTCCAAAGCTTTGTTCCTGCCATTTTTACTCATTCTGTTTCACCTCTCAAAACTCATGCTGCTCCATCTTGGTACAAAGGAAGACAACCAAATCTGAAATTGTTGGTTCGTTTCCATGGTCCTCAGAACCATCCACTCTTCCAGAGATTCCATTTTCTCTTCCTCACCATTACTTTTCCCTTCTGTACACATCAGATGGCTCTAAACAGCTTTATTTTATCCTTCGTCCACCTTGGACAGTTACATGGCTGCAAATTGAGGGAACAATAAACAAAGGGCAAGGGGGGGGGGGTAATCATGCTTTGAATTGCCTGATCCTACCCCTGCCACCAAATATTGCAGTCAAGCAGGAGAAAACAGGTACATGCAAACTTTTAAAAGGAGTTTTACTTTAACCCTTAATTAGAGAAATACAAATCAATCCAAAAGACTAGTTAAAGAATTATAGAATTAATTAAAATATAGAATTATTAAAGAATAATAGCTGACTGGGTACTTCAGAGACCAAAACATCAACCCTTCTCTCACAGTACGACTAACACCCCAGTCCCCAACTCCACCAACAGCAGTTCAAAGTAAATACAAAGAAATCCCATTTCCCCGCCTCTGAGGCCAAAGTTGCTGGTATGGTCCAATCAAGGTCTCTGTCTTTACAAACGTGCTCTGCTCTCATGCATTCTTTTTTGCATGAACATAATGACATAAATATGTCACATCTAATATATGTGGAAAAGGACGAAGAAAATGTTTCTGTCATTGTCCGATGTAGCACGGTGGTTCATGAGGCTTAAGGAAGCGGCTGGGGCAATAATATCAAGAGAGTGGTTATTAAGGTCCAAACATCAAAGGTGTGTGGCACCCCACAGAAACTGAAGGAAGTATTATTATTATTATTATTATTATTATTATTAGGGCCTGAGGGTGTGAGGACACTAGTGGAATTGCTCTGCTTATTAGGGATCGAGCGCCAAAGGTCTAAGGTCTCAATTGAAACCAAAGAATTATTTTCTTTTTCTCCAAAAAACAAGGACAATTTTCTCCTCTTTTCCATTCTCAAAAACTCAAAACTCAATTGGGTTTCATGAAATGTATCAAGAGCACCACCTTAAACCACAAACAAAAAAAAAACAAAACAAAAAAAGGGCATTGACTGAATCTAAAGTCAATGTATGAAATTCGTCAGGTTTGCCATGAACCTGAAAGTTGATGTAGGTGCTCTTCCCCATTGGTTTGTGGAAACGAGTACAACTACTATTAATTATCCAAAAAGTTAACTGCTACCACAAGACCTGAGCACCGACTCTCCTACCTCACTAGGTTTCATGTGTGCAAATAATAATCGAAATATCTTTAACTATTTTCACCAGCTGCAATAATATAGCTGGCAGTGTTTTTGTTTTTGTCACGCCTGTATATCAAGAACCCAGTATCGCTATCAAATTTTCAAAATAGCAACTTGGGACCAAACTCTGACCTCATTATTTAATGCATTGCTTAGCCCTAATAGTTTATTTGTAAAGCTAGTGATTCATCTTTAACCCTCTCGTCTGATGTCATGTCCATCCATTTCTTTCTCTTTGTCTTCTTTTTCTCCCCATTATTGCCACTTGGTGTTTTCAAAAGCATGCCCTAGTTAACCTTCTGTCCTAACTTTGTGGTGCCTCTACTAGACCACCTCCAACAACGTGCAGGCAATCATTGAGTCTCGGGTGGAGAAACGCACAAAAGGAGTATATGTACCTACTGGAGGGAAGAAGATGGTGGTTTTCCTTGACGATCTAAACATGCCAGCAGTGGATGACTTTGGTTCTCAGCCCCCTCTGGAGTTGCTTCGACTTTGGATTGATTATGGCTTCTGGTATGACCGGCAAAACCAGACACAGAAGTGTGTCAAGGTAAGAGAGAGGGGGAGTGCTTCTGTGTGGGGGATAGAAAGATACCAATCTATGTGTAGTTCTTTGTTTGTTATTTGATAATTCCTGAAGCACTGTGCATTTTTCTGAATCAGCCTCAGCAAATTGTCCCAGACATCTGGTGCAAATCATTTTTGAAACAAATGCTCGATGATTAATTATTCTCACCAGAATATTCCATAATATTTTATCCAGATCCAAATCAGATGCTAAGTTATGGATAAAATATCAACCTCGATAAGGAGATGCAAATTTTCATCATGACTGCAGCTTCAAAGTGTTATTTTTCCAGCGATGGGGAATTTATTGTTCATCGGATTGTTGTTCACTTGTTTTAGGTTGGCATGAAGCTGGAAAAGAAATTTAATATCATCTGTTTGGGGTGTTCAAAGATCGTAGACACATTCTGACTCCATCTGCTTTCTTTTGTTCCTCGATTTTAGGACATGTTCCTACTTTCCTCCATGGGGCCTCCTGGTGGAGGGAGGACTCGCATATCAGGACGCCTGCAGAGCCGCTTCAATCTCATCAACATGACATTCCCGGCGGTGAGTGAGCCTCCACATGGAACTTCTACACTGACTCCTTTGATTTAATAAAAAAAAAAGAGCAACAGCCTTAATTAATTAGTTCCTGTTCATTTAAAACCTGCAGTTTAAAACAATTAATCCAAACATAGAATGGTTGATTATGGGAAATATGTCTTGTAATTGAGCCTGTGTATGTGTCCTTGTCTGCGATGGCCCTTTGTTGATATTTTTTCGCCTCATTATCAATTGCAGCGTCTCTCTCTCTCTATGGAAAAACTGCAATAAAAATGATGATAATGATAAGAGTAGGAACACTGGAGGCTCTTTGATTTGACAGAATGCAGGAAAAGACTCCTGACTGACTGATTGCTGTTCAGTTCTGATTTTACTCTTGCAATCTGAAAGCTCACTCGGCTACAGCCCTCAACACACACACACACACACACACACACACACACACACACACACACACACACACAGAGCGATCCTTTTAACATTTATTTTCATCTAATCTTTTCCAATTTGTCTGTCTGACTTATCAGACCCAGTTATAAAAATCATTTAGCTTGTTTTCCTTATCATTTCATTTTCTATACCCTAACCTCCCACATGCATTTTCTTATTGATGTATTCTTTACTATTCTTTCCCATCTACCCATCATTTCCACCCTTTCATATGTGTCTGCCACTCTCTGTCGATTTTATGTCTGATCATTTCTGATTCACTGAATGTCTTTATTTTATGTGCATCCCCCAACACCCCCTCCCACTCCCCCTCTCTCTTTCTCTAGGAATCTCAGATCAAGTGTATCTATGGAACAATGATAAATCAGAAGCTTCAGGAGTTTGAGGAACAGGTTAAGCCCATAGGAAATATCCTGACTCAGGCTACACTGGAGTTGTACTGTGCCATCAGTGCCCGCTTCTTACCCACTCCTGCGAAGATGCACTACCTCTTCAACCTCCGAGACATCTCCAAGGTGAAATACTCATTATTTCATAAACTAAACTGCATCAATTTCCAATGCAAGGTGAGTTATTTTGACATATTGTCTGCCTTGATGTATGCATTCTTTAATCGCTCATGACATCATTTTAACTTTCTTTTCTCCTCTTTAGGTCTTCCAAGGTCTACTGCGAGCTCATAGGGACTTTCATGATACCAAACAGAGCATCACACGCCTTTGGATACATGAGTGCTTTAGGTATTTGTCAGAAAGTGTAAACACATAGGTTTACAGCTATACACCCATGTGTAAACATTCAGCTGATTACTCATTGTGTCTGTGTAAAGGGTTTTTTCGGATCGGCTGGTAGATCAAGCAGATATGGAGGAATTTGTTGGGCTGTTGACTGAGAAACTGCGATCTTTGTTTGATTTCACTTACCACACCATCTGTCCCAACAAACAACCACCTATATTTGGTATCCACTGACATTATTTAGGATTCTCTCATTAAGTAAAGACATAAACAAAACATAGAACAATTTACTGTTTGCTGTTTGCTATACTATAGGCATAGAATAAACAAATATTTTGCTTGTATAAAATCCACAGGTTTTTACTTGTATAAAACTAGAAGTGGTTGTAAATATGCCTTTTAATTTTTTTTGTTGTTGTTGATTTGCTTGTGTGGTGAGTTGGTTCATTTGAATTTGACTTCATGCAGATGTGGTTGATCTCGTGTTATTTTCCATTTGTAGGGGATTTCCTGAAGGAGCCGCATGTATATGAAGATCTGCTCGACTTTAAATCTCTGAAAAGATTTATAGAGTCTCAACTGGAAGACTATAACCTCACCCCTGGAGTAGTCCCAATGAGTCTGGTGCTCTTTAGAGATGCTACAGAGCATGGTCAGCTTCAGTCCAGATCATAATTCATGAAAGCATAACCCGCTAGCACAAATATCCCATATGTATAAATATCTAAAAGCATATTTGTTTATTTAGAGTAGTTCTTCTAATCATTGGGACAATTCATGTCACTGCAGTAAATCTAATTTACGAATAGCGATCCCAGTCAGGGTGATCCTCAGTTAGGCTAGTCTTGGTAATAACCCTGTCTCGAAATAACTAGTCTTATCCATGAATGCTTATCCCAGTCTCAGAATCGCTAAATTACTATAAGGAGAACTCTATCAGTTTGAGGGCTAGATCGGTCTGAGTAATTAACCCAGTCTGTAAATAACCAGCCCTGTCTACCAATGCTTATCCCAGTCTCTTAATGGCTAGTCTAGAATATTGTTTTTCTAATACAAAGACAAGATATTTAATGTTTAACCTGATCAACAAATCAAATCAATCAGTATTTCTCAATATTAGTCTCATATTTTCTCTTATAGTGATTTGAATACAAGACTGAAAGCTTTGACAGTTGTGTTTTTATTTACTTTTTACAGTGTCCCAACTTTTTGGAATCAGGCTTACAGACTGCACTAGTCCAAGGCAAAGTGAGCCTAGCGAACCCTTGTTACTGGAATAATTGTCCTTCTTCATCTCACTATAAGCGATGCAATTATATTACAAACCCCATAAGAGGGTAAACAATTATGCGTTTATTCCCGCAACACAGTGTGTAATCAGTCCATGTCACTCAACACTGAGTACAAAGTCGCCACTGAATTTAGCTGCATATTAAACACTGGGGTATAAGATTGCGCATGTTAGACTTAGTTCAGTGCAGACCATTAAAACCATCACATCGGTTTGTCTTAGTATTTAGTGTGGATTGATTAAGGGAGTGGTTTTGTGAGTTGCTGTTTGTGTGTATATCAGTGACTGAATGTGCTTATGTGGTAATTGTTTGTTTGTTTTGTTTATTGTGAGTGATTTTTTTTAATGTCTTTGTTTTTTAGTGACACGGGTGATTCGTGTGATTAGTCAGCCGAGAGGAAATATGCTTTTGGTGGGGATTGGAGGATCTGGAAGGCAGAGCCTAACCAAACTTGCTACTTGTATATGTGACTATCTGTTGTTTCAAGTGAAGGTCACGAAGCAGTACCGCAAGCAGGAGTTCAGAGAGGGTATGCTCTTATAAGTACAATGTCATGATTGTGTGAGGTAACATGACTTATTCTTAAGCTTTCATTATTTTCCCTGTCAGAACGCATTGCTCAGCACATGTAACAAAAAAAGAGCACTCAGTGAGTGCAAACCTCCGCCATGCCCAGACATACCCCCCAAAAAAAACAATTGTTTAAAAAAAAAAAAAAAAAAAAAAAAAAAAAATCATCCTATAAAGAAGTTCCTGGATTCAGGATTTGATCAGTATTACCTCCAAAATCTAATGGAGTCTTCCTTCTCCAAACCCCCACCTCTGGTACAAAGTTCATAAGAATCCACATTTAATTTTTGCACCCAAAAAATAACCATAGTGGAGACATAGTGTCCCAAAAAATGTATACACTTGCTGCAACAGTCTGTCATGCCAAGCATTAGAGAAGACTTTGAAGGAGAGGAGTTTTATTTTCAGCAAGATGGG
>JAQNCB010000010.1:16674653-16686402 GCA_030068295.1 Euristhmus nudiceps | reverse complement strand
CTCGGGATATGACAGTGTGATCTGCATCTCAAAAAAATTAGAATATTTTATTTAAGTCATACTTTTTTTTTTAATGTACTATTTTATGTGGCAGCGATATGCAATCCAATGCCTTATGCATCAGTAAATGCATGCATACAGAACATGCTGGAAGGTTACAGAAACATCTGGCAACAGTAAGCCATTTGTGTCAAGCTCCAAGTCTCACCTGTTCTGTAAAAAAGCACGGCAGGTGTCAGCAACATGGTCCATCTGCAGGTAGGTGGCAGCAGCGAGCACACCAGGAGCAGTACCAGGGCTGAGAGGAAGGCGGGAGGTGTACATGAAGTCCAGCAGCAATGCCACACTGCCCGCATCTAGCCCCTCTGGCAGAGACAGGGAAACCCCTTGTTCTCCTACAGCAGTGGCCTTATGGCGGGAGAACAAGGAATAGAAGAAGCCACTGAGAGGGAAGAGGCACAAGGCAATTAGAAACACACACACACACACACACACACACACACACACACACACAAGCTGGGATTTTTGAGATTCAAATATATCAAAGTAGAAAACAGTCCAAAAAGGCTTTCAAACAAGACGCAATTAGTCAGATCGTAAGCCAACAGAAGATTTTCTGAAAATGATGAGGGGAAACATACGCAGAGATAAACGGCCTCATGGGGAGTAAAGAATGAGATAACCATCCTCAAACAATAAGGCTCATGCGGAAAAAACAGGAACAGCAGAGGAAGGAGACTGGTAAAGGAAAGAAAGATGGGAGGGAAGATGAGAGAAAGCAGATGGCCCGTGTGATGCCTGCGAACTGACCTGCATGCTATGAGCACTGCGCAGTGGGCGTGCAGCCGGGCACTGCCCACCAGAAGCGTGGCATCAGTGAGGATGTTGCGATGCCGCAGCTCATTTAAATTAAGCAGAACATCGTTGGAGTGGCGTGTGAACTCCTTTACATATTCCTGTGCCTCCACCATCAAGTCACATTTTGTGGAGCCCTGATAATCCTCCATGGCCAGCTGCAATTTACTCATTTTCTAATGCAGAAAGATAGGTATACTGTATATCTCAGTTATATTGCTATATCTCAGTTAATATCCCATTATTTCCACAATATAAATAAAGTGATCTTGACTTTCTTACCGTATATTAGAAATGATGAGAAGTGAAAGGTCCAGATCGATCTGTTTGGGGAGACCAGCTCCCTACTCGTACCTACCAACAAAGGGATGAGTCCCTGAATGGTTCGAACAAGTTTCTTATGTGCAAACATGCCCTATGGCTATCACTAGAAGCATGTCATAAAATAAACCAATACAGAAGAATAATTCAGGATTCAATGCCATCAGACAGTCACATATTCATTCTGAAAGCAACAATCAATGACCCTCCGCCCCTGAAGGGCCCTTAAAATATTTCAGTCCAGTTTCATGCAAAAGCAACAAAAAATATAAATAATAAGTTTAAGAAATGTTGCACCGCTACTAATCCTCTTTATAAGGAGCACTCTGGATTCAAAAGATACTTTCAAAGCTTCACAAATCCAAGATATTTCTTTATTCATTCATTCATTAACCAGTTAATTCTTCTAAGGTCGCAGGGAGGCTAGAATCTATCTCAGCCAACTCTGGGTGAAAGCAGGGTACACTGAAACATCTCGCCAGTCCATCCCAGGGCAACACACACACACACACACACACACACACACACCTAAAGGCAATTAGGAACAGCCACTTAGTCTAACATGCATGTCTTTGGACTGTCAGAGGAAACTGGAATACCTGGAGGAAACTCCTGTAAACACGGGAAAAACATGCAAACTCCACACAGAAATGCCCTTTTCGAGCCAAGGATTCGAACTCAGCACCTTTTTTCAGTAAAGCGGACGTACTAACCACCACCCCATTGTGTTGCCCATTCCAAGACATTAAAAAAAACAAAAAACACATTTTTAAAATATATTAATTTTAAACTTACCCCGACCAGCAGGGACGAGAAAACACACCAGCGTATATTTGTGACCCCTGTCTACTACTGCTGATCCAAACCACACACAGACTTCTGTGCTCTCTTTTGAGGTGTTTATTACAACTGGCCAGAGCAAGTGGAGGGAGGAGATCTTTTATAATGTAGTGCAGGAAGTTCCATGTGGCTTGGCCGCCCGTTTCCTGTGTTAGTAGAAGACATTTTATTTACGCTGACCTGGGAACAGCTTCCCAAACCTCACAGGATGATCTGAAATCATAACAATAGATTCATTAAAGCTGGCCTCAAATCAGGGCAAAAGCTTTCTGTATCTTTGTTTCCCCAGGTAGCCCACACATACAGGGGAAGACCCACAGGAAAAGAATCCAGAGCCCAATGTGCATCAGGTATTTATAGTTGTTTATTGGGGCCTTTTCTGTTTTACCTGACTCCAATATAAAGTGATGGCAGGAAAGAAGGGTCGTTTGTTTTGGATCTGTAGCTTAGCTGTTTATTTGTGTGGGTGGGTTTACGCAGAAAATGTGTTAGAGTGCACGAGCAGCTAAACAGCAGGGCTTATGAGTGCGTGCCTCCGTGCTTGTGCGTGGGCACACATGCATTGTCAATAGGTCACAAGGTCAAATAACACTGTCCAGGAGTTCACCTAACCAAAGCAAAACTTCCACAACCCTGTTTGACTCTCTCCAGGATATAGGAACTGGAGCAAAAAGACCAAAAGATTGTCATGAACCCCTCAACTCTGAACACGTGGCAGAAAATCAAACAGAATTACATAATATGGACCAAATGCATGTTTAAGAAACACAACACTTTATATTAAGGTTCCCAGAAGTGATATGACAGCATAATTTGTGGGAGCCTTGATACAAAGATGTGATAGATATTTAGTAGGCTATTTTTCTACTTTGTTCACAGCAGATGTAATTTTATAACATCGCACAGAAACAGATTTATTTAAAATTTTATTTACTATCTTACAATACTTAGTAGTTTTCCTACACTGCAAAAAATAAATACATTTTAAAAAATGTTTTGAAATAATTTATTAAAAAATAAATAAAACGAGGGATAGATTATTTAAAATAAGCAAAATTATTTGCCAGGAGAACAGGAACATTTTACTTCCCAGGATTAAGATGATTAATGACTGAAACACTTGAATTAAATTAAATGCTCTTATATAAAAATTGTTAAGAATAAATATCCTGTCAGGTGAAAAAGGAAGAAGAATATAGCCTGATATCTTAAGAGATTTCATCTTATTTTGATTTCAGTTATTGCAGTGAGCAAGAAAGTAATCCTAAGTATCCCCCAAAGTTATAGCAAACGACTTAAAGGCCATAGCAGGGGTATCAAACTCGTTTTCACTGAGGGCCATATCCCTAAATTCCGAGGGACAAATAATCACTCATCTATACAAGAAGAATAACCATGAAATCTACATAGCAATATTATATTTCACATTTTTCCTTGTTTCCTTTATTTGCTTTCCCTATTCTGACAATGCTTGATGGTGATAAGCTATCTTACAATCTTTCCTAACTCATGAATGGCTAGCTGTTTACTTGAAATCGGTTTGCTCCAACTAGTGGATGGGTGATGTATTACAGTTCATGGTAATGATTGTGACAAAAAATGTGCGATAATGGTATAATATAAAAGCTCTCGCGGGCCACATAAAATGAGTTGGAGGGCCGGATTTGGCCCCCGGGCCTTGAGTGTGACACCTGAGATATAAAGGCAATAAAGTGAAGGTATTGGAGTGGTCATCACAAAACCCTGAATATGCCCAAATTGCTTTTCAGTTAAGGGAGCATTCATGTAAAGTGTTGATAAGGTTTTTGTTAACAGTTATTCTGGTAAGAATTATTAAGATACTATATAGTAGTGTGTTTAGTGTGATATTAGATAAAGCTTCATAAACATGGATACAATGTGATGTGATAGATAGATAGATAGATAGATAGATAGATAGATAGATAGATAGATAGATAGATAGATAGATAGATAGGGCAGTGTCCCAAACCTACAATAAAATGATATTTATTTATTTGATTTGTGATGCAGTGTATTTCCTTTTTATTATGCCACCAGAATTTAGGTTAGTCCGGGTGGTTACATATGGAACACACCTTCTTTATTCCACGCTTTCTGAGCATTATTAAACACTAACTAAAAGCAAAAACAGCAAATCACAGTATTGCAATACTGATCCTAAGAATTTAAGCAATAATATGATACACATGTCTAGATGACACATCATCTGTTATGACGAAATTACATTTTATTATTATTTAATCTTCACAAAAATAAATAAATAAATAAATAAATAAATAAAAATCTTTAGAAAATAAAACCTGCAGAGTGTGAACACTGATGCAAGACTAATGCTTGGCTAAAACATAACAGATAATACATATTCTGAATTGACACCGGCTGCTATTAGGCTGTAAAGCTGTCAGCATGTTTCTACCCTGCGATGGCCTGACGAGCTGTCCAGGGTGTATTCTGCACTCGCCCAGAGTCAGCTGAGATGGACATCAGCCTCCCCATGACCCTAATTAAGATTAAGCTGTACAGAAAATGAATGAATGAATGAGTGATATTAGATTATTGTCCTCTGATCCGGGTCCTGCCCTCAGACTAGAAAATCCTGTGCAGAATTGCTGCCAGGTCAGTGGGTGAAGCAAGATTACACACCCTGCTCAGACTGCTAACACGAGCTGTTGGCCCTATCAGTCCAGCTTCCTGTGACTTTGTGAGCGTGTGTGTATTTCATGGCTCTTGTTAGGGGCATAGTGAGGAAGGAAATGGGAGAGTGAAAAAAAAATGATACGGGGTAATACCCTTCTCTTACAACTGAAAAACAACACCCAGAGAAATGCAACACGCAGATGTACAGGAACCATGGAACACCCTCTCCGCCCCCCCACAACCTCCACATCTCCTCGATGCTTCCTGTGCACAACAAACACACACACTCACACCGAACCAAGCATCAAGCGCCTGCACAGGACATCCGTCAATAAGGTTCAGCGGAGAATGGGAATGGGGATTTGGGGCCCACTTGGGTCTCTAATAGGTTGAAAGCAAATAGGAAGTTATCTCATCTTGAACATACCATGAAGTTCATGGAGAGGTTCTGACACGCAGGCATTGCTGGCACCTTCTCAATTACACATAACATTATAGAGATCTGCATACTGTAAATCTAGAGGATAATGGAATAGCGTATTTTATTAAGCAATTTTCTATTCTCATCAGTCAGTGCAGCCTGGATCTTTCCAGTATTGTAAACATGTTGAATTGTTCGACATACGGAATTGTACATGAATTGAACTGAATTAAAATTAAAACATAGTGAATAACATGTTTGTCCAGTCCAGTTCTGCATAAACACAAACTACCTTTTTTGCTCATTTTGTTAATTTTTGTACTAAATACAGTGTATTAAATCAAACTCATTGAAAATGCCCATACTACACAATTTTACTATATTCTGTAGCATATGTTTGTATTCAGGTGAAAAACCCCAAAACTTTTACATTTTCTGGCAATGAAATCTACAATATGTGATATTACTTCTGATATCTTTATTACTTAAATTGTGTTAATCAGGAAGGGGAATAACATAAGAAAAAATTGTATCTGTATCTAGGGTGAATTCACTCATGAGTGGGGAACCCCTCGTTGGACTTCTTCCAGCAGACTCTGGAGAAAAATTTATTGCATGAAATTGTAGATTAAATCTGAATGACATCGCTTGAAACTGTTAGTTTCATACAGCATTTTTTGTGGCAAATTATGGATGTATATTTTCTCACAAAATACTAGATTGACATTAGTAATTTTTGGGCAATCATATAAATTAATGTTTGTATTCGGGGATTGTATTTGTTGAATTAGCTCCACTCAAGTGATGTTCTTCCCTCGATATGTCTGTTTGTCAGTAGTAAATAATAAGCTCAGTCGCAACAAGAGCCATGTACTGCTTGCTGCATACTTCACCACACCCTTTAAGATTATGTCATATCCATAATTGTCATGTAAAGAATGTAAAATTTTTACTGATTTAGCAAGCATCCATTTTAATTTTTTCATGTGCCTGGAAGTCTTCTCTATACAATCATACCAAAATACTGCTAAACTTATATGATTTATTTTTAATTCATGTGCCACACCATTTAAGCTTTCTTTCACCCACTTAAGAAAAGCACTGTAAACCCAATTATTTTGAGAATGGAAATAGACACTTTCGAAGGTGTATTGTCATGAACAAGGTCACCATTAGAGGATGGGCAAATTATGGCCATGAAGGAAAATCTATCAAATAGTAGCTTTAAACAATAACTGACTGTTTTCCCCCACACAAAAAAGCATCCCCACACAGTTACACAACCTCCACCAACCTGGACTGTTGACACATTGATTCATGCTGTAGGTGCCAAAAATGGTAAAGGCAGGGGACATCGTGAACAGCTAATCATTCAGTGTTGCTAATGACATTTGTTCAGAAACAAAAGGAGACATAAATATAACTAAACTCAACAAAAGTATTTGAGTAAATACTATGGTAAAGACTAAAAAAAGAAACAGACATTTTCATAGTTCATATTTACCTGATTAACCATAACACTGATGCCAGTCAGGTGCTGGCTAATAGTTTTGTAGAACTAATGGCGTCTGTTCTCTGCCGCTTTTTATTCAAAAACAAAAGGAAATAATGCTCTATGAAGGTATTTTAACATTTATGCATTTTCTAAGCCATTTATTCATTCAAACATTTTCTAAACTGCTTATTCCTAATTAGGGGCATGGGGAAGCTGGAGCCCATCTGATCTGACTCCAGGCAAAGGTTGGGTACATCTTAAACAGCTTGCCAGTCCATTGCAGGACCAAAACACATATAACCATTCACACCTAGGGGTAATTAAGAACTGCCAATTAGCCTACTGTGGGAGGAAATCCACACACGCACGCACGCACATGCAACTCCACACAGAAGCGCTCTGAGCACGGGAATCAAACCCGGGCCTTCTTGCTGTGAGGCAGATGCATAAATCACTGCGCCACCAAGCCGCCCACTTAAAATATGGTGCAATTGAAATCTAAAATGTGACCATCATTAAAATAAATGTGTGAAATTTAAAATTGATTTGAAACATGCAGCCAATACATTAAAGTGAATCGGAAGTATCTTTTGGATGGGGTGTAAAGTGCACACATGTCTTTGTGTTCATGTTTTGATGGAGCTCAGAATCAATTGTGTATTTTTTGTGAGAGGGACGCTGAAAAAAGAGTGAAAGAAAACAACAGAATAAGAAAAAAATAAGGAGACGTGGGTCTAGGCAACTTCCAGGCATTGTGCGAATAACGGAAGAGAGGGAGTGGCCGAGGAAAAGTGAGAACATTACTGAAGGAGGTTCACCAATTAGCGGAAACTGCACAGTCTGTCTGACTGGCAGCAGCACCAATTTTATCCAGAACTGTCTATCGCTCCTAGTGTCTCGCTGCACTCTCTTACCTTCTGGGTGGGGTAAATCTGTCTGCTGCGTGTAATTCTGCTGTAGATCTTTGATGGTTTGTGAAGATATTGCACTACAGGGGGCTAAAACCAATTTACCAGTTACTCTGTTTATTCTTGGTTTACAAATGTAATCTAAAATAATTGAAAGATTAAAAAGAATATTTCCTGACTGTGCATTTCAGTGAATATAAGTTTGTAAGGGTGCAATGAAGCCTTTTTAATAGTGCACAATCAGTTCTCAGTTCAATAGGATGAGCATTATTAAAGTAAAAATTAGGGCAGTTATAGTTTGGCTGATTAACTGACCACAACAAAACTCTAATTATATATATGTTTAATTTTGTTTGTTTAATTATGTAAAAAAAATTATTTTGTATATATATTTGATATCATGCCTAAAATTATTATATTGCAGCTGTTAAAACAATAACTGCAGCCATGATAAACTGCTTCTTCCTGCCACAGTTTTTGTGGACATATAAGGGCATATACATGGGTTATCCGGCTGGACTAAAGTAGAAAGGGGGGTTTGTTTGTCCTCTTTAGAAAGGTGACAGGAGGCAGAACATGGAAAGAAAAAAAAAGAACTTAAAAACAATGAATAGAAAGAATGAAAATGAGCTTCCTTTGAAGTGGAGATAAGGTGGTGTGTGTGTGTGTGTGTGTGTGTGTGTGTGTGTGTGTGTGTGTGTGTGTGTGTTTATATCTTGGTGGGGACCCATAAAAAGAAATAAAATCATCCTAAGGCAACCCAGGACTTATATATATACTTCACTTGACCGGACTATTCAATAATCTGGACAGCCCAACCCCCCTTTTAGTCCATACGAGCGAGGTTCGACTGTATTATGTGTGTGTTTATAAATATATAAATAGAATGACTAAAATGAAACACACATGATTCTTTGTGACTCTGAGTTTCGCGCATACAGTCAGACAGATTTAATATACAATTTAATTTAATAATAATTTAATTTAATTTAAAGATTTGATATAATTTAATATATATATTCATTCATTTTCCAAACCACTTATTCCTAATTAGGGTCGCGGGGAGGCTGGTGCCCATCTCAGCCGACTCCTGGCG
The DNA here is from genome assembly GCA_030068295.1 of Euristhmus nudiceps. Lineage (NCBI taxonomy): Eukaryota > Metazoa > Chordata > Actinopteri > Siluriformes > Plotosidae > Euristhmus > Euristhmus nudiceps. Next base: position 16,677,808 of record JAQNCB010000010.1, on the reverse strand, counting down.
AGGGCAGAATACACCCGAGAGCTCGCCAGGCCATCATAGGGCAGAAACACGCTGACAGCTATGCAGCTTACTCTTGACAAACATCAGCAATGGTTCTTTTACATGCCTCTCACCATAGACAGTGAGAGACATGGCCGGCATTTGATAACTCATTTATGTAGCTGCACTGGGGACAGTAGTGACAACTGTTGACAATCGGGCTTGAACCGCCAACCCTGGGATCAGCAATCCAGCACCTTACCACCAGGCCTTTAATATATACATTTAGAGTTCAAATAAATACATGTTGAATTTCTAATCTTAATTGCATTATCAGTTATTTCAAAGGAGGAGCCTCACAAGCATAGTAATACGTGTGTGTGTGTGTGTGTGTGTGTGTGTGTGTGTGTGTGTGTGTGTGTGTGTGTGTGTGTGTATTGGGTGTATGTGTGTGTGTGTAATAAGTGTGAATAATGTGTGTGAAACATGCTGGAAAATGAATAAGGCCATATGGAAACCCATGAATCAACCAAGAGTAGGAGCTACAAGGTCATGGGAAAATTCATGAAATGGGAGTTTCTAGGTGGTGACCTATAAATTTTTAAACTCCATAATGAACTAGCACCCTTTTTTCTTGATAATAATGATATGTGATCTATAAAAAAATCACAATAATCAACTAAACATTATTAATGAAAATTCATGTCGCACACCTTTTGATAATAAATGAAGTTGATGTGAAGTCAGTGCTAACATCATGCCATATCCACGCTCAGGCCAGAGGGCAGAGTCTGGTCAAGACTGTGGCATTCCCTCAGCTCTACAGTTCATGGAAAAAAAACAATGTCCAAATCTAGGTTTCCTCATAGATTAAGAGTTGCATTTCCTCCATTCCTTTTCTGTTTTGTGTTTTTTATTCTCTCAACTGTATGTATGTATACATGTTTGAAGTACGTCTGTCGGACAGGGAGGATGTTATTGCTTTTATCCTTTAAAACATTTCATGTTGCACTAATTGTATAAAAATTTGTTATACAAATCTTGGGGCAGCTGTAGCCTAATGGTATGAGAAGTGGCTTTGGGACTGAGAGGTTGATGGTTTGAATCATGAGCCAACAGAAAAATGTGTGGTAAGAGAGGGTGAGCTCCACCTTCCCTTCCTCCACAATCATGGCTGAAGTGCCCTTAAGCAAGGCACCTAACCCCCAATCACTCACCAGGTGCCCTCAATGTGTGTGGCAGCCCACTGCTCTGAGTGTGTGTGCTCACTTTGGATGGGCAGTTATTTCCCTTGTAGGATTAATTCAGTAAATCAAATAAAATCTTACTGATTGATAGACATTGTCATGGCGTGGCAAAATTCTGCAACCAGAGGGTGCTGTTGAGGTGCGCAACGCTAATTCTAGTTTATTATTTTCAGCTGTTTTGAATTTAGGAGGGCTTTAAAAGCCCTTGGATTTCATGTTCACTTTCCAGTTCATTTTGTTGCTCTATGTTGTGTTTTCCAGGTCATGAGTTTGTCTGTCTGTCTGTCTGTCTGTTTGTTTTTGGTTCTGTTAGTAGGTCTATGAGATCTCCCCCCCCCCCCATAGAAGGTAAAGGGTATTTTGGTTCTGATTTATATAATAAAGATTTTCTCTTCGAAACATGCTCTCCTCTCCTGCCATTGGTTCTGCCTTATCTGCGTATGCAGCATTTCATCTACCAACAACTCGGCGTCGGTGCATTCAGCCTGACGCATGACAGACATGATGGTGAGCTATAGACATGTGACCAGTGTCTCTATCAGCCTACATCCATTACGTACATATTTTCATGGCAAGACAGGAGCACAGTGGTTTGCATGTTCACATTTGTTTTTGTGTGGTGTTTGCATGTTCTCCCTGTGCTTCTGTGGGTTACCTCTGGGTACTCTGGTTTCCTCCCACAGTCCAAAAACATGCACAGTATGCTGTTTTCCATACACCCCAAGCCTCCGGTGACAGCTGTGTCCAGGTCGTTATGGTCTCTAAAAGTATGGGGTCGCTGGTCGAAGTCCTCTTTTGGCATTCGGCATACTGGTCTTGGATATAAAAAGTGCTGTGTGCTCAAGCAGCATGAACTGGCAACCCAGGGCCGGCATTGGTTCACCACCTTGGCTTTTGTTACCAAGGAGTGGCTCTATCAAGAGCTCAGCCATGTGATTTGAAACTCAACGGATTGGCACATAAGGCCGTTAACTGGAATGTTTGTGGGGCAAGCCCAAACAGGGATGTGGTGAGTCTACTTAGATGCCTAGAAGCACCATGTAGCTCACAATAGCTTGAGTCACAGAGGCATGGATTTGCTGGTCAAGGTTCGTTTCATTCACATTCCTGGGAGACTCTGTCAGTTATTTTCATCTTAAGTATGACTGTCAACACCGCCCAAGAAGCCGACCGCCTATTTTTTCCTCAGACCTCCTCCCACCAAGTCTCACAAGGTGCATGCTGCATGCCTCTGGTGATAGCCGCGTCCAGGTCGCATGTGGTCTCTCAAATCATGGTGGAAAGTGGTCGTGAGTCGGTTTTTTTTTTTGTTTGTTTTTTTTCCCCTTCGGCATTCACTGGAGACTTTGTCTGGGGTGGGGGCGCAAAATTTAGAGGATTTATTTATTTTTTCCCCCAATTGTGACAAAAGGGTTGCTGGTCTGGGTCATGGATCTTTTGGTTGGTGGTCTCAGAAGACTGGATCTGGGCCCAATATTTAAATGTCTTTTATTGGAAGTGTGCCCCCGAAACGCCATCCAAGTAGAGGAGCACAAGTATTTTCTCAGACCTCAACCAAGTTCCACAGCTTGTCACATGTCCTGGAAGAAGGCTGAAGTGAAGTTGTGAGGAGGAACGGTCACCAGGCTTCGCCTACCATGTGAACGTATGTATCAGTTTACATATTTGATGATGGCCTTTAAATCAGTACACTGGATCTTGTGGTGTAAAGGAAGTGAGTCTGACTGCAGATCAGAAGGTTGCATGTTCAAATCACATTGGGGTCATGCTGTCTCATGTGCAGTTTGACATCAAATGTTTTTTGGTCCAAGGGCAAATTTAAAACATCCAAGTCTCTGCTGCAAGGTTTCTCAAACAGTCAAAACCCTTCAGACCAGAGGAAATACATTGTCAACAATCTCCTCTGAATAAACTGGGCCTCCTTGTGAA
>JAQNCB010000010.1:16588732-16603570 GCA_030068295.1 Euristhmus nudiceps | reverse complement strand
CATTTTGAATGAATTCAAAATTCATCAGAGCCGGTGCTTATCCCTGGTTTCTGTAGCATGAATCGACTAGGAGTTCAACTCCGCCTGGATGGGATGCTAGTCCGTCGCAGGTTACCTTCCCAGTATTTTTTTACTGGTACAGATTTGTACTGCTGGGTGGACAGAGGCACACTTGCAGTTAAGACCTTGCCCAGGGGTCTTAGCACAGTGTAGACTAACTGAGATACAAACCCATGACCTCCTGATCATGAGCCCAGCACCCTAACCACTACGCCACCAGCCCTGCATTTACTTCAAAACTTTACTTTAAAGGAGTTGCGGTTTCTGAAAATGTTGCAAATCTGGCAGAAAATGTTTAGCTCAATTTGGCTTTCGCAAACTTTTATGTCTACCTACTTTTAATTTAAGATTGGAAAGTGAAGCCTTGTCTTTGGGTGAACAGGACCTGTATAGCTATAATAATAATGTACACTATAGTTGGTGGTCTTTGCTACAGGATTTTTATTCATATGTTTAGGTCCTATAGGCACCGCTGCCTGTAATGCATATGGAGCTCGTCCTGTTGTTATGATCGGAGGATTTCTTTCTGGACTGGGATTTATTCTGGCTTCTCAAGCTACAACCTTAACACACCTTTACCTGACCATGGGACTCGTTTCAGGTAACCACAGTTTCACAATCTGCACAGTTTGGTGATATACACCAATCAGCCATAACATTAAAATCACTGAAGGTGGCACTTGTCAAGGTGTAGGATAAATTAGACAACAAGTTGATTTGTTGAAAACAGGAAAAATGGGTAAATATAAAGATCTGATCCCAAGGTATATTGTGTGTCGGGAATGAAGGCTAATCTGTCTGGACCAGGAGCTAATAGTGCTGAAAATGTTAATGATGTCTCTGAAAAGTGTCAGATCATAGTATATCACAGCTTGCCACACATGAGGCTGCGTAGCTAATAGTTAGCAAAGATAGATTGCATAAAATGAGTAAACAGGCATTAGATTTCGAACCATGAGGTAATGAGAGAAGGTGGCCTGGTTTGATAAATCACATTTTCATTAACGTCCTGTAGATAACTGGGCATACATGTTGCTTACCTGCTGACAAGGGACAGTATCACCAAGATGCACTATGAAAGCTGGTAGAGGCAGTGTGGTTCTTTGGGCAATGTTCTTCTGGACAGCCTTGGGGCCTGGCATTCATGTGGATGTTGCAGTTTCTGGCACATCACCCTAGACAAACATTGTTGCAGACAGAGTACACCCCATCACGGTAACAATATTTCCTGATGACAGCAGCCTCTTTCGGTGTGCTCAAACACAGTGCAAATATATTAAAGGAATAGTGTCACGAACATAATGGGGAAGAGTTTAAGGTGCTAACTTGGCCTCCAAATTTGCCAGATCTCAGTCCATTCGAGCATCCATGGGGTCTGCTGGAAAAACAGGTCAGATCCATAGAGGCCCCAGCTCACAACTTGTTGGAATAAAGGGATCTGCTGTTATTGACCTGGTACCAGATACAACATCCCTCCTTCAGAGGTCTTGTAGAGTCCATACCTGAACAGATTCGAGCTGTTTTGGTGGCACAAGGCAGCCGACACAATATTAGGCAGGCGGCTTTATTATTATGGCTGATTTAGTGTGCATGTATATTTATTTTTTCCATGCACAGATCCACCTCATGCTTTTTTTTTTTTTTTTAAATCCTCTCTTTAGGGTCAGGCTGGGCTCTTGTCTTCACCCCTACAATAGCTTCTGTGATGGAATATTTCAGCATACGGCGTTCCCTAGCTATGGGCCTTGGCTTCACAGGTGTGGGTTTATCTTCCTTTGCATTCTCTCCACTTTTCCAATTCCTGGTACAGTTCTATGGGTGGCGTGGGGCACTTCTGATCCTCGGCGGTCTCAGCCTCAACATCATGGCCAGTGGTGCACTTCTTCGACCACTCAGACACACTAAGGCTGTGGAAAGGGTATTTATTCATATACCTATTTGAAGATTATCTTTGTATGAATGATCAGTACTAAAATTGTGATCAGGTTACTCATAGATAAGCCAGAATAGGGCCTGGGTATGATTACTTGTACGTCTTATTCTTCAATGTTCACGTGGAAATACATACATACATTCATTCATTCATTCATTTTCTAAAATGCGTAATCCTAATCAGCATCGTAGTGAGGCTGGCGTCCATCTCAGACCCTTAATGATTGCTGGGTACACCATGGCAGGGCAACATGCACACTCAGCCCTAGGGGTGATTTGGAACAGCCAGTTAGCCTACTGTGCATGTTTTTGGACTGTGTGTGTGGGGTGGGGGGGATTGGTGTACCAGGAAACCCACACAAGTACATGGAGAACAAGCAAACTCCATGCTGAACCACCCGAGCCGAGTAATTGAACCTGGGCCATCTTGTTGTGAGGCAAATGTGCTAACCACTGTTCCATCGTGCCTGTTTACATTGAAATGTGAACTAAATACAGGTTTTTGTACAAGTGTAATGTGTCCATATATTTTCTCGATATTTATTAAAACCACATTACATTAGATAAACTTAACCACATTAGAATGTATGACCTGCAGTACATCAAAAGAATAGACTTCTCAGCTTTGAAGAATAAAAACAATTTAAGATGTGATGTCCTTGTGCGTCTGTTGGAGCAGTTCTCTTGTTGAAATCCATCATTCCCTTCCTCTTCTTTTTCCCCAGGGTAAAACCAAAAGCAAATCTGGCAGCTCGAAGTCTTTCTTTTCCCACATCTGTGAGTATTTTGAGCTGTCACTGCTCTTGCATCGAGGCTTCCTCATCTATAGCTTGGCTGTCACATGCTTCAACTCCGGGTACTTTATTCCATATGTCCACCTTGTGGCCCATAGTCGTCTTGTGGGCTTCAGCGAATTCCAGGCTGCATTCATCATTTCCAGCACAGGTGTGACCGATATTGTTGGACGTATAGTGTCTGGCTGGGTTTCGGATTTACGGCGTGTGCGCTCGCTGCACCTATTGACGATATGGTCGGGTCTTGTGGGTTTGTTCCTCCTGCTGCTGCCCTTCAGCTCATTGCAAGGGAACTATGCAGGCCTGCTGACAGTCAGCCTGGCATATGGCTTTTGTGCTGGTGCTATGACCCCACTGGTGTTTTCCGTGGTGCCAGAGATTGTAGGCATGGAACGCATGGTCAGTGCGCTTGGACTCGTGCAGCTCATTGAGAGTGTCGGAGGTCTGCTTGGAGCTCCACTGTCTGGTAAGCAATGATTTTTCAGTTTGAAATGTAGTCATCCCTCGCTATGCCACACTTCGGGTTCTGCGGCTTCAGTGTATCGCGGATTTTTAAAAAAATATTTATCGAAAAATTAAAAAATGAGGAAAAATAGGGGAAAGGTTGAGGAAAATGCCGCTATGGGTCGCTACTGACTCGGATTCGGATCCCAGCCTCTTCTTCTGCTGTGAAATTCGTCTCGACCAATCGGCTTGTGAGATTTCAGAGCCGCGTCCCAAACCGGAGTCGGTAGTGATCTTGCGACCTTTCCCTTAACTTTTTCACTATTAAATAAGGCCGCAAGGTCACTACCAACCCGGTTTGGGATGGCTCTGAAATCTCTCAAGCTGATTGGTCGAGACGAATTTCACAGCATTCGTGTGACAGAAAAGGCAGAAGTCAAGGCATTTCTTACACTTTATTTCGATCTATGTACAATTACAGTTATGTATTTTGTTATTTATATTTTATTTACATCTTGTACATTGTTTTTCAATGTTTAATGGTTATTATAAGCATTTATAGCGTTGAATATGTATTTATTGATATTATATACATGTACGTTTATGTCAGTCAGGGGGATCTATCCTACTTTGCGGAAATTCAGTGTTCGTGTCAGGTCTCGACCCCCCATTAACCGCAAAAAGTGAGGGATCCCTGTAGTCATGGTATCAGCGACTAATTGAAGAACCCTTTTGTGGCTTTTATTGGGGATCTTGTCTTGCATTATTACCATCTGAATTACTTTTTCACAGTTCACCAGATATGAAGAACTATAAGTCTGATGTGGTGGCAGGTTTAACCAGTGTCTGTAATTATAGATTAAATCCAACCATCACAAATCTGCTCAAAACTTTGGTGATAATGATCACATTCACCATCTATTTGACACACTATCCGAGCTGTGATCTCGCCACACACCCTTGCCAAACTATTTTTTTCATGAAGGTTTTTGGAAAGGTACTTAATCATGTTAACAGCTTTTGTATTGAAGCAAGCATAATTTTTTCTTTCTTTCTTTCTTTATTTATTTATTTTTGGTATTTTAATTCCATTGGTGCCACCCATCTCTGTGGCTGGGAATCAACATGATAACCGAATGTCTGTGCTCTTTTTGGAAATTAGACAGTTTCATGGTCCTTAGACACTGCAAGCCAGTCAAATGCATTTGGTGGGTTGAGTGCATGCGTTGTGTATCATTAGATGGAGTGGACACCTCTTCTGTGTGAAAGTTGGTCATTGATCACTATCAGGGTGGAAATAAAGAAAATGTATGATCTAGAATTAGCTCTGCATGATGACCCATTAATGTTTCCATTGAATCTGTATTGTAACATCACTAACTATAAAAAAAAAGATTTATCTAAATTAAGGATGAGTGCAATTACTAGAACATTATGATTGTTGTACATATTTATTATTCTGTGTCTCTCTGCTCCCCTCTCAGGCTGGTTGAGGGACCTCACTGGTTCTTTCATGTGTTCCTTTGTGGTAGCTGGTGTATTTCTCATCTTGGGAAGCATAGTAACAATGGCTCTTCCATATTTCTGCTCCTGTACTGACCCCGTACCTCAATCAACAAAGAAAACCAAAAATGAGCTCACAGAGGATGAATTACTTAAACGAGTGTTAACTGTGGATTCTTCAGAAAATGTACAAAGCACTGACAGGATTTCAGAAACACTTGCGTCTCAGAACGACATAAGAGGGCCGGGTCTGGAAGTGGAGAACACGAGTCTAAGTGCAGACTGGACAGAAGATGGGGCTAATTGCTGATTGGTTGGAGTAGAAGCATAGGTTTGCAATAGGAATCATCCTGACCAAGAAGTTAATGCTGCTTATTATTATTATGATTATTTTTTTAACAGAACGAGAACTCTTTTGTAAAACAGCATCTACAGAGGAACCGTCAGCAAAGCCGAATGCAAACTGACAAGGAACCATTATCTAAAATTCTATACAGCCTCAGGTTGCCCAAGAAATAAGAATCTACTCTGAAAATAGCTCTGGTTTTTAGGCTCAGACACAAAATTGTCTTCAGAATGTTTCAGTGTTCATTATTGTTTGCGTCTGAGCAGACTCATCACCTGCAGTGCCACGAGCTTTGAAATATAGCAGTCCATAATGATCAAAGAAGGCATGTTTAAAGTAGTACAGATCACATTTTTCTGTGTCTTCAAAGAAGGGCTGAGAACGACAGTGGCCTAACTCCAAAAAACTAAAAAAAAAAAATAAAAAATCAAATATTATATAATATTTTGACAGATAAGGATGAGGTCTATGTGTGCCAGAATGCTCCATCCTTATTGGGCATAAAATAACTGAAGTGAAGGCTAGCGCATTTCTGGCACGCTAATGTTTTTTATATTGCAAAAACTTTGTAATTTTTCTCCAAAACAAGCTTTCTGTTGGTTAGACCACTCTGGTTCTTTGGCCCTTCTACAGTATGCCATGCCAAAACCAGGAACAATTTTGCATTTAACAGACAGTACACTCTGTGTTACAAATAGGAAAAAGACTGCTGTACTGCTACACCAATGATTTGCTCAAGCAGTCCAGGGATCAGCTGAGCTGTCAGCTGCATGCAGTCCTATGATGGTGTAGAACAATAATTGGTCACTGAGATAAATGATGCACTCCATGTGCTGAATCTGTTTCATCACTTTACCTCATGCAGAACTTTATTTTTCCTTAGTAGAAATGATTGTATATTTGAAAAAAAAAACCCCTCTAAAGCATTACAGGTTGCAGGACCTGAGTATACCAAACCTGCAGCATAATGGCACTTTTTTTGCAAAGAGGACACTTATTATAAATAATACTAAAAGACAAATATCACACAACATCGTTTCATTAACTCTGAATGTCATGTCTACTACTCACATGAATGCTAGCTAAATAGCACAGGATATATGTGCACGATAATCCTTTAGACTAAAGCCTTTTTTCTGTTTTATTTACTGCGGTCACATCAGAAGTGTAGGCATGTTGACTTTCCGTGAAGATGACCTTTACCCTGGTATTTGCAGAGGCATATTCAGGGGACATGGGTTTAGAGCTGTAAAACGAGTAACATTTCCATGCCATTTATAGCATGTTAATGGTTGTTTTTTTTTTTCCACACAACATAAATTAATGACTTATTAATTACAGGCTTGCTCATTGACCATCGAGCAGCCATGCAGTCCTATCTTCAAACAATTTTTTTTTTGTTTGTTTTACTTTATATAAAAATGAAATAACCTGGAATATTCTGTCAAGACAAATCAGTAAATGTTTGTGATTTATGTTCGTGGCACTTTATATGCTAAATCTCATAAACCTATCTTAATGGTGCTTTATGTCGAAGTTTACTAAGATTATTAACAGAATGTGACAAAATAAGTTTGGAGGTCATAGCGAAGATGTGTCAGGATTTTGTTGCAGAGATATCTCTGATGTTAAGGTCATAGTGAGTCATTGTAGTGCCCGGTCTGTCCCCAGTCCAAGACGAGTGGAGAATAACGGTGCTTGCGATGTCCCGATATGCAGAAGGCAGTGCTGGTTGCATGCGTTAGCTTCAGAGCCATCTTTACACACTGTTTTAATACTAATGAATATATATCCATGTGCAAATGTTTTAGTTTCTTAGGATAGGTGTGGAAGTATGTACAGCCACCAGTTTGCCTGGAGTATGAATTTGTCAATTAGCCAATTCTTGCACATAAGACGTTTAAACATTCACCAGTGAGCCATTGTTTTCGGCCACTGATTTTGCTTCGACAGGAACAAAGGTAGTTCATGCTATACTGGTATCTTATTCAAAGGTACAGAGGCGGATTGATATGAAATCCGTCCGAATTTTAAATCTGAAGTCAAATTTGCTTAGCCAGCTGTGCCTGCTGCTGGTGTTTTACATCAGCAGATGAACAAGTTTAGTTACTCATTGAACATTATTTCAGCTTATCCAAGGTCACTGTGACACAATGTTGAAATGATCAAATTAAATATTACATGTGCTGAATGAGCCCAGATTATTTTTCACTGAGGCTCAGAGGCCACACATTCTTTTTATTTTTTTGTTGAGTTTTATTATAGTCCATGTAATGGGCTTGATTAAAAACAGTGTGTATGGGGTGAATGGATTGGATATTAAGAGCCTGATTGTGCATTCCAGTGTGTGAGCCAGTGAAATATTCTGAAAGATATCAGTGAGAATTTGATTTGATAGGCTACACCATCATCTGCCTTGCGAAGGCCTGGCGAGCTGTCCAGAGGGTGCTCTACCCTCGTCCCTGCAACCCTAATTAGAATTAAGCAGTTCACAAAGTGAAAATGACTTACAAAGAAGTATGAGCCTTAATTTGTAATTAGTTCCTCTACTAAAAAAAAAAAAAAAAAAAAAAAAAAAAAAAACCACACTACACACAAGGCCAGTGAATATAGCTGAATCTGACATATGACCAAAACAATTAAAATATTAACACATTTGTATACTTAATAATTTGAAGCTATTTTTTCGTCTGATATTTGTCTGTCTGTGTATACTATAATTTAAGAAAGTAAAAGCTGTCATGTTAATTTCCTGTTTCCTTTAATGAAGGTTTTGTTTTGTTGAGAGCTTTTTTCCCTGTTGATGTGCCTCTATTCTATGACCAATTTGTAATATTTTTTTGAGATCATAATTATACATACTTAATTACATTTGTGTTTGCAGTGCAGTTGTTTAAGAAAAATCAAATTTATAAAAAAATTTGTTGCAATTTGCTCAAGTATCTTCAGATGCCTTTCAATGAAATTAAAAGTTTGATACGAGTTTTGCTTACAGTTGTATTATTTACAATATCAATGTTCTGCTATTATTAAAATACAATGGCTATTATCTCTCATTGAAAATTATTAGTTGGGGTCGTTATCTACAATAATATTCATCATTTATTCATTTTTTGAACCGCTTAATCCTAATTGGGGTCACAGGGAGGCTTTTCTGCCATATCTTTGCGAAACCTTTGGATTTCACAAGTGTTTACACAAAACAAAAACACTGATAAAGTCATTTGTATATTTTTTTAATGAACAGTCAATGAAAAAAATACTGGCAGAGAATTGACAGGTTCTTACTAACACATGGTTTGATCAGGAAGCTATGAAGTTATAAACTCTGTGAATCCAATCTGTGAAACCGAGGGATATCCCATATCTCAAAAAGTACAACTGAATTACCTTAATTAAAAAAAGAAACAAAACATGAATATGAGTAGAATCCATGATCAGGCTAAGCCGAAGAGACGACCGAGGCCTTTTCACAATCCTGGTACCAGTGAAGTTATAGAGAACACTGGCAATCCCAGAGCAAAGCTAAAACTACAGCAGCACATTGACACAACAAAACTAATGAGCTGAACAGTGTGGTCAAGTGACCTAACAGGGCTCAAGCTCAAAGAGCAAGGCCGATAACATACCATAGCTTACAGTTTTTAACTGAATCCTGTGTGTGCCGTCGCCAGATAATGACGAGGCAAGAAAAAAGAAAAAGGCAAGATATACTCATGAAGTAACTTACAATCTTCCAGCCCCTGGCTGCATATTAAATACAGTGAGAGAAGCAGAACCACTCTTACACCTTGTATTTATAGACTTTTAATATCAGCACTACGCCGTTTCAGCTTCTCGGGGTTGTTGGAAGCCATTTGGGAGAAATCCCTAAATATATCTTGATAGGTTTCATCACCTGCAGTGAGAAAGAGAGAGAAACAGAGAGGGGGATATGATATGGGGAGTGGAGTGAATAGTGACAGAACAGTTTGAATTAATGAGCATGATCATTTCCATAGTTTTTATAGCAAACGAACGCTGCCCTGCCAGAAAACAAACAAAAAAATAATAATTCACTGTAATATTTTGTTGGACCACCTTTAGCCTTGATCACCACATGTAATCTCCATGGAACTGTTACTCCATTTGGGCTGGTCGAGGCTCAGCAACACTAATGTGGCAATAAAATTAAGTTAGCTGATGAGCTGAATGTACTGAATGAGCAGGTTAGCACATCAATACAATTTTTCTTCCCTGATGGTACGGACATATAATTGGGGAAAAAGTAGTGAATGATTGGTTCAGGGAGCAGGAGGAATCATTTTCATGCATGAACTGGAAGCCCAGAGTCCTGACCTCAACCCAATTCGAAAGTCCTTGGTATGTTCTGGAGAAGAGTTCAATGAGTGAAGTCCGGTTCAATTTTTATGCCATCAATTCAAGATGTCGGTGAAAAAAAATGAACCCAAATCTGGATGGAAATAAATGTGTTGATGTTTGCTCAGGTTTGTGGAATCTACTGTACTCAAAGCTAGATGCGGTCCAACCAAATATTCGAGAGCAGATGAGTTCCACAGATCAAAACTTCCTCAGCTTCCCAACAAACCTGATCCAAGATGATCAAGAGTTTAACTTGGTGTGTAGGGTGGAGAGAAGATTTCAAAATCTGTTCTTGAAACTATGGATTTGTTAAGAGGACAGGACAGTACACTAGTGCAAGCCACGGCCTTCCTCGCTGAACTGTATCCAATTCACTGCGTGCTTTATATCTCGCACACTTAATGCTTCTCAAGCCTTTACAAAACACTCCACCAGTGCACACCAGAATTTATATCAAGCTTCAAAACTATACAGTAACTACTGCTACTAATTCTAATGTTGGTGTGTTAATGCCACAAAGACAAACATGATTATATAAACATGCACACACACATACAGACAGCAATGCAGATTCACACGCACACACAAAATAAATAAATAATAATAATAAAAAAAAAAACCACGGCCGGCGACACATCATCCGTCATGCCCTCAGCAGACGTTCAACAGACGTTGTATTAAATGTTAGTGTTAGAAAGCTCTTCTAAAGTACAAACGGGAATTTGCATTGCGACCCAAGCACCTTTAGTTTCTTTTTCCTTTTCTCCTAAAAGTGTGGTACAGTGGAATTAAGAGCAGCATGCGGCATACAGGAAGTGAGGATGACCTGATCCGACATTGTGTAGTATTAATGGAGCAATCTTAGTGAAAATATTGAATCAAAACTCTCAGTCCATCAATTTTTGCCTTGTTTGGCATCAGCACACACATATATTGACACAAATTTATAAAGAAGCAGTCAGGGTGCATTGAGGATATCAGTATCCAGTCACAATCAGGTATTAAGTAGTATAATACACAGAGGTGTAATATTAGCATCACATCAGTGTATTATTAGTTCAGATTTAACAGAGGAGCAGGAAAGGAGGAAAAGGAGGTAAAGGCACAACAGCTTGCAGGATCGATTACCTGGAACACGCAGCGCAGATGACACACACTGCAAGCAGTGGAAACTTGACCATCCATCTCAGGACAAACACACATACACACAAAGACAGCGGGACACACATTTACACAGAAAGACACTGACAGAGAGACAAGCTGCCATCATAAAGCTTCTCAGCAAATAAAAGGAACCTGGAAAAAAAAAAAAAAAAAAAAAAAAAAAGAGCACGTATTGACCACATTGAGAGCCGAACAAGCATCTGCTTATGGGATAGGCCATCATGCATCGCCATTTTTATTTTTATTCGGTTGTTTTTCACCAAAATGCATTAGAGGCATGAGACAACAGCTTACAACTATATGACACTATCCTTTTTTTCTGGCAATGTTCAACCATTCCGGACATCATGTAAACATTAGGAGTTAATTAAATATACATAATGTACATAACTACAGACACTGACTATGGTATATACATTTATACAGGACATAAGTTATACATACTAAACACTTTTTACATTATATTGCACAAAAACAAATGGTTTGCTGTAGCTTTCTCTGCTGGTGGAACGAACGTAATCTACCATACAGTCATACGTTACATACATCGCTCTCTGCTCATAGTAAGAAGCGTCAGCCTGGGAAAGGGCTCTTCATTGAAGGGCTTTTCAATTGTGTATATCGAGTTTCACCATTTTGAGCGTACAGGCTTGGGTTATACGGCAAACTGATCTTAACACGCTTGAAGATCTTTTTAAATGACTTTTAGGTTGGCAGAGTAGTACTGCGACAAAAACTGTCAAAGTTTCAATTATATATTAAAATATTGAATGGGAAATAATTTAATGGGAAGTGGATTTTAAGGAGCAGAGATCACCAAATCCCCCTGTTGGCTGATAAAGGAATGTCACCAGTTGGGTATGCGCATGAGGGACTGGTCGTGTTTTATTTAGAAATGTCACCTCTCTGCTATGAATCTAATGAGAGTAAATGGCTGGCAATGAAGAGTCAGTCCATACTTGCAAGCTTTTTTTTTTTTAACGGCTCAGTTACATGGAGAACACCTAGCTCTCCAACCAGATGCGCTTATGCCTGTTTTCTCCAAACCTTTTTGGCTTTAAAGGGGTAATCTGGCAAAAATCACTGGCCTTCCAAGGATAGAACAGCACACAGTCTACTTCCCTGAAGCCAGTTTTAAGTTGTAAAGCAGGAGGTCTTGATTTATGGCATTGTCTGGTGGTCGAAGTTACTTATTTTTTTGTTGTTTTCACACAGATAGCAAAATGAACGCTAAGATTGACACAGATTGTAAAGCTCTCACTTTACATTGGTGGATGTGTAACTTTCCAGAGATCTGCCCAAGAGTTAGCTTTCTTCGCTAAACCGCACATGCGCAACTGGTGATGCAACACCTTTAAAAGCAACTGTACTTGCACAAACACATTGTACCAGAATTGTCCTTTACCTTACCCAGTACCAAACATTCTGCCGAAATGGTCGATGCCTTCTATCCCTTTATTTTGAGTCAAAAAGGGCTTGTGAAATGAGAACACTCATTTCTGGGAGAATAGGTCAGATTTATAAATGCATTACTGGTACAATACTTTTAGAAAAGTGTATTGTGACATGATTTTACGCCATATTGCCCAGTCCTGTGTGCAAACCCACTAAAGAACAACAAAACTTCATTCAGCCCCTACTCATTGTGCCCTCCCAGACTCCACCCACTAAGATGGTTTTTAAAGGCCTGAAAGCTTTTCTTGGTCTGACCAATTAAATGCCCAGACCCGCTTCCCCCGGCGCGACCCAGCCCCTCAGATTGACCTGATTGGGCGAAGCCGTCCATCTCCCGCATCTCCTTGTTCATCTTGGCTATTCGGAGGCTGTGAGAAACACGAGAGAGTTAGTCAGTCAGTGTTTATCTCTCTTTACGCTTCAAAAATCAAATCTCTAATGTCATGCTGTGAGTTTATGTTCTAATAGTGAAGATAGTAACACCTCTAGTTGTCATTATTGAAAGAGCGCTCTCATTTTCAAAGGTTAAGATGTGGAATTTAACAAAGGAAGTGGGCTAGAAAACCTTCTAGCAAGATTAAATTTTATTATTTTTTTTTCCTGTCCCATACTCCCTTCCCCAGCTCAAACTCACAGTGTAACTATATCGGCATTGGCACTATCTACAGCTATGGTGATCGGGTCCTTTTGGCTGATGTCCTTTTTGTTGTAGTCGGCACCTCTCTTCAGAAACAAACACACCAGCCTGACAAAACACACACACACACACACACACACACACACACACGTCAAGTACTCTGAACTGCATCATCACAATCCAATTAAGGATCCTTTGGGTTATGTTAGAGATATATAACCCGAGTGTTCTGTCGTGTGTGTGCATGCAAGTGTGTACCCTGTGTGTCCCAGTATCGTGGCGTGGTGCAAGGGTCCTCTTCCATTTGAGTCGGCCTGGTTAACATTAGCGCCATTCTGCAGCAAGAACTCACAAGCTGCCAGAGAGTTCTGCAGGAACAAAAACATACATGGGTTCACTTTATGCATCCTACCCAATACAGTGTGTGCAACTTAAATAAACATAAATGGCCTACACCACAACATGTACTTTTGCATTGGTCAAATGTCAGTGCTACTTCCTGTTACACCACGCTTGCAAGGCCCACATCATGCTCTTTCTGCTTTCATCACACTACCGACACCACAAAGGGCCCAAATACACACTCACGAAACATTATAAACACTCCCCCGTACACATTCACACACTTACCACAGTCGCAGCCTGGATGAGGGGCGTTTTGCTCTCCTCAGCCACGTTAACCCAGTTAACATCAGCCCCATGAGCGAGCGCATCGGCCATCACGGGGAAATGCTGAAGTGCTGCAGAGCGGTAGAGCAGAGCGCCAGGGTGAAGACCACTCAAATCCTCCTCTTCTTCCTCATCTACACACACACACACACACGCAGTAAATATACTATATAGAGAAATAATCTCTTACTTGAAATACATTACAAGATTTTAAACCTGTAAGACCTGACGCAAACATCAAGCGAATCTATATTCTATTTCTATACTGTTTATAATAAACCCAAGGCTAAATGAAGTAATAAAGCGTCTTCTAAAAATACTCCACTAGTTTCCAACACAAATGATTTAATAACTACACTGCTGCTACTTCACAATCGTAATAGTATTATGGCTCGACTGACAGTGGTGGCTCAGTGGTAATGGGTCTGGGTTCCTGATCCAAAGGCTGAAGGGTTCCAACAAACTGCCCCGATGGAACCTTGAGCAAGACTTTTAACCCTCAATTTCCCAAATGTATATAAATGATGCATGTAGTTTGCTCCGGATTAGAGCGTCTGCCAAATGGACAGAAATGTAAATGTTCTTGAATCAGGTTCTTAAGTTCGTAGTAATGTCGTTACTAAGTCAGAATGATTTATCCCCTACACCAATCCCCAACCAAGACCTTCTGGTAATTTATCATTTAACACCAAATACCATCTGTGTACCTTATGTGACCATGTGAGCTAAACAGTGTTTATCATGAAAAGAAACTGTTCATATTTATCTCGAACTCAGTATTTCTGTGATATGAAAACAGTGCCACTAATTCTGCAAGCTTGCAAAAAAAGGCATAGATCATTTTTCGTCAGAGCCCATATTCCTGAACAGCCAATTCAAACCAAAAGGAAATTTTTAATTATTTGCATTGAATTAGAATTCAGGAGACCCACAATATTTAGAGAACAGTGTGAGGCTATACTCATCACAAAATAGTACATTGTTAAATTATCTACTAAACCTTTTGTCTGATCTTTGTCTTTGTCTGAACTTCTGTGTAACACACTGCTTTTTTCTTTTGCTCGACACAGCTCGAGATTAATAAATATCAAAACAACAAGACCAAAACAGTTTTCTGAGCATGTTGAGAGAAAAACAGAGTGAATGTGGTAGAATGAGAGAGTGTGTAGGCATGTGTGTGGTGTGAGAGAGAGAGAAAAGTGTGTGTCAGAGAGTGGGAGAAGAGAGAGAGCGAGAAAGAGAGAAAGGGTGTGTGTGTGAGACAGAGTGCATGTGTGTGCACGCGAGTGAGAGAGAGAGAGAGAGAGAGAGAGAGAGAGAAAGTGTGTGAGAGAGGGGGCCAAGAGAGTATGTGTGTGTGAGTGAGTGAGTGAGTGAGAGAGAAAATGTGTCTGAGAGAGAGAGCGCGCGAGTGTGTGTGTGTGTGTGAGTGAGAGAGGGAGGGAGGGGGGAGAGAGAGAGAATTGGTGTTT
>JAQNCB010000010.1:15907337-15917975 GCA_030068295.1 Euristhmus nudiceps | reverse complement strand
CCAGAGTCGGCTGAGATGGGCACCAGCCTCCCCATGACCCTAATTAGGATTAAGCGGTTCAGAAAATGAATGAATGATTATGAAATTGTTATTGACGCTGATTAGCATTTGTTATATACAAACACAAATAAAGATAAACAGCCTCTTAAATGCTGACCTGTCAAATGTTTACATGTGGACTAGTCATCGGACGTGCTAGATTTCATCACACTCATGCAGTGGCTTTGTATGACCCAACTCAATCAACAGGTGCCAGCGTTTACAGAAAGTGAAAACAAGGAGACACTCAGTGCATGGATAGAAAGCAGAAAATAGTTGGGAGAAACAACAACATTAGGGTTGTTCTCTTTGCTAAGAATAACAGATAACTGGTAGGTGACCGATGACTAATTTGGTTACGTTATTGCTCCTTAGGTACTTCAATAATGATGGAATATTAAGTTCTTCAATAAAGCAGTCTCACAGCTGGAAATACAGATAAATACAGCTATGCAACATACTCATTCTCTCATTTGCCGAAACACAATCCTTCTATGGTCACAAGGAAGCTGCTGCCTATTTCAGCCGATACTGGGCAAAGCCAGGGTACACCCTGAACAGCTCGTCATCCCATCACAGGGTAGCACACACACAACCATTCATACTTACACCTAAGCACAATTTGGGGCAGCCACTTAGCCTAATGTTCATGTCTTTGGACTATGGGAGGAAACTAGGGACCCAGCTAAAACCCATGCAGGCACTAGAAAGACATGCAAACTTCACAGAGAAAGTTCCAAGCCCAGGAATCGAACCCAGAACCTTCTTGCTGTGAGGCGGACATGGTGACCATTATGCCACTCTGCTGCCCATGCAACACATTGACTCGTGAATTATTTTTCTATAGTCTATATTCATGCACAATTTTATTGAAATTGATCCACCATACACTGATGTATAGCATGGTGTGAGATGGAGTATGGATGCAAATTAACTTTAATTGTCATTACAAATTGTCTGAGAGCTTTCTTATTATTTATTATAGAATGATGATTCGGGGCCGGCAAGGTCATGTAATGGTTAGCACATCTGCTTCACAGAAGGCCTGGGTTCGATTCCCAGCCTGGGCGTTTCTCTGTGGAGTTTGGAGCATGTTCTCCCCGTGGTTGCCTGGGTTTCCTCCGGGTACCCCGGGTTTCCTCCCACATTACCATAAACATGCACATTAGGCTGATTGGCTGTTCCAAATCTCCCTTAGGTGTGAGTGTGTGAATGGTTGTGTGAGTGTTAGCCCTGCAATGGCCTGGTGAGCTGTCCAGGGGTGTACCCCACCCTCGCCCAGTGCCAGCTGCGATGGGTGCCAGCTTCCCCGCGGCCCTAATTAGGATTAAGCAATTTAGAAAATTAATGAATGAATGAATGATTTGGGCTTCATAACAGCTCGATAGTTGTCTGGTTGTGTAGTTGAGGATGTCCACCACTTGTGTGGGTTTCCTCCCACATTCCAAACACATGTGCATTCGGCGAACTGGCTGTTCCAAATCACCCAAGTGGTGTTCAGGGTGTTTCCCGCCTTTGTCCAGAGTTGGCTGAGATAGGCTTCAGCCTTCCCGCGACCCTAGTAGGATTAAGAGGTTCGGCACATTGAAAGAATGAGGAAAGGTCTCTCAATTGTTTCAAAATCCAACAACTTAGAAAAGTTTTTGGATACACTTCCATGCACTGGAACAGTTTTCAGGGTCAAAAAAAAAAATACTTCTGTGACTGATGATACTTCTGTGATTGATGAACCAACCAATTAAAACCACTACAAACATTGAATCAACGTATCACAGTGGAGTTTTCCTTTAATGATGAAAAGTCCAGGCAGCACTGTTGACAAATAACGTTAGCTTAGCCACCGTTGCTAACCGAGCTAACTGATATTAAAACGAACCACAGATATTTTTACAGATACGATAAGTATATATGTACAGAGAAAAGCTCAACTTCCTTATGTAATTTTTTTTTTTTAATTACACAACATAGCTATGCTTTTACTAACTAGGAAAACGCTCGACTTGTTGCAGCATACCTGTACATTTAAATCTCTGTCTCACTAACAACAGTCGGCAAATCCTTAGATTCATCCTATTGGACAACAGCACCGTCAATCAACTCCATAACGAATTGTTTGCTTCGCTGGAAGAAGACTCGCAGCTCGTTCATTGGCTGGATCCATTAGCGACGCACGCCTCTCCTGTGCTATGATTGGTTCATTATCGCTGCAGGGTCTGCAACCGGAGCAATCAGATCACGGCACTCAAAGTACGCTCGCGCTGTAGCCGGATGACGCAAATGTCACGTGTTGTTTGTGCCGCGGTCCATAGAGATGTGTGTACGGAGGGAGTGAAGAGTAGATTGGCAGCGCCGCGAGGATCTACCGATAATAGAAACGGGTAATGTGGTCATGTTGCAGTGGCTTGGCTTGAATTCTTGTCGTGTTGGCTGTGGTTTCCTGAGACGGAGAAGAGGAGCGAATCATCGGTAGCGCCGCTATCGGAGGAGAACACGACCTCCCCTCCCCTTCTCTTCTTCCCTCCCCAAACAAGAATGGGGTCTCTGAGCGCAGCGCTAAGGAGAAGATAAACTTGACCTCACGTTTACTAACCAAATGGCAAATCTCGCGAACTATCCCGAAGGCAACGCCGCCATGCTGATGCTGGAAGCGCAGCAGAGGAGCGCCGGAGCGAAAGCAGCTTCAAACAGCGGCCCTTCGGGCGGGGATCCCCCTTGTTCCCCGCTGCACGGCGCCGCCGCTCGTTTCCATCCACAGCAGCACGCTGCTGCGCCGCCAAGCGCGCACCATCACCCGCCGGACCACCACCAACATTATGATCACGAAAACTACCAACAGTCTCCAGCGCGAAAAAGCCTCCTGTCTGCTCTTAAAGCAGCCCACGAGGACCCCGCCGCTTCTGCTGCTACGGGCCACACACAGGCTACCTCATCAGCCGGTGCCATGGCTGTTCACACCGGCGCCGCTGCTCCAGACGGGCTGGACGACATCAGGAAATGCGGTTACCTGAGAAAACAAAAACACGGCCATAAGAGATTCTTCGTCCTGCGCTCGGCGAGCCGCTCAGGCCCGAGCCGGTTGGAGTACTATGATAGTGAGAAGAAGTTCCGGAGTAGCCTTCGGTCTACTACTACTACTACTACCACCGCCGCCTCCTCCTCCTCCTCCGCCGCAGCAGCAGCATCGAGCGCTTCTCCACCCAAACGCGTGATCTATCTCTCCCAGTGCTTCACTGTCAACAAAAGGGCGGATTCAAAGAACAAACACCTCATAGCTCTGTATACCAAGGACGAATACTTTGCGATTGTAGCTGAAAATGAGCACGAGCAGGAGGACTGGTACCTGGCGCTCAGCGACCTGATGAGTGAAGGGAAAAAGGGCCACACGGACACGGACGAGCTCGATGACGGATACGGGACAGTCACACCAGGCACCGTCTTCAAAGAGGTCTGGCAGGTCAACGTGAAACCCAAAGGCCTAGGGCAGACGAAGAATCTCACAGGTGTGTACAGACTCTGCCTGTCTTCTAAGACCATCCACCTGGTCAAGCTCAACTCGGAGACTCCGTGTGTGAACTTGCAGCTGATGAACATCAGACGCTGTGGTCACTCCGAGAGCTTTTTCTTTATCGAGGTCGGCCGCTCGTCCTCCATCGGTCCTGGCGAGTTATGGATGCAGGTGGACGACTCGGTGGTGGCTCAGAGCATGCACGAGACCATTTTAGACACCATGAAGGCTCTGAAGGCTTACGCCGAATTCAGGCCGAGGAGTAAAAGTCAGTCGTCAGGCTCGAACCCGATGGCTTTCATGACCACACGTCGCCACCTAGGGAACCTTCCACCCAGCCAGACGGGACTGCAGAGACGGTCTCGGACCGAGTCCGTGGTGGGAACCCCACCTAGTAGTAAGAGCAGTGGTGCGAGCGGGTACAGATTTCGCACCTCCAGCGAAGGCGAGGGCACCATGAACCGGCCGTTTCGATCGGTCACAGGCAGCCTGATCCACCTTAATACGGCTCGTGCTAATTTAAGCAGACAGGAGAGTGGTGGTGGAACAGGAAGCCGATACGTACGAGCCCCACCGGGTGCCGCCTACCACGCAAGGTCTGCCTCACTCCCAGTGTCTCATTTCCCCTCCACCACTAGTCCCATCAGTATGTCCAGTAGCAGCGGCCACGGTTCCGTCACCGATACCAACACCCGGCCGTCCAGCGCTTCCATCTGTGGTTCTCCTAGTGACGGGGGCTTCAACTCCTCTGATGAATACGGTTCTAGCCCTGGTGACTTCCGCTACTTCCGTGTCCGCAGTAACACACCTGACTCGCTGAGTAACACGCCACCCATTCGGGAGGAGAACTGTCTCAGTGACTACATGGCTATGAGCTGGAGCCGGGACATGTTCAGCGGTAGTGCCGGAGAGGTTCCCCATGATGAAAACGCTGATGAAGATTCACGATCGTTTAGGAGGCGCACGCCGTCCTTTTCAAGACAGGTGGGAGCTGGCAGTGCGGGTGGAGTAGCTGTTTACCAGAAGATGACTCAGACCAACTTCTCGCTGGACGAGGCTGTAGCTGAGGGAAGCTTTCTGGGCAGCAATGGCCAGCTTGCCTCCATCTCTTCGTCACTTCGTTCTGATTACAGCTCCAGCTCTGAGCACAGCCAGGACCACCTCCCTTCACTACGGGCGACTGACTCTTTAAAGGATGATGGATACATGCCCATGATGGCTGGTGTGGTGCCTTCTGCACGAGACACAGATTACATGCCTATGCAACCTAGTCCTCTTGTCTGTGCCTCTCCACAAAACCAGGGCATGGCCTCCCCTCCCTCTCAGCACATGGACTCACAAGGCTATATGATGATGCTCCCAGGTGGGAATGGAGGTGCGGACCCCCCAGCACCAGCCAGTCCTCACATTAGCACCAGGGGAATGAGTCCGAGAGGAAACGAGCATCCTGAAAATGGAGAATATATGGATATGTCTCAGAGCAGGCCGGTGGCAGGTCGACGAAAATTCTCCAACGACGGTTACTACACACTCAATGTTTCTGAGACGCCCAAATCCTACAGCTCATATTTCTCTTTACCACGTTCATATAAAACCCCAGCAAAACACCGGCGTGAACACGACGAATATGTTCCCATGAGTTCTCCTGCCAAACCTGTCTACATCTCCCCAAGTTACACACCTGAGCATAATGGCTGTAGCGATAGTAGTCGCCACTCTGCACGTCCAAACCTCCTCCACCTGAGCCGTCGCAGTTTACAAGCAAGTGAGACAGTGGAACGCCCCTCCAGTCCTGGAGAGTACATAAACATTGAGTTTGGAGACCAGGCCACCACATACACACTCACTACAGAGGACACGCTCACCAACCAAAACACTCACCGGCAGGACCGACACTCTCCCCTTCCCCAGGACTACATGAATATGGAGGTGGAGGGGCTTCCACCCAAAAGCCAGTCTTCACGTTCATCACTGGTGGCCCCTTGGAACCCCCCTACTTATATTCGTGCCAGTAGTGGGGTCACTTTGAGACAGCCGGATGACTACACCGAGATGAGCTGTGGTTGGCGAGAGGAGCGTACAAGCCCCACAACCATGCTGCAACACCTTAGTGTTTCTGAGCAGAGTTATCCGAGCTTGAGCACACACATTGAGCCAAAGGTCATCCGCGCAGACCCCCAGGGCAGGCGGCGACACCGCTCTGAGACATTTGTCACGTCTACAGATGTGATGGGAACGAACGGGCTGGACAGTAACGCCTCAGTACCTATCACTGTTCCTCAGGTGGTGGATAACAAGCGGCAGTGCTCATCATCTTTCGACAGCACATGGATGTGTGTGGAGAACAAAGCAGCAGGTGATACAGCGGAAGCACCTGCCGACCCCTCGGACCGAGCTGAAGCAAGTGCCTCTTCTGTCAGAACGAGAAGGACTCTATCTGTGGAACACCAAAACGGCCTCAACTACATTGCCCTGGATCTGCGAGAGGACCAGGGGCTTGAGAGTGCCAGCGCTGAACCCCAAATTCAGATCCCTGGCGTGCTTGTCCCAGAAAACGGGGAATACGCCAGCATCGATTTCACTAAATCGGAGCGGATCGCTGCGACTTCTAAAGGTGAGCATGTAACGTCATTGATGTACACCTTGATTTGTCTGGGCATTGTTTACTCCACTGTCTTCTTTTTTTTTTTTTTTTTAGCCTGTCGCTTGTGTATGCGAATCCCAGTGCACAAAGTCTTCGCGTGTTGTATCAATAAACCAAAACCATTGTGGTAAACACATCAGTCACTTAACCTCAATTTAAACCCGCTCCCTTGGGAGATGTTTATGTTGATGTGTAGAGGCAGAGCCTTTTACTCCTGCTGCAGGTTATCCATTAGTGCCGCGTAACCGTAACCACACGTGGAAAGGCGAGCAAACATATGGAGTGTAAAGCGTGCAGGCCTGTTGCGCTATTGAAATATTGAATGCGAAGGGTCAAAGACCCTGGCGTGTTATTGTAGTGTGCGATGTTGTCTAGAGGCCTTGTTTGTGTTGGTGGTGTTGACCTCTTTCCACTCAGTAGAGATGACACAGCAGGGTCTGTTTCAGTAGCTGCTGCCTGGATCGAAACCCATGTCGAGTTTGTTATTGAACTACTGCGCAAAGAAGTCTTTCCGAAATACTCTTATGACGCTGTCACAGCTTATCACGTTCTTCTGTACAGTATTACCTGTCATTCTTATTTACTGATTCTACTTGTCCTGTTTATCTCTGTTCTAGACCTTCCCGTGTGTGTGTGTGTGTGTGTGTGTGTGTGTGTGTGTGTGTGTGTGTGTGTGTGTGTGTGTGTGTAAATGAGAGGAGGGTGAGTCAGTGTTCTCAGCAAGCCCTGGCTGACTCATTTGTTTATCGTATAGTTGAGGTAGGGATGAGGGAGCTAGGAAAGGACAGGGAGAGGCACCACCTGTGTGAGTGTTTGACCGTAGAGATGTGTGTTGGGTCTTCTGCTGCTCCATATTTTTATTTCTTCAGGAGAAAAACCACACAATCTCCCGCCAAGCACATACGCCTTGAGTCCGGCCGTTCTCTCTCTGCGTCCGTCATCAGCTGCAGCGGTTCGTCTGGAGCGCATGTGTTGCCGACGTGGATCTGCTTTCTATGACCATATTATTGGAACGACGCATCATGGCACACATTTTAACAGGGAACCTCTCCGTTGTTGTAGTTGTGCTTCCTGTCGTACTGCGCTTGTACTTGGGGAGCTCCTACAGTTCCTGGTGATGTGTCATGGTGTACGGTTTGTTAAACGGTCGTCACTCATTCTTTTGCAGAACCGCTACTATTATGGTCACGGGGAGGCTTGAGTCTGTCTCGACCACCACTGGGCAGAGGTGGGGCACAGTCTGAACTGCTAACCAGACAGTCACACAAACATTCACACTCTCATCTGGGGGCAATTTGAAACAGATAATTAGCCTAATGTGCATGTCTTAGTAGTGTGGGAGGAAACTGGAGTACCCAGAGGAAACCCACACAAGCACAGAGAACATGCAAACTCCACACAGAAACGCCCAAGGCAGTGACTTGAACCCAGGGCCTTCTTGCAGTGTGATGGACATGTGAACCAATATGCTCCCCGTCCCGTTCTGTTAACCAATCATATTAAATCTTTTGCGTTATCAGGTTTGCCCTGACCACATGCCTAAATCTTGCCTACTTTGTCGTCTTTCTGTGCCGATCGGCCTTTACTGCAGTGTTTTTGGCAATGGCGGTGTCACAGCCCATCTTGGTTTTGGGAGATGTGCCCTCATTGTGGTGTTGGAATGTAAATTATCAAGCACATAGCTACAGAGGAATGTGACTCAATCGCCACACTATGCTTTTCACGTCTAGGCCTCTGGCTTCTCACAAACCATCTGAGGTAAACAGGACAGGTCAGTGTATTCACACAGGAGCGGAGACTTCTTTTTACAGAGGTGAAAAAGGATAGAAACAAGTTATTTTCGTCTCTGGCCGTCTCCCAGAGACACATTTCTTGAGCTGCCCCGTGCTTCTGACAGCAAGGTTATGCATTTGATTGGGGCTGTGTGAGACACAACAACAGGGCCCTGTGAGGGCAAGGGGCACGGGTGAGCAATCAAGTGAGATCAAAGAGGAAGATGTGTTGACAGTGGAGTTAAAAAGTGACTTTTGTCATTTGGCACTTGTGGTCTTATTTGTGTTCGGTTATGACCACCCCACGAGACATGAGCTCTCATAGACTTAGGAACTGTCTAAATGCGGAGCTTCTGACTATTGATGGGTGTCCGAGCCTGGGCTTCTGATTTCTGCTTTCGTTTTTATCACCCGTCTTGTTAGTTTTTGCTGTTAAACCTCTGGTTTCCGCATTAGCTCCAGGAATATTTATTTATCTGAAAACGTTTTAGCCTACCTGAGTTTGTGGTGTTTTTTTTTTTTAATTCCGTCTGATCCTGAGCAGTGGTGAGCAGTGGTGTATGAGTCTGAGCAGTGGTGTATGAGCTTTATTTATTTATTTATTTTTGTGGGGCGGGGTTCTGTTTTGTTATGCCTGATAATATATATTTTTTTAAATCATAGATTTATTATTATTATTATTATTATTATTATTATTATCATTATTGCTTCCCATCACTATGCTAGTCAGCGATACATGACAGCCAATCAGCATTAACTCAGCAACAGCCTTATTGGGTTTCCTGTGATGGGCCCGCATGGACACTGGGTGTGATGCAGGGCAGCCATCCAAGCCATATTCCATGACTATGGTGCTCTGCTCCACTCTTAAAGAAAAGCAAGCAGTTCACTCTTACATTTCACTAAAATAGTGCATATCAACTAAAGGGATTCATGATCATGCCTCTCGTGGGAATGCTCAGCAGCAGCAGGTTAGTGATCTGTGCTACAGTAGCTGACTTGACAGGTGGGATGCCAGGTTGTGCGTCTGATTTGGCGATTCCAGAATAAAATAAAGCTGTAAACAGGACACGTCACATTCCAGTTTGTGTAACACTCGTGTGGGCATTTTAAGGTGAAAAGATGAGTCTTATGTGACCGTGTCACTGACAGATGTTTCTCGAACTGCATTTCCAGCAAGCCATCCACCCACACAGCCATGTTTTGGTCGGCTGACCAGTAGATATGGAGCGTAGAGGCTTTTTGTGGGCATGATTCCCCCCATCCCTCCCATCTGTGCCACCAGTGTGTGAATAAAGTCCATAAAGTAACCTGATATTTATGGATGCATTAAGTGTCCTTACTTTAAGGATCTGGTTGAGGGAGATAGCAGGGTCTATAATCAGTTACAGACTGTTATTGCACAAGTTTAATGATATCCTTAGTTATGCATTCAAACTTTGACCTACTCCCTTTACCTGTGCGCACGCCCTCCTTAAAGAAACCTTGACCCCATGTTTGTTGTTGATGATGAGTGAATCAGTGACAGTTTAGGGCTATTTATTGCACACACGAACATGCGAGCCACTTCTCACGGGTCTGCCATTTACTGTCAGATACAAAAACAATGTAGTCAGTCTGTGACTTTAACAGCAAGGGAAGCTAGGCCAGGTTTTGTGTGTGTGTGTGTGTGTGTGTGCGTGTGCCCTGCAATGGCCTGGTAAGCTGTCCCGGGTGTACTACCGAGTTGGCTGAGATGGGTACCATCCTCCTGAGACCGTAATTAGTATCATATCATTGAGTGTGTGTTTGTGTGTATGCATGTATGATTGATGAAAGGGGACAGCTGTGGCCTAATGGTTGGAGAAGCAGGTTTGAGGCAGAAAGGGTGCTGGTTCGATTCCTGAACCACCAGGAAAAATGTGTGGTAGTGAGGGTGAGCTCCACATTCATGGCTGAAGTGCCCTTGAGTAAGGCACCTAACCCCCAACTGCTCTCCGGGTGTGTGTGTGTGTGTGTGTGTGTGTGTGTGTGTGTGTGTGTGTGTGTGTGTGTGTGTGTGTGTGTGTGTGTGTGCGTTCGTGCGTGTGACCTCGAGATACGAAATTAATCCGTTCCGGAGTGGCTTTCGTATCATGATTTTTTTCGTGTAATGAATCACGTTTTACATGTAAATTGCCTAATTCGTTCTAAGCTCGACAAAAACACCACATTAACATTTATAATAAGGGTAAAACGAGAATGACATAAGAGCCAAATACATTTGAACCATTCAATATATCTGACCTAAGCGCTAATATTTGTAAATAAAGTAGATCATAGAACATAATGCAAAAAAAAAAAAAATGGGAAAATGTGGAACCTTAACTTCCGACTGAGGCGATGTCCGAAAGCAAAAGTGGCGAGGAGGAGGGCAAAGAACATAATAAAAAACGGCAGAAAATAAATGGCAGGAAACATTAAACTTAAGCTTCTAATTTCCTTCGAATTTTTATTCTTCTTTTCCTTTTTTTGGCGGTTGACAAACCGACTTGAGGGGTATTACCGCCACCTCCTGGACTGGAGTGTGGATCTTGACTCACTTCCCCTTGACTGACGCTTGATGAGAGAAATTCTGACCAATAGGAGAGCAGGATCATGGTACTGAGCATGATGGGGAAATTGTGTTCCGTTTCTTTCGTATGCTGAATAATTTTTCG
>JAQNCB010000010.1:15857463-15871395 GCA_030068295.1 Euristhmus nudiceps | reverse complement strand
ACATGTATTCTGTCTTGGTTCGGCTGATCTTCATTCCTCTCCTTTCCAGGGCATACCTCCACCTCTCGAGGTTTCCCTCCAACTGCTCCTTACTCTCACTACAGATCACAATGTCATCTGCAAACATCATAGTCCATGGTGTGTTGCACCCAAATAATTTAGAAAAAAACATTTTCCCAGTTGTGTTTTGCACACACACTTTTCTGGAGAACAGTGGTTTTCTCCACTAAGTAAGGCTTAGTGTGTTTAAGTCTGATCTGATGATGTAGTAATTGATATGTTTGACTCTGATATGACAGTGAGGTAAGGTTTAGTGTGTTTAACTCTGATTAGATTCTGATGCAGGATTTAATGTGTTTGATTCTGACCTGCTGATGAAGGGTTTGATGCTTTCTCCCTTGATGGGAGCCATGCTCATGGGCATAGGTTCAGGAGTAGACAACCAATAGGAATAGTCATTCCGGGATGCAAAGTTGCATACATTGTTGATGTTGCAGAACATGAAAGGCATGGTACTGAAACGACGCAGACAACTTCCAGCCGTGCCTGAATCAGAGCAAGATACAGGAAGGAGGTAATGAGTTCATATCCCAGCATCACACTTAACAGAGAGGAGAAGTGTGGAGAAGAGTCTATGTGCGAAGTTCTCACCCAGGTCCTGGCCATGTGCCCTCTCATTCCCCTGCACGTAAAGCAGAGAATAGCCCTCATAGATGAGAGAGGTACCAAGTGGGCATGGAGGAACATCTGTAGTCTGACTGTGTCGTGTAATCAGGAAGCCATGAGCTGCTGACGAAAAACCTGGAGTCCCCGGAGAACCTGGGATCCCATCTGCACCAGGAGGTCCAGGTAAACCCCGCTGACCTGAGGCATTAACAGAACAATGAGCGTAAATTTATGTATGGTCAAAGTATCATTAAATATGCAAAGAGTTGAACTCTCCAGTACAATACATCATACATGTCATGTGGCCTATTATTAGGAGTGGTAAACAGTATTGGAAAAAACCTTCAGAAAGAATAACTCCAGTGCTTCCAGTATCTGTGGTTCAGACCTGTACAGTATTCAGGAAGAATTCTGGAACATTCTGCCTTACAATATTTCTTCAATTAGGCCATATTTTTTACGACATCTGGCCTGACCCAAGGCGGCACGGTGGCGTAGTGCTTAGCACGTCCGCCTCACAGCAAGAGGGCCTGGGTTTGATTCCCAGCCTGGGTGTTTCTGTGTGGAGTTTGCATGATCACCCTGTGCTTGTGTGGGTTTTCTCCAGAAACGACGGAACATTTAACACCCAAATAACAAATTTATATTGTACCTGTACAGTAAATACATGTACGGTAATACATATTGTTCTACATTATACAGTAATCCATTTAAATGGGGCCTGAAAGGCTCAACAGCATTGCGTGCTAGTGGCGGCGGACATTATCTCCACACCGCGTACTTTCATACGAGCACGTACATTACCTTTACTAGAACCAACAGCAAACTTTTGTAACTTTTCTTTTGATTTTCGAATATCACTTTTTTTAAACTCCAAAATCCAGTTTTTTAACTCCAGATTCTTCACAAACACTGGGGAAGCAGCACAGATCAACACACAGCCAGGCATGTAAACACTGGGCGCTCATGACACCTATTGGACAAAATCCGAACTTGCGGACCGAGGGGTTGTCCGTTCGAACCGAAATCCGGCCCATCGGGGTACAGTCTATCAAGGTTCAACTGCACATGATAGCAGTGTATAAATTGGTGAAAGCCTTTACCTGGCTGTCCAGATGGTCCTGGATCTCCTTTTCTTCCACTTGGACCAGGGTATCCTGGAGGTCCATCAGGACCTGGGTCACCAGAATTTCCAGGCTGACCTACAAAAGATGAGACAGCAGTCCTGTGCATTAACAGTTTTGGAGGTAGCACCTAGGATTCGCAAACGGAGTTCAGCATTCATATACCCAGCAGAAGTGTTGAGACAAAAATTTGAATGTTAGCTTTATTACACAGGCTGCCAAAAAGTTTATAAGTAAAATATTCATCCATCACTACTGGTCCCCAAGTAAAGGACAGAGTAAGAAACTGTTGATGGGTCTTCTTGTACAGAGACCCTTCACACAAGCTCGTACCTGGAATCCCATTTCGTCCCGGCTCTCCTGGTAACCCTCGAGCTCCTGGGGTTCCTGCAGTCCCAGGAGGCCCTTGTGTACCCTTTACCACAATTGGGGCTGGCGCTTGGCCCGGAAGACCAGGATTACCTGAAAGGAAGTATGATTAGCAGGAAGATCCAAGATATTTTGTTTAAATATGAATATGAATTCAGAAAGGATGTCAAGTCACTCACCTGGAGGGCCAGGTTCACCAGAATCACCTGGCAGCCCAGGAGCCCCAGGATTACCAGGCAGACCTTTAGGTCCTGAAGAGAGCAGATATATCAGATTATTTAACCTGACAAATGTACTGACTGGGGTTAAGCATTGTAATCTTGGCATCCTACAGTTCTGCATACGCTTTTTTTTGGTTCGACTGACCTGGGTAACCTGTAACACCTGAAAGGCCAGTGTCTCCTTTTATTCCAGCAGGTCCAGGAGGTCCAGGAGGGCCCTTTCCCAGAAATACATGTCACTTATTTAATCCAAGTTTCAATTAGAAATAAGCCAACCCCAGCAGAATGTTCGAGAACAAACTAAGATTTGCTGATGAAAGGTCCAGGAAACAATGCTGATTTGTTTATGTAAAAAAGTTGACAAGGAGCAAAAGGGAGGGGCGGGGGTGGAAATCGGTGACAATACACACACCATTCTAACATTCTAAAGAAAGTTTACTGTTAATAGTTTTGTTTAGCCTTGCTACATCGTGACATTTATATCACCACATTATAAATGTGAAATGAAATGTCACATGAAATGTTTGTGTGAAAATGTTGCGTGAAATGTTTTCTTCTTCCTGGGGGGGGGGCTGTCACAGAAAATAATTGAGAAGCACTGCTTTAATTGATGTTCATGTAACTGACCGTAAAACCTGGTGCTCCAGGGTCTCCCTTTTGTCCAGGTAAACCAGATGCTCCAGGGTTTCCAGGGTAGCCCTTCTCACCTTTCACTCCTCCAGAACCTGGTGGGCCCCGGGGCCCCTCTGGGCCAGGAGAACCTTTCCAATTCCAATACGATAATACGTCACTATTTGCTCTTCTGCTTCTTTTAAACACCTCCAATTTAATCTAGAATACTAATATATTTACTGTCTCAACACATGCAGTAATCAAAATATCAAACACATATTCTTGGATGTGTAGAATGTGTTTCTATTTGTGTCATAATTTTATACTTGAGAGGAAAGAAATCAGTGAATCAAAACAATACATGTGCTCATCCCACCCCATTATAACATGCTTATTAAAGACCAAAAAAGATGTGCAGAAAACTTTTCAGGTGGGCATCAAACCAATAAGGCTAACCTGGAGGACCTATATTGAGGAGTCAAAGGTCAACAGGTTTCCAAAATCCAACAGCAAGAGAGAGACAT
This sequence comes from Euristhmus nudiceps, assembly GCA_030068295.1. Classification (NCBI taxonomy): domain Eukaryota; kingdom Metazoa; phylum Chordata; class Actinopteri; order Siluriformes; family Plotosidae; genus Euristhmus; species Euristhmus nudiceps. Next base: position 15,867,879 of record JAQNCB010000010.1, on the reverse strand, counting down.
GATGGGAAAATGAAGATTCAAAACAAGGGCAAATGTTAGCATAATAGCACAAATATGGTAGAAACAGCAACACTTTCACAATCTGGTAAAAAAAGGTTCTTGTTTTAAAGGTACAGTGTGTAACATTTTGGATTAAGTAGATTAAGTATATCATGAATAAATTTTTCATCTTTTTAAAATTTTCATTAATCTATAATCTTTTAAAAACTTGTTGAGTCTTCAGAATCTTCGAATAACCTGCATATATCTAAATGAGGAGTGGGTCCCCTCTCACGGAGGTCGCCATCTTGCACTGCCATGTTTCTACTGTAGCCCAAAACCACAGAGGCTTTGAAAGGGAGGATCAGGAATTCAATTAGTTGGTTGCAACTTGGAACCTATGGAGGCAGTGGTGGCTTGGTGGTTTCGGCTGTGTTTCAAAGGTTGGGGATTCAGGCCCCAGTGGCACCAAGCTGACACTGTTGGGCCCTTGAGCAAGGCCCTTCACGCTCACTTGCTTATTTGTTTAAAAAAAAATTACAAATGTAAGTCACTCTCCAAAATGCTGAAAATATAAACAAAATCTCATCACTAGATCAATTTTACACACTGACTGTACCTTTAAAACGGCAAACTATATTATGTAAGCATACAAAGCACTCAGCTACAATCAGCAGTGATGTTAAACATTCATATTTTTACATCATGAAAACAATATCACAGTTTGACATTTAAATTACTATTTAAAGCCGCAGATGAAGGTTTAGCTGTATACACAAACTGTTATGTTGTTTATTCATTCATTCTTGCATTTTCTGAGCCGCTTAATCCTAATTATGGTCTTAAATGATGGCCAGGCCATCGCAGGGCAGAAACACACTGATGGCTATGCAGCAACTCTTGATGAGAGTCAGCACAATGGTTCTTTTACATGCCTGACAGTGAGGGACATGGTCAGCCTTTGATAACCCAGTTAGCTGCAGTGGGGGGACAGCAGTGACAGCATGGTGATAGTGGGGCTTGAACCCCCAACCTTGGGCTCGGTAATCCAGCACCTTACCACCAGGCCATTACTGCCCTATTATACTGTTTAAGTTTATCAAAACATGGGAAGAATTACTGGGCAGTCCCGGCTCTGACAATAAACTCAACATTATAATGTGCTCCATAATGCTCACTGGCCATTCCTGTCCTTTCTACATCATTAGATTTTTTTTCTTTTTGATTTTGATATACTGTATTGATCCCACAAGGGAAATTATTGTCTCTGCATTTAACCCATCCAAAGTGAGCACACACACTTGGAGCAGTTGGATGTCAAGCAGTGTGGTGCCTGGAGAGCAGTTGGGGGTTAGGTGCCTTGCTCAAGGGCACTTCAGCCATGAATGTGGAGGAAGGGAAGATGGCGCTCACTCCCCCACTGCTGTACTTTTTTCCTGCTGGTTCAGGAATCGAAATCTGTGTTTCGCTAACTAATCTGTGTTTAGACCAGTTCTGTGTTAGTTTCATGTGCAGTGTCGTCTTTGAAAGGTTTAGAGTAAACAGTTCTTTCTCTCTGTCTCTCACCAAAGCTACACAGCCTTGACATGCTAACACAATTTAAAAAAGCGAGTGTAACTGTGTAATTTATTTAAATTAGCCAATTTTTCCACTGGGTTTCATTCTTTGATTTGAATTAAACCAAATAAACACGTGTCAGAAATCTAGCCCTACATTGCACTAGCTCTCTATATTTAAAACTGCAACCGAAATCAGGCTGTGTTCCAAAGTGATATGAAGTTCACACAAAAGGGATCATGTGATATTTTAAGGGAAGCTCTCGGGATGGATGGAGTGTAAAAGTGACTTGCTTTAAAAAAAAAATGAGAATAAACTTCACAATCCTTTAAATAAATACTAAAACCACAGAAACTGCACACTTCCTCATGGTTCAGAAGTTCACTCGCTTTATTTTTCAGGCCTTTCGACCCCTTTAAACAGCGCCACTGCTTAAAAGCAATACCCAAGCTTAGTGCCGTTGGTCTTCTTGCTTTATCTGAATATTTTCCTTGTTGTAACCATTTCTGCTTCTGTTTTTTTTTCTACTTCTTTTAGCAGGAGGACTGATCAATAACCATGGAAGTGGTAATTTAGTGTTTTCTCTTATATCCTGCAGTAAACCTGCAACACAATTTCCCCGGCAGTGTCAGCACAGCGGCACCGGCAGCATGTGACACATTGCAGGTTCCTAGTGCTTTCATGCCCAAGCAGTGGGACTTGGAAGCATTTGATTTAATATTTTACATCAAACCATGAGGCAGTGATTGGTTGTTTTTACAGGATTACAGTGGGCTTTTTCAGGTGTCATGCCATTCAATACCTTTGGGATGTGACCCCTTTTATGCAACATAACAGTTTTTGTATACAGCTAGAAAATTAGCAACCCCAGCTTTTACTCATTACACTCTCATTATTCCTAAATCGTAGTTTTAGACAATTTATTTATCTTTTGATGGAAATGCAGCTTGTAATGTTGAGCTAAATTTCTTTTTTGGAGAGCATATCTCAAAGCACATTATTGTTCAATCAAAACAAAACAAAAAATAAACAGAAAAGTTGCAATCCTGTTTTGCCTTTAAGTGATCTTTCCTATGCAAAGTTATAATACAGAAAGATGAACATCATCATAAAAACACCCAAGATGGTGGGATCAGTGGCAAAAAGACATTAACCAACCTGAGTTATAGATAATAAAACACTGAAAATTAGCTGATTTGATCCAAACCTGTCATTGGATTGTTCTTCATTAAACTGAGCTAGACTATGCTCCACAATATTGATTGCCAAACTATATATTAGGGTGGAATGGTGGCGCAGTGCTTAGTACATCTGCCTCACAGCAAGAAGGCCTATGTTCGATTTACGTGTGCAGTTTGCATTTTTCTTCCTGTGTTTGCATGGGTTTCCTCTGTGTACTCCAGTCTCCTCTCACAGTCCAAAAACATGCACAGTGGGCTAACTGGCTGTTCCAAATCGCTCCTAGGTGTGAGAGTGAGTGTGAATGGTTGTATGCATATTGGCCCTGCAATGGCCTGGTGAGATGTCCAGGGTGTACTCCGCCCTTACCCAGACTGAGATGGGCGCCAGCCTGCCTGCGACCCTAATCAGAATTCCAAAAACGAATAAATTAACTATATATAATTTATATTTCAAATAAACAATTTAGTTTGTAACTTCAGGGACTATGGAGGGACTATGTCTCTCGGCTAGTCTGGGAACGCCTCGGTGTCCCCCGGGAAGAGCTGGAGGAAGTGGCCGGGAAGAGGGACGTCTCGACATCACTGCTTAGGCTGGTGTGCCGACCCCGGACCCCGGATCAAGCGGAAAAAGATGATGATGATGATGAGCTTCAGGGTTTATAGCCCTTTAATATTGGACCAAACTCATGGCATATTATCTCTGGCTATAATGGTAAGACCATTACTGAAAAAAAAATACATCTTTTTAAAATCCACCCTTCTAGATTAGTTCTGGAATGAGGAGAACCTAACCTTCGGAGCCTGTCAGCAAGCGTCATCAGGAGATGGTGCAGCCACACCACAGGAAACAGGAAATACAGATCAAACCCACAATGCATCTGGGCATAGATTTAGCCATACAGACACCTGGCAAAACTGGGCTTTTCATTTATAAGTATAACATGTCTTTGCTTAGCATAGAATTTATACACAGCTATTCTAATCGTCCCGTTTTTTCAGTCTTTAAATAGGTTAGAAGCAGGAAATCAAACTACCAGTGATCTAGAAATTCTAATGGTTTAAACGTTTAAATGGGGGGGAAAAGTGGTGTAGTCGTTAGCACGTTCGCCTCACAGCAAGAAGGCCTGGGTTCAATTTCCACTTTTTCGAACTTGGACGTCTCTGTGTGGAGTTTGCATGTTCTTCCTGCGCTTGCGTGGGTTTCCTCCGGGTACTCCAGTTTCCTCCCACAGTCCAAAAACATGCACAGTAGACTAACTGGCTGTTCCAAGTCACCCCTAGGTGTGTGTGTGAATGTTTGTGTAAGTGTTGGCCCTGCGATGGCCTGGCGAGCTGTCCAGGCTGTACCACACCCTTGCCCCAGAGCTGGCTGAGATGGACGCCAGCCTCCCTGTGACCCTAATTAGGATTAAGCAGTTCAAAAAAATGAATGAGTATTGGTTCATTCTGACTGAGGAAGCCCATACTGCAAAATTCTGTAATGGCTTTACATCACGAACATTTTCACATGCAGGTGAACAAACACACATAAACCAAAACGCTCAGCATGGCAGCTACTGATTATCCTCATCTTTAAATCACTGGATTCAGCATTGCACCAGACAGACGCTGTGGAGAAAGGAAAAGGAGCTTTCGTTCCTCGGGGGTCGGGGAGTGGAGACACATGAGGAAGAACGGAGGGATCGACAGGGAAAGAGATGAAGAATTCAGACACAGTGTGAATGGATCCATGCTGGTCGGGCCCTGGTGGGGTCTTGGTGAAACACTTTGATTGGTGCGTGCAAATCCGTACCTCTTACAAACATTTGTGATACACAAATAACAAAGTGCATGAAAGCATGCCCTGGAGTGAGTCAGGCACTGTGCATGTGCAGGTCAGGCACTCACTAGCTTGGTGCTCCCACTACGTCTGTGCAGTATGATATCGAGACTTGTGATGATTGGCGTAATATCCATGCAAATCATGTGTTATGACGTGTAACTAAACACATTCAGAATGGCCTTTCTACTGTTTGGCTCTCTCGAGTCAATCCTGAAATACAGGTGATACTTCAATCATCTCACAGGTCGAGCCAGACAGTAAATCGGACCGATAAGAAGCATAACCCTGTTCCTGGACATCTGATATCCTGCAAAATATCTACTCTAAAACACCAGGACTGGTGCATTAAGCTTTAAATCCCATTTTTTTCCCAATTTGCTCTTTGTCAATTCCCTCCAGCTCACTACATCTTCATCTCACATTAGCCCATCGGTGTACAGGGGTAGGATCCCTCACTTTTCACTGTACTTTACATTGGATATAATGAAATGGAACCAATGTGTAGTTACTTCTATTCATATTCTATTTATTTATTTTTTTATATTCTATATTCTATATTTTTTATTGCACTTTTTTGATAATTTGCACTGAACAGGAGATGCTCTCCAATCTCGTTATACAAGTATAATGACAATAAAGGCATTCATTCATTTTCGTGGTTAATGAGGACCGAGACCCTAGGCAAACACCAAATTTCCGCGAAGTAGGATCGACCCCTTGACTGACGTTTACGTACATGTATACGTGTATATAATATCAATAAATACATATTCAACGCTATAATCCTCGCAGCATTTTCCTGAACTTTTCCCCCGTATTTTTTCCTTATTTTATTTTTCAATTAATATTTTTTAAAAATCTGCGATGCACTGAAGCTGCAGAAGTTGAAGCGTGATATAGCGAGGGCTGACTGTATACTAGCACATGCATCCATATCTGTGAGTCTCAATAGCTTATCTTAAAAATCACTGCTTATGCATGGGGGAAAAAAAGTCTCACTTCTAACTAAATAGATTCATAAATGCCTAGGATGAGTTGTCTCAGGGAAGACAAATGTCCTTAAATGCCCTTTCCACCTATCCTGAGAGCACAGCCAATTTCATTCCCTTGGACTCCCTTTAATCAGATCTGAATCTCATGGAACAGGGTCAGCCACTATATATACATGTTTTGAGATAAGAACTTACCTCCTCTTCCTGGTGGTCCAGGAGGACCCTGGATGCCTTTAGGCCCTTGAATGGTCTGGCCAGGAGGACCTGGGAGTCCTTGAGACCCAGGATTTCCTGGTGAACCATGGGGTCCTATATCACCCTTTCCTCCAGGGTAACCAGGGTTGCCAGATGGACCAGGAGGTCCAGGGTCTCCTTTGTGACCTACATTTTATAGCAAGGAAGGAATTATAATTTGCTACAGATCAGAGAGAGAGAGAGAGAGAGAGAGAGAGATAAAAAGAAAAAAAAGTTGTCCTAATTGAAAAATCATTTTGAGATTATTTTTTTGTGAATCAATTTACCTGGCGCCCCCGGGACACCTGGAGGACCGGGGAGTCCATAACCTGGTATACCTAAAACAAATAAAACAAAACCTTAGACTATGCATTCACTGTTGTATATCTCAAATCTCATTACTGTTTGTGTACATGCCATTGAACTAGTGATGTGATAATCAGAACACATGCTTACCTGGGTCTCCTTTTGATCCAGATGGTCCAGGAATACCATCGCGACCAGCTTGTCCCTTCTCTCCAGGTGTCCCTGAAAAACCAGGTGCGCCAGGGGATCCTGGCCTGCCAGGCGATCCTGCTAGACCAGGGCCACCTGGGACTCCATCCAGACCCTTAGGACCTGGAGTACCAGGTACACCTAAAAGCAACAGAAGTGTTTTCGATAACACATTATTTTTTTTCATAAATATCCTGCCGTCATTCAATAAATCATATGACTGATAAATCAGTCCAATATTTGAGGATAGGTATATAACATAAGCATGCATAATTATTTTACAACCCTAACCAGCTCGGTACTTTGTAGAGCCACCTTATTTATTAATTACATCTGCAAGTCTCTTCGGTATGTCTCATATCTACCGGTAGTGACTAGGATTTTTAGCTCATTCTTCAAAGCACAACTGCTCAAGCAGAGAATTTCTCCATCTTGAGAATTTGCCTGTATCGAGCACCACCTGTCATGCTAACCACTTTCCCAGTCCATGCCAGTGAAAAACATTCCCACACTATGACACTACCACCATCATGCTTCATTGTGGGAATAGTGTTCTGGGGTGATGCAAGGTGTTGGAATGGCACCAAACATGGCATTTTTCTTGAAGTTCAGTTTTGGTTTTGTGACCAGACATGCCTGTTCACAAACTGTACAATGCTTTTTAATGTTTTACTGGCTACTATTCCATATATACACATATACCTCTAAATTAATCGTGCACCATTTCAAACTTTTTTTTACCCCATTTTCTATGTTACCTGTAATAAAAAAAAAATCAGTGATGCAATTGGTTTGTGTCTTGTAAAATTTTAAAAAGAAGCCAATAATCAGTAATTAGTGCTTGATTTAATTCTTCAGACACTAAATTACAAACTCAACCCAATATTTCACTTCAAGCATTTCAAGAACAAAGTATTTTGGGATGAAATAAATCAAGAGGTAAGCAGTAATGCTAATAATTAAAACAATGGTCTGATGTAGTAATCCTGAAGCCATAACCTTTTAAAGAAGAATTTTCAATCCAAAAAATATACACAACAGTTCTCATAAGATTCTCTTAGTATTTGTGAAGTTTCAGCCATTTAACTTTCATTCATTCATTTTCTGAACCGCTTAATCCTAATTTGGGTCACGGAGAGGCTGGTGCCCATCTCAGCTAACCCTGGGCGAGGGCGGTGTACACCCTGGACGACTTGCCAGGCCATCACAGAGCCGACACTCAAACAACCATTTACACTCACACCTAAGGGAGATTTGTAGCATCCAATTAACCAACTGTGCATGTTTTTGGACTGTGGGAGGAAACCAGATTACCCGGAGGAAACCCATGCAAACACGGGGAGAACATGTAAACTCCACACAGAAGTGCCCAGGCTGGGAATCGAACCCAGGCCCTCTTACTGTGAGGGGAACGTGCTAACCACTACACCACTGAGGCACCCCATTTCACTTCATTTTTAAAATAAATATTCAATGAAATCTACAGCGCCAAACAAAATAATACCCATTTCAGCCAACTCTGGGCGAGGGCAGAGTACACCCTGTACAGCTCACCAGGCCATCGCAGGGCAGAAACACGCTGACGGCTATGCAGCCTACTCTTGACGAAAGTCCGCAATGGTTCTTTTACATCCCTCTCACCACAGACAGTGAGAGACACGGCCGGCCTTTGATAACCCAGTTAGCTGCACTGGGGGGACAGCAGGGACAACCCCGTGATAGTGGGGCTTGAACCCCCGACCTCAGGATCATTAATCCAGCATCCTACCACCAGGCCACCACTGCCCCGTACAGTACACTATATAAGGTGTAAATGTGTGAATTCATCCAATCCAAAACAACCATCATCAACCAACATCCCTACACTCAGCCATCAGTATGTTAGCAAAATAGTCGTACGACTTGAAATAGTTAATTTGATGAGAAAAAAGTAGCCTGTGATCGGTGGTGCCTGCAACCCTCAGTTTAAGCAGAGAAAGCAATTAAATTCTTTCAGTACACTATTGACAGGATTAATGAGAGTATGATGTAACCGAACTGTACCTTGTAAGCCTGGGAAGCCAGGATCACCCTTTGCACCAGGGCCCCCGGGAATCCCTGGACCTCCTGGGAGTCCCTGTTGACCTTTCGGCCCTGCAGACCCAGGAGCACCTGGAGATCCGGGTTCACCCTGTTCAACAGGAGTCAGTTAAAGTCTATCTGCTCATTTTCACTACAACTTATATGTGTATCATATACAAACTACCCAGCCAATTTGAAAGTATTCATTTCTTTGGAATCTCCATTAATACACCGTTATTACCTTGATTCCTGGAGGACCTGGTTGCCCAAATCCTGGTGTTCCAGGGTCTCCTTTCGATCCTGGGAATCCTTGTGTTCCTGGAGATCCAGGCTGTCCAGGTCGCCCAGGCTGGCCAGGGCTTCCTTTACCTCCAGAAGGGCCTTCATCAAAAAGATGACGAATTAGTCTGGATTCACTGGAATTCATATTGAATGTTTTTTTACTTGTTTCTTTTTACTATCTTTTATCTAACCTTACCAGGAAATCCCATTTCTCCCATACTGCCTTTCAACCCTGGACTACCAGGGGATCCTGGTGGACCTGAAGTTCCAGAATCTCCCTTGGGCCCTATAAGGCAGTCATTTTCATAAATATTTATCCAATAATTTTTATTTATACAGTTTATACAGTACATAAGTAATAAAGTACTCGAGTTACCTGGGGGTCCAGGTGACCCCGGACGTCCATCCTGTCCAGGGATACCTGGATCTCCTGAAAGGCCAGAAATACCTTTCGCTCCTGGAATTCCACTAATTCCTGCATAAGATACAAATCTCTTCTGTTAGTATACATCCTTATCCACTGAATTTCAGAAATCAGTCGACCTGACTACAATGAAGGTTTAATATGTAGGCTTTAGGATAGTGCTTTGTTTTGCTGGTCATTAATAATTTCAAGGGGAGCTGTTTAAATAGCAAGAGACCCTTACCTTGAGGACCTGGTTCTCCCTTCGTTCCTTTTTGTGAAATACCAGGAACACTGACACCAGCTGGGCCCATTAAACCTGGTTCGCCTTTATCTCCCTTTGGTCCTCTGTAGCCTTGAGTTCCTGGCAGTCCTGGCTGACCATTTTCACCTAAAAGGCAGACAAGTAAGAGTTGAACCAACAGGAAGCGTATGGCTTTTAATGACTGTCAGTCAAATGAGGCATACCTTTTGGTCCAGGAAATCCTGGAACACCCGAGCTTCCAGGATTACCCGCAGGTCCTGGAGCACCCATCACACCCATTTCTCCCTTTGGCCCTGAAAGTGTCGACATAAGAAAAGGATTAATCAAAGTTTAGTGAAATAAAACATTAGATAAAGTGAGCATCCACATATTTTAGATGCTGTCCATATGGCAAAGTCTTATATTACCAGGGAATCCAGGTAGTCCATCTTGGCCAGGGTTCCCAGGGTTCCCAGGAGACCCAGGAGAACCAGGTGGTCCAGGCAATCCAGGTCTACCCTGATCACCAGGCAAGCCTGGAATATCCAGTCCAGGGGAACCAGGATCTCCTTTCTCACCTGGAAAGCCGGACGAACCTGTATGGGCAATGGAACATTCTCAGAAATGTAGACACAGCAGTTCATAAATAAAAAAAAAAATCACTCTCTATAGCAGGGGTCACCAACGTGGTGTCCACAAGGACCACATGAGTAGCCCGCGAGCCTGTTCTAAAAATAGCGCGCCATAGCACCACTTACCAGTGCGCTGCATCTAATTTTTTTGTTGCTATTCTTTTTTAAACCACACTGGCATTTGATGTGAAATTGAAAATGGCAATATTAAAAAAAACCTTTAAAAATGTTTCATATTACAGTAGAGCTAGCTGGTCTTCATGGCAACCTGTTAGTTCATGGGAGTTTTTCACCGGTTTTGTTAAAAAAAGACTGCCATTTGCGCAAACCTATTTTAAACTCATGGGCCTTTTCCGTTCGTAGTGTACTGCTCGGTGAGTACTTAACATGGTAGTGCGCGTGGCATCCTTGGCATGCATGCGTGGTAATTCATGATTTTTAAAAAATTGTTAGTGTCTAGTTAAAATGTTGCAGAAGTGATCATTTGAAAATGTAAATGCTTGCAGAGATTTATAGAAATAAAGTGTTGCATAT
>JAQNCB010000010.1:15740666-15755818 GCA_030068295.1 Euristhmus nudiceps | reverse complement strand
AGAGAGAGAGAGAGAGAGAGAGAGAGAGAGAGAGAGAGAGAGAGAGAGAGAGAGAGAGAGAGACGGGTGTGGTGAGAAGAAAAGAGCTGAAAAAGCTCACGAAAGACAAACCACACCAGAGGCACCTGGTCAAACCCACAACACAAGCATTTGTCCTGTATCATTGAGCTGCAGCCCAAAACTGGTGATTAGTGTAACACATCTACCTTCTAACATTTCTAATTTATTTACATTACAGTCAAACAGTGCGGTCATAGAAAGAAACAAACCAGTGCTACACAAATATAAGAACAAATTGACGCACTTCAGTACCGAATCTTATTACAGCTAGCAGAAATATACTAATACAGTCCTCCCTCGCTATATCGCGCTTCAGGTTCTGCCGCTTCAGTGCATCGCGGATTTTTTAAAAAATATTCATCGAAAAATAAAAAATAAGGGAAAAGTTCAGGAAAATGCTACTGACTCGGATTCGTTTATTTTCAGCATCGAAAAACAATAAAATATATTTATTTCATTGATATTTTAATATTTAAATATGACAATAATCTTCCAATTTAGAACTAAAATAATAAAAAAGAATTAACACAAATAAAATACGCTTCAATTAAATACTTGGGGTTTTTTTATAGTAATTTATTTTCCCAAGCCACTCGGAGCCGCAGTATAATGATGAAAGAGCCGCATGCGGCTCCGGAGCCGCGGGTTGCCGACAACTCATCTAGATGCTTCTGGAACATCAAGAAAAACCTATTGCGTATGTCCGTCTGTCCCTTCGTCCCTCCAGTGTACATGTACACATGGGACCCTGTGTTATTCTTTGAAATCTTTTATTATTATTGTGCAGTAGTGATACTAAAAACAATCGAAATACTTAAAAATAGTTTGATTCTAATATATTCTAATGCTCTTTACACTAGTCTCCCTTAATTTCACGCATTTTGCACGCAAAAATGAGGATGAAACATGCGTATGTTTACATGCGAGAGTGTTAAAATGCGTATGTGATGTCAGACGTAACACCACATCTAAGATAAGTACGTATACAAGTTTGAAGCAAAGGAAGGAAAAATATTTATTTATTTTTAAAAAATGGCGCAAAATACAAATCTACAAACATAATAAAATGTGAACATTTTTATTAAAGCTTTTCTACTCTGCAGATTTTATACCTCAAGAAAGGAAAAACGTAAGAAAATCTTTTTGGGAGAGAATAATATAGAGAAGGTTGGGGGTTCAAGCCCCCACTGTCAACAGTTGTCACTGCTGTCCCCCCAGTGCAGCTAACTGGGTTATCGAAGGCCGGCCATGTCTCTCACTGTCTGTGGTGAGAGGGATGTAAAAGAACCATTGCTGACTTTCGTCAAGAGTGGCTGCATAGCCGTCAGCGTGTTTCTGCCCTGCAGTGGCCTGGGGAACTGTCCAGGGTGTAGTCTGCCCTCGCCCACAGTTGGCTGAGATGGCCGCCAGCCTTCCCGCGACCCTAATTAGGCGGTTCAGAAAATGAATAAATGAATGAATGAGAAGTAGGATACGTGTATAGGGCTTGAGAGTTCCCACATAAAACTTGTCAAGTAAAGGAAACCTTGACCTATGTATTAATGATAATGAAGAATTAGGCACCGAAAGCAAAGTGGATGTCTTGAAATATTCAATTCAACAACATCCACCGAGCCTGAGGCGCACAACGAACACACTAAAACAAGACGTTTATGATTTAAGTCATATATTTTTTCTAAATCAAGACAGACAGTGGTGAGCCCCAAGCGCACATATAAGAAGGTGCAGGTGTGTAGTGGTATTTTTTTAACTCTCATCATGGCACTCTTCTTGAGGTGCATAACCATCGTCACGGTAGCTTCAAAAAAAAAAAGGAAGGAAGTCTCCTCAAAAGTTGAAGTCTGTGCTACATGGAAATTTTATGGATAGGTTATATTTACATGTGCTAACTATGAGAGAGGCAGGTCAGGTGAGCGCTAGGCTTTGAGCCTAGCTAAACGCTGTGTAGCTAACAGCTTATTCAGAGTTTACTTATACTGCACAGAAATGTAAGTAAACCATAAAGATGTTTTAGTATATAACATACAGGAATACAATACAAAAAAAAATCTGAAGAAAGTAGCACATTCAATGATGCCTGGGCAGATTCATTTGCATTTGCATTTACCTCTGACGAGAGTAACCTACCAGTATGCCTAATTTGTGGAGAAAAACTGGCTAAAACTGGCTAACAATAAACAATCAAATGTCACAAGACATTTCAACAATACACACAGAGCCTTTGCTGAAAAATATCCAGAGGGAGAAGAAAGAAAAAAAAGCTGTTTCGGAACTGATGCACTAAGCTTTATTGCACTGCATGTTAAAAAACACACTCACTTTATTGTTTCATTAAAGCGTGGAAAAAAAACATCCAGTCTCTTTACATACGCCACTCTCATTTTCTCCTCGTCCATCCAGCCCTTGTCATTCAACTTAATGAACACTCCGGCTGGAAACTTTTCTTTCGGCAATGTCTTCCTTTTAAAGGAACAGTGTTTTAACCTGGCTCAGTTCATTCTCCTGCTTTCTCCACTTCCGAACCATAGATTTACTTCTGTTGAATTCTCTCGCGGCTACTCTATTCCCGTGTACGGCCGCATAAGAGATTGCTTGCAGTTTAAATTGTGCCTCGTAAGCGTGTCTCTTCGCTGCTGCCATCTTCAGCGGTCCATATACCTATCTACTGGGGGCGTGGCGGAGGTACGTGCGTACTGTACGCAGCTCCACGTGCTGTTCTCTAATTGGTTTGACGCTGCTAGCGTACATAGCGTGCGTATTATGTCACTATGTTGGCGGGAAATGGTCCCACAGTCAATGAAGCCGAGCGCTTACTGAAACTGCACAAAAACATTTTCATAGATTTTGGAACTCAGTGAACACCTAAGGCATACCTATCAAAAGGCACACTGTCGGTTTTTTGAGAAAATTTAAGACTTTAAAGTGCGCCTTATTATGCGGAAAATACGGTAGTTTATTTTTATATTTTAAAGGGAGACAATGTAGACACCACTTGTTTCAAATGACTGACAAAAACTGTGATTGTCCATTGTTTTGATTATCCCCTCTCGGTATTGCCTAATATTTCCACGGAAGAAGACGCATGCGCAAAGTATGTAAATTATCATTACACATCCCAATAATAACCAGGTTTTCACAGGAAAGATTGGAAGGCTTTTTGTTCATGAGGCTTAAAGACAGCAAACATACAGCGGGTACTAGACACACATGCATTTCTGTTATAACTATTAATAGTGTTCAGGGTATACTGTATATTAGTCACTGTGTGTTTTATTCATGCGTGTGCAAAGGAAAAGCGGGAATAATGCACCCAGGCTCTAGATTGAGAGGATTGTGGTTACTTTATATGTCTGATGATTGTACAGTAATATACACAACGGTCTCTGTGGTACAATGCACTTGGTCATTCATTGGCTACCACTGTTATACCTGCGTGTAAGCCAAATGAATAATCCTTAATGCACTGAGGTTTATAGTGTATTCGTATATCATTGGGCTGCTGACAAACATGTTCCTGCAAGATTTTGTTTAACCCATGAGCTTCTAAGTAACGTCATTCATTTTCACCCTCACCGCAAAATGAAATTGCACTACCGGTTGGAACAAAGGTTTCCAGAAAAGATGCCAATTATGTGCTGCAAAGTACTGTTGATCTACAAACATGCACAGCAAGTAAGGAATTCTTCCCAGAATCCTCTATTTAAAGACATTCTTAACAGTGAATAAAGTCAGTTTAAAAAAAAGTACAGAGTAAATACAAAGTTCATAGTCAAATGCTTTGATCCAAGAATCAGGAAAAGGATGTAGTGGGGACATATTTCACTAACTTGTTCAGGCACCATGTTTGTTAACGTTTAAAAAAAAAAAAAAAAAAAAAAAAGTCACCATGGTATTAAAAGGGGACACCTGACAACCTTGCCAATACGGATGTGGGTTCCATTTGGAGGGGGTTTGAACCCCCCCCCCCACAGCTCTTCTCTTCACTTCAAACAGTGTTATTATCACTGTGCTACCCAGCTCTGGTAATTACAGCCTGTTGAGGAGAAGACGCTGCTTCACCTTTCATCAGGGAGATGGAACTTAAGTAGGTAATGTTCACAGCAGCTATGATACTGTTCTTATATGACAAGAGATCTCATCAGTTTTAGGCAAGATACTATTGTCCATGTTGTACTAGTTTGTCAACTGGAAAAAAACAAGAATCTTTAGACTTGTCAATAACATGCAAATTAACTGGTTGAGTAATTACAGAGACAAACATTATGTTTCAATTATTCACCAGATGTGGAAGTTTTATGGAACATTTTGGAATTCTTAATAAAAATGACTTTAATACTTATATTCATTCATCTGCCAAACCACTTAAACTTACTAGGCTGGAGCCTACCTCAGTCAACTCAGGGCGAAGGCCAGGTACATCCTGGTCTCCAGTCCATAACAAGGCCAACTCACACTCAACCATTCACACTCACACCGAGGGGGAATTTAGAACAGCCAATTCGCTTAATATGTAATGTCTTTGGACAGTGGGAGGAAACTGAAGTACCAGAGGAAACCCATGCAGGCACTGGAAGAACTAACAAACTCCACACAGAAACACTCTTGCTGAGCCCGCGATTCAAACCGAGAGCTTTCTTGCTTGCATTGTCACCAATATGCCACCATGCAATACCTACAAATGTAATAAAACTGTAATAAAATAAATAAAACAACCGAGGTGTGTGAACCCCCAACCTTGTGATCACTGTCCCAGAGCCTTAACCACTGAGCCACCACTACACCAGTAGGTTAAGTCTGAAATTTAGTACTTTATCCACAAGCCAAGTATTCATTTTCTAATACCACAATACAAAATTGCAAACAGTGTGCAAAGCCAGCTGTAAATGTTGGCATTATTCATTACTAAATGCTACTATTCTGGCACCCGTCACAGTGATGATGAGATTCTCTGCGTCACATCTACGCTGTCCGGCGACGTATAGTCTCCGTCTTAGATTCTTGAAATTTTCAGTAGAGCCCTTAGCTACAGCATTGATCAACGGTCTCCATGTACCTCTGTCAACTGCTAACTGTTCCCATGTGTTGGTCGGGATGGCACAGTCTGTGAGGTTACGCTTGATAGTGTCTGTGAAACGCTAACAAGGACCCCCAGCTGAGTGTTTGCCAGCTGAGTGTTCACCAAAGAGGACACATTTCGGAGTCCTACTCTCTTCCATTCTGCACACGTGTCCAGTCCATCTTCGACGTCAACTTCTGATAATTGTCGTAAGGTTGAAAAAGTGACAAATTTCAAGTTTTTGACTAAATGCAAACTATCTGGTAAACATGGTGGTATGGTGATGTAGTGGTAAACACAACCACCTCACAGCAGGAAAGTCCTGGGTTTGAGGTCAAGGGCAGTGATGGCTTAATGGTGAAGGTGATGGGTTGCTGATCCAAAGGTCAGCGGTTCAATCGCTAGTTGTGCCCTTGAGCAAGGTCCCCAATTGCTTATTATAATTATAAGTCACTCTGGATAAGAGCGTCTGCCAAATGCTGTAAATGTAGGTCGGCTCGGCGACGGCGTTTCTGTGTGGACTTTGAATGTTCTTCTGTATTTATGTTGGTTTCTTCCAGGTATTCCAGTTTCCTCCAACAGTCCTAAGACATGCACATTAAGCTAATTGGCTGTTCCTTATGTTCCCTGCTATGAACTGGCAAACTGGTCATGGTGTACCCACTGATTGAATAAATGCTATCTATGTATTCAGTACATATACAGTACCTTCCTGACTCTATATGTGAATGAATGGTAGATGTGGACAGTCAGTTATGATGTTCTGATACAGGATTCTTTTACCACATCTCGTTTACCACAGACATTGAAAATCTTCAGATTAGGTGGTAAATGGTTAAGACAGTATAATTACTGTCAGACCTCGAACTGTGTTTCATTGCTGGAGGTAAGTAGCACAGATTTCCGTTTCGGAATCAATTTGAATGCAATGGGATGCATGCTCCGAGCTCCTGCGGCGCACTACGGGTTTGGAAATAAACCTTTTTGAAACGTTCTGGGAAATTTCCTGTGAATGGTTGTATAGGTTTGAATCGTTGACTTGATGTGAAGAGTATCTGCTTTGACTAGTCGGTAAAGAAAGATGAGGAAATGCCATTGGCATGTGGATTGGCACAGCTTAGGGCATCTGTAATTATTAGTGTGGGGTGAGAGAGGGCAACGGATAGTACTCAGGATCAGATAACATCCCAGTTTATGTTGGTGCGTCCGTGTTTTAACATGCGTCCACATCAATAACAGTTTTATTCCATGCTTGATTGATCCGTCCAGAATGTGATATGTTATGTTTTCATCACATTCAGCAGTAGATCCCATATATGTCCTGTATTCTCTACTGTTGTGTATGAGACTGGCCTCTTCCAAAGACAGGAAGGGAAGGGGAACAGGAAGCTTGTATTCTGACACTAGTGTCCATGAGTCTGCGATCTCTGGGTAGCAGAGCTAAAGTTAGAACGTCAACATAGTCGAGAGCCCAGAATGACCTAGGATCCTTAGCTTGATTGCAATGAGGTTATTGCTGATCACTTTCCTGGCTGCCGGCTCCACGTCTGTGCATGCTCTATTCTTGGAGCAGCATAGATACATTTACAAATATGAATTATGTACCTTTCACTGGTTTTAAATTAGAACATATGTTTCGTGGGGTTTTAAACAAATTAAACACAAATCACGTTTATGATCAGACAGCATGAAATTATATTACTGATTTACTAAGAGCATTGAAACAGACTTGACCAAAAGTAACCTATTGTACTGTAAATACAAGCACATGCACCCACACTCATGCACACACTCACACACATCAGGTATTGGGCATGCCAGAGCATTAGCCAAAGGTATGCAGGTGCTTGGGCTTGCAAGAGTTGAGCATGCAAAGAAGTGTTAGCCTGTGGCAGCCTCTCCCTTCATCCCTCCATCCCTCCATCCCAAATCCCTTGTCTTGCTTTGTCATGTACCTGCTCTGAGCATATAGCCGATGTCTATGTGCCACAGTAATTGACTACTGTGACTAATTGCAGAGGGAGTGTGTGTCTGCATGCATGTTAGGACAATTATTACCTGAAGCTCAGTGATAGATCGGTATTTAATAGAGCACAAGGCTAAATCTTCACCTCTTGGAGAAATGGTGTGGGGTGGAAAAAAACGCTGTAAATTTTTTGATGTGTTTTAATAAGAAACTTCGATTAAAAATCGAAAAAATGGGAAAGCTGTAAAAACTCTGACTTTTATTTGTTTACTCGACGACTAGTTAGCAAATCACTTGAAAAGTAACGTTGTCGCATTTGCATGTTTTTGGAGATGTGAAATATCAAAATTTCAAGGGTTTTTTTTTTATCAGTGAGGTGGTACCTCGAGATACGAAATTAATCCGTTCCGGAGCGGCTTTCGTATCATGATTTTTTCGTATAATGAATCGTGTTTTACATGTAAATCGCCTAATTCATTCCAAGCTCTACAAAAACACCACATTAAATTTTATAATAAGGGTAAAACCAAAATGAAATAAGAGCCAAATACATTTGAATCATTTAATATACCTCATCTAACCGCTAATACCTGTACATGAAATAGATAATAGAACATAATGCAAAAAAAAATCATACAAAAATGTGGAACCTTACCTTTCGAGTGAGGCGATGTCCGAAAGCAAATATGGCAACAGAGGAGGAGGGCAAACAGCAGAAAATATAGAAAATGGCAGGAAACATTAACACTTAAACTTAAACTTAAACTTATGCAATTTCCCCGTTTGTGGGACGAATAAAGGATTATCTTATCTTAAACTTATTTACACTTAATTAATTTTTCTTTTTTCTTTTTCTAATTTTCATCAGATTCTTCTTCCATTCTCTGTTTTTTTGGATCGGACTGAACAATAGCGAATGCTAAAACAAAATGCATGTACTGTACTGGCGGGATACCAACAAACACGCGACTGATGCTTGATGGGAAAGATTCGGCCAATAGGAAAGCAGGATCATGGTAGTGAGCATGATGGGCAAAGATTCTTACCAATAGGAGAGCAGGATCATGGTACTGATCATGATGGGAAAGAATACGACCAATAGGAGAGCAGGATGATGGTACTGAGTATGATGGGAAAGATTCTGACCAATAGGGCAGCAAAGGCACGTTTATGGCGCAATTTTTTTAATTTTCTGTGAGTGGTTTTGTTTCCTTTCTTTCATATGCTGAATAATTGAAATTTTCTAATTTAATTAGAAATATTCAAAATAATATATTAATTATATTAATTCGAAATAAAATAAAAATTTCGTGTACTGAAGCTTTCGTATCTCGAGATTCCACTGTATCTTTATTTATCAATACCTTTCCTCATAGAGGATATGACTCATTGAACAGCCAAAAGATTGCAGTTGCTATAAATAGTTTCTACTCAAGTCTCCACCACTGAACAGTTAATACCTTCAGCTAAATACCAATACAGGAACGTAAATTCCTATAGCACATTTAGCACATTTTACCTCTGAAATACACACTCACTGAAGGGAAATTACTTAGAATTACTGTATTAAATAATTAATATCGGCGGTCCCCCAGGACACGACTTGTTTTGCTTCTTTGTTTCTCATTCTTGTCACATCAAGGACTTTTTACTCACCTTTTTCTCCAATCAATAAAATTACTAGAATAAAATTAACATTGGGCAGCACAGTGGTGTAGTGGTTAGCATGTCCACCTCACATCAAGAACTTCCTAGGATCGGGTCCCAGGCTCGGATGCTTCTGTATGGAGTTTGTATACTCTCCTTGTACTTGCGTGGGTTTCCTCCGGGTACTCCAGCTTCCTCCCACGGTCCAACATGCACAGTATGTTGATTGGCTGGACAGCTAGCCCCCAGGTGTGAGTGTGACTGTAAATGAATGTGTGTGATGGCCTGGCACGCTGTCCAGGGTGTACCTCGTTTTTTCCATCGGCTGAAATCTGCAGCAGCCTCCTAGTGACTCTAATTAGGATTCAACGGCTTAAAAATGAATGAATGAAGCCTAACAGCAGCACAGTGGCGTAGTGGCATAGTAATTATCACGTTCACCTCACAGCAATAAGGTTCTGGGCTTCGATTCCAGGGCTTGGATGTCTTGTTATGGAGTTTGCATGGTCTCTCTGGGCTTGCATGGGATTCCTCTGAGTACTCCAGTTTTCTCCCACAGTTAAAAGAAATGCATATTAAGCTAACCCGATCTTCCAAATTGACCCTAGGTGTTAATGTAAATGCTTGCTTATGTTCTACGATGGTCTGGTAATCTCTTCAGTATGAACTCCACCTTCACCCAGTGTTGGACAAGATCGGCTCCAACCACCCTGTCCCCCAGGAGGGGTAACCGGTTTGTCAAATGAGTGAAAGTGAGTAAGAAGATTAACATTATCTAGTTTTATCTAGCTAATCACACTTGTCATTTTTTAATGATATGGCTCCCAAGTGGCACATCGACAAGGTGCATGACTATTAGCCCAGAGATCGCAAGTTCGAATCCGGTTTAATGCCACAGCCATTCGTGACCTGGAGTCCATGGGAGCTAATTGGCTGAGCTCTCATGGGAAGAAGTGATGACATACGCTCCATACTTCCCTGTCACTCACAGTGATCAACAGCCAATCATGGTTGTCTGTGAGCTCATTCGTACAAGGGGGTGGATAGCACTTTCCCTCCGAGTGTATGCAAATACACATGCACAGCAGTTTGAAAAGAGGTGGGTGGCTAGCACTGTATGTCACCAAGGGGGCATGTGCATGCTTTTGCCCCTCCCTGGTCAGAGGGGTTGTTGTGTGATAGAGAAGGCAATACGTGATGGTGGAATTGAATACGACTAAATTGGCGGTAGAAAATGGGGGAAAATAAAAAAAAAAACTATTTGTGATATACTTCAGCCAAGACAAGCCTGTCAAGAATATTGTAGCATCTCAGCTTTCTTAGCTACCTGAGAATATAAGTTCTGCGGCTAGAAAATTGTTCTTACCACATCATTAATCTTAAATTATATACCTCTCAGATGTAATTGCTAAAATAATCACTTTACTGCTGTAATAGTAATGTTTTTCTGATCTTTTTGGCCCTGTTTAATCATAATAATTGCAAATAGGATTCATGGGGAGCACAACCATGTCACAGCAAGAAAGTCCTGAGGTTGAGTCCCAGCATGGAGTTTCTATGTTCTTGCTGTGCTTGTGTGCGTTTCCTTTGGGCACTTCAGTTTCCTCTGACAGGCCAAAGACATGCATGCACATTAGGCTAATTGGCTGTTCCAAATTGCCCCAAGGTGTGAATGTGTGTATGTGTGTGTGGTGATATATTTGTTGGCCAAATGGTGGACTGGTGAGCTGTTTAGCGTGTACCCTGCACCAAGATAGGCTGAGATAGGCGCCAGCCTCCCTGTGACCTGAGTAGAATTAAGTGATTTAGCAAATGAATGAATGAATGAATGAAAGAAATGAATGAACAGAGGTTCGACACATGCATGCACACACACACACACACACATGTGTATATATATATGTATATATATATATACAGTTGAACCTCGCCCGACCGGACCCCGATCGTACGGATTTCAGGTCGTATGGACAACCCAATTTTATTTTATTTTTAATTAATTAATTAATTAATTAATTAATTGATTGATTGATTGATTGATTGATTGATTGATTGATTGATTTTTCTTTAAGGATAGTTCGTGAGCACTCCACTCTAGCAGCACTAGTAGCGCTAGCAGCAGTGCTAGCACTACGTTAAACGAATTACTGTATAATTTATTACAATATGTATTACATGTATTTACTGTACAGCTACAATATAAATGTATTATATTTGGATGTTAAATGTTCAGTTCAACTGTGATTTGAGGTGATTTTACTTGTATACAGTCTGTAATATAGCCCCGCCCCCCCACGAAAAAAAACCCCACTTCACTCTAACGGATTATTCACTCTATGGGACACCCCATCCACCATTTTAGTACTGCATATTTTCTGTCTTTTCCTGAAAATGCTCTCATCCCACTATGTGTAGAAAGTTGAAGGAGTAAGTTCTCAGTTTTTGAATAAATACAAATAGTGTGTATCTATGTGTTGAGCAACTGCTTCAGCGAATTGTTTTTTCACAGGCGTTGTGAGACTTTGAGGTCTAGCCAACACAAACCTCTCACTCTTGACCTATGGGCACATTCCTCGAAATCAGAGGTGAATTTGTATGTAAACAAAAGCCTATTGGTTACATTTACACAACTTCAAATGGTTACATTTTTTGACAGTGTTTACTTCCTGTTTACAAACCCACCGTCTGTACAGCGAAGACAAATCTTTACATTATCTCAGGACACATGAACCAGAGGTTGAGCGCTAGCAGCTGGCTGACTTCGAAGCTTGCGATAGTATAATTCAGTTCGAAAGGCACAAATGTATAGCATTGCTTTGCCTATGGGTGGTCTCGTCTACAACATACCATGCACAGAGCGCCGATGGAGGGTGGTGGAGGGGGTGAGAGTGCTGGGTCAGCTCAGGGTAAACTGTGGACGATGGTGTGTTCAAACACAGCTGTGTCAGAGGGACACATACAGGAAGCGCGTTGATACTGTCGCTGACAAGGGGACGGTGGGGCTGAAAGTATAACCGAATGTTACCTTTTGATCGTTAGCTATAGATGTGGGGTGAAGAAGGGCGAAGCAAATGGGAGTGTAGGAAAAATTATATACTTCATATTTATCAGTGTCACGCACTTCAATGATGTGTTATATAAAGTGTATTCCACGCCCTGGGTATGTGCCTCTACGTGCGTGTTCAGAGAAGCAGGGAAGACGAAATAACATGCTTTGTATTAAATTGCAGTTTGATTCATTTAACTGCACTTGAAGGTGATTCATTAAAGTCTAAAATGGGCCATGTTTCAGTTTCTCTCACTGTCTTATAGTCTTGAACACTACTGAGCACAATGTGTATCTTCTCAGCCCTTGTTGTTTTTTTTATACCAACATAAATTTCTCTACCCTCTCTTACACTCTCTGTGGCGATATTCCCTCAGTCTCACTCCCTCGTGGTTTTTTGGCTGCTTTCTACTTAGTCACTCATCGAGATGGATGAGATTGTTGGAGGTCATAAGTGGAAGAGGAAGAGATGTAAGCAAACACTTAGCAAGAATAAATATTAATCAAAGACAAAATGGAGACATGAGGTCAACATCTGCACGTGTGTCAGGTTGCGTTTGTTCACACACAACCGTTGTGAAAGTGGTTTTTCCCAGATCGTATGCGCAAAAATCTGCTTTTTAGGGGAACGTATCAGAGCAAGTTCGAATAAAATTATTATAATTGTTTTTTTTTTATATCATATGTGCAAACTTATTGTAGTTTACTGGTGGAGATGGGAGTAATTTTCTTAGCATTCTACAATGACTAGAAATGAGAGAATCCTGAAATATAAACAGCATTTTTAAGCATTTTCTCCTGTATGTATTCCATAAAGGAAATTAAATAAGGTAATTTATGCAAGAATTCTCTTAAGTCATCAAAGGAAAAAAGCAACGAAACAATATTATTTAATTTTCATACTCTTTTCAATACCTCTATTGTCTTTTAATACATAAATATTCATTCATTTATTTTCTGAACCTCTTAATCCTAATTGGGGTCACGGGGAGGCTGGCGCCCATCTCAGCCGACTCTGGGCGAGGGCGGGGTACACCCTGGACAGCTCACCAGGCCATCGCAGGGCATGCATAAATATAATAATATAAATATTCAGCGGACCTGCGATGGAATGAGTCCGGAATGTCCGGAAGAGCAAAAGTACCGGTAACAATCGATTAGATTAGATTTTGGAAGTGATCCGGATCACCGTCTGGATCCAGGATTTTTTTTGAAGGATTCTTAACTATTGAGAGATTGGGCCGGTTTTGAAAAAAAATGCTTCTAACTCATCAAATATTACTTGGAATTATTCGCAAAAATTCTCCAGACATCAACATTGTGTGCATTTCAAAATAAAGAAAAGAGTTTAGTGACCCTATGGCCTGGCGGAGGTCTGCGCTCTCCGAGTGCTTTTCTATTTATCAATGTGTCACACACACGCACACACACACACACACACATACACACACACACACACACACACACACATACATATATATATATATCCCTGCAATGGCCTGGTGACATGTCCAGGGTGCACTCTGCCCTCGCTCAGAGTTGGCTGAGATGGGTGTCAGCCTCCCCGTAACACTAATTAGGATTGAGCAGTTCAGAAATTTAATGAAAGATATATATATATGTAGGCAGCACGATGGCGCAGTGGTTAGGATGTGAGAGTGTGTGGGTGTGTGTGTGTGTGTGTGTGTGTATATATATATATATATATAATGTGTGTATGTATGGACACACAAAGACCCATTATTACAGTACTCAACATATACCCACAAGCATTAGTGAGTAATACCTTGAGTTGTGTTCTGGGAGGTGTGGAAATTGATCTTCTCCCCTGTGTGCTTTTTTGTGTCGAGAGGTTCCTGCTCAGGTTCCACTGTTTTTGTTCTGGACTCAAAAGCACTTTCTCGGGTAACTCCAGTGCAGGTATGTCAAGGTGTGGCATCATGATTGTTTTGCCTTATTGGAAGTTTTTTCCGCTTGTGCATGAAGAAAAACACATGAGCATAATGCGCGCGACCCCCCTTCAATAGGTGGGTTAATCGCACTGAAATGAACGTAACAAAGGGCCCCTAAAGGGTTGAGATCATTCAAGGAAAACTGGAGGGGTACAGGAGTGTAGAATTATCCCTCTGTCCTTTCTGGCCCCATGCACTGCCCCACTTGAATGCTTTTTCTCCTAAACACTGAGGAAAAGTTCAGATACTATGAGATTCTAGTTCTCCTGCCAAATATGTGCCAACATGTCGCCGACAGTGAGGCATTCCTCTATGTTTTGTGTTCGTATGGATTTAACCCTTTCTTTATCTCAGCTCGTCTTTATGTGCACGGCGGTGGTGTTTAATGAAAATATAATATATTGGCATTGCAGTTACCTTATGATAACTGGCTTTCCTGGTTTTCATACCGCTTAACATTCAGAAAACATTTATACTGTCCCTATCTTTCTGTGTCCCCTCTTTCTCTTTTGGCCTGCTTCTGTCAGGCTGATTATTGCAACACAGCAGATCAGAGGTATGAATGAATGTGGCATCTCTTGCACTCACACTCTTTCTCTTCCAGTTCCTACTTTCTTCAAGCAACATTAATATATTTCATGTGAATTCCTAGTAAAAAATCTTAAATGAATAAAAAATAGAATTTACTACAGTAAACAAAACAATATGCACAAATCAGCATTGAACTGTAGTAAAAATCAGGTTATTGTCTCCCAGTGCAGCTAACTGGGTTATCAAAAGCCAGCCGTGTCTCTCACTGTCTGTAGTGAGAGCGATGTAAAAGAACCATTGCTGACTTTCGTCAAGAGTAGCTGCATAGCCGTCATCTTGTTTCTGCCCTGCCATGGCCTGACGAGCTTTCCAGGGTGTACTCTGCCCTCACCCAGTGTTCGCTCAGATGGGTGTCAGCTTCCCCACGACTGTAATTAGTATTAAGTGGTTCAGAAAAGAATGAATGAATGAATCTTGTTTTGTTTTCCTTTCATTTAGTGATGAATTCTACACAACTTTGTTGAAAAAGATTAGCCACTACTAGACTAGTTCCATAAGTTGGCAGCAGTAGGCAGTAAAATAAAAACTAAGGCTAAAGCTCTGTCCATACAGGAAGCAATGAGTGACAAGCAACCACGGGAAGTCATTGAGAGTCAGGTGAACTTTTCAAGCAGCACAAAGCTGAGCTGAACTTTCACCTAACACAATTTAAGCGATTTACTAATCAGAACTTGAAGTTGACATTGATTGGTAAATGCCAACAATCCTGGGGCAGCCTGGTGGTAAGGTGCTGGATCGCTGATCCCAGGGTTGGGGTTTCAAGCCCCACTGTCAACAGTTGTCACTGCTGTCCCCCCAGTGCAGCTAACTGGGTTACCAAATGCAGGCCATGTC